>OX101740.1:11794314-12195505 GCA_944452665.1 Stenoptilia bipunctidactyla | reverse complement strand
TACAGTATGCCTATATATTTAAGTTTAGGGAAGCTTGCGCATTCTATGTTTTTCCTTTGCTCCCAATCCAACATGGAAGTCTTTGGCTTTATTATATAATTATGTATAGAGATATAATCATGAAAACTAAAGACGATGGTGTTTGATAATTAAGATTAAATATACCTTTTTTTAACTGGAGGAAACCGTGCGATTACGTCCCCGACCGCCTACCCACTAAAAAACCTCCAGATATACCTCATCCGCCATAGATGGAGCTCACGGTACCGCCATTGGCATTACCCACGAGCTGGCTTAAATATACCTACTTCAAGGGCTGACACCGGGGTTGCATAACTTTTCTCATAAAAATAATGCACTAGTATGTTGTTCTGCTGAACACAAACGTAATTTTGTTTAAAAGAATTTCATAAAGAACTCCCAACATATCATTTGGTAATCTTACATGCATAAATTGGGCCTCGGACGAAGCAATCTCATATTATCCATAATCAGCTTGTCCGCTAAACCTTCGGTAAAACTCGGTATTGTTCACGAGCCAACACAATATTGCCTTTTGTAATCCTGTTCCGCGTTATTGCTATTGTAGTCAGAAAGTAGGATATCCAGCTCAGAGAGTTGCTCTTGTCCTCAGTTGTGTTCTTGCATTTATTTTGTTACTTAATAATTCTCTCAACCTTGAGGTCGATCCTAAATATCGTAGGGCAGTTAAGAGTTCTATGCTGGACTGCTTCTCTACCCAGGTATACTGTAATAGTCAGTTAAGGGACAGAGGTTTGATTGGCGTTTTTGTGGGAGATAGGCTGACCCCCCGTATCATTATAATACCTTCAAATTTGTCAAACGTGACATCAGATGGCTTTATAGCCTAGTGTGGTGTTCTGCCTAGCCATAAGAGATACAGGAGTGAAGTTATGTATGCATGTTTCGTAAAATGGGATAAAACTAAAACTCTTTCGCGTCTGCGAGCCTTTTAAGTTAGGGATTTTATTTGTTTTTGAAAACTTACGATTGCACTTAAATTTGAGACTGGTTTATTGATAATGGCGTAAGAACTGCACCGATGGTATTTTGATATTGACTTATCCTTTATGCTAATATAAAAGTTAGGTAATATTTGTGAAGGTAGATGATAGATGATGTATTATTCTTGTTAATGCTTCAACGACTAGTTAGAAAACTCCAAACTAACTACCTCCCTGTATAATTTCGTTCGAAAGCTGTATTAACTTCACTAATGATAGAGTGAAATACCGTTTCATTAACTGCGAAATCAATGCCATAAATATAAAGTAATCATTGGACTAAGGTAATGAAAAATTACATATTTATGCCATTCAAATCCGTACTATCTTACTCATCCTTACTATTATTATAAATGTGGAATTTATGAACGGGTCAACGAATTTATATCAAATAGTGATAGGGTGCAGTCAGGGATAGCATTTAGGCTACTTTTTAACTGTAATATTATAAATGGAAAAGCAGTATGCTACGCTTTCTGGAATTTTAGATGAAGCTTCACGGTTAAATATTTGGCAACTTCTTGCAGAGATCAACCCTTTAAAAATTTTAATGGGTGATGAATTTCTTTCTGAAAAATTTAAACAATGTTAATGAATTTTGGTTGCAATAAATTAAATAACTAAAGGTCACACATAGTCTACCTTTACTAGATAAACCCGCAGAGGTTATGGAAAATAAAGATAAAAAGCCAACCTAACACGGTTTTCGTCAATGGTCACTGTAAATGTCGATTTCATTATAATATCATTAAAAAAAATCAGTAACAACTAAAGCCAAATCGAAACGAGCGTAACTGGGTTCTGTAGCTAGTTAAAAACAAACATTTTGAACTTTAAGTTTAAATTGAGGCTTTCAAACGCAACTGCTTCTATAAATATTTCTATAATATTTACTTCTACAAAGCGTTGAACTGAAATAAGTCACATTGTGGCTTTGTTAACTTGTTACTATTTCTAGGAATCTCTTTGCGTTATTCCTCAGGGCATCACGTGTTTTATTGTGAACAGAAAGGCATTACACTACGTAAATAACTAGGCACTAAACTTAAACTAGTAACAGTAATTCAAGTTGATAGTTATCCTTAAAGAAATCAGGCCGTAAAACTAAAGCATTTATTTAAGTTTCCTAGTTAAGATTTGTGCGGACTTATTTTAAAATCGTTATAAAATAAGCAACAAAAGGCCAAATGTTTATACATAAATAATAATTTAACGCTGAATTGGCCCTTATCACTATGAGAGCCACAAAAATCATAAGAAGAAATAGGTTGAGTATTGTCAACGATTCACTTTTGTATTATTTATTTTCTTATTATCTGTCTGTTTCTGTGTTTATTTAAAAATCTGAATCCTAGTTAGATTTAAAAAAAAGTAGTGTATTTGATATTCCAATTCCAACTCTTAATAAGTACAAAGAGTTTCACGGCTTAAAAGCTAGGTAGGCAAGATCGCGCTTTTCTTTTTTAGTGTACGTAGTATTTAACTCTTACAAATTATGGTGTTGGTAAATATTAAACGGAAATATAATAGCTGGAAATCATTACCACTGAACGAATTGATGGCATACTTTATTCTGAGGCTCTACCTTCAACCAAATGTATGTACAACGTGTTTTAGTCGGCTTTTGCATATTATTTTTTAAAACCGGCTAAGTGCGAATCGGTTATCGGTCGGACTCGCGAACCAAGGATTCCCTTCCGTGGGGTAAAATTTATATAGAAAGGGCCGTTTTTACCAACACCGTTGTTGACATCCAATGCCAGATCACATCGTTGGCACCGTTGGCCATTGGTTGAACATCGGATGTTACCAATAACGACAAGCAATAACATTCCTTATATATTCTTACCAAAGAACATTTTCGAGTAACATCGTCAGTTCACATCGTTGGCCGTGGTTGAATATCGGATGTCACCAATGACAAGCAAAAACATGCCTTATGACCCGCCACCAACGATCATTTTAGAGTAACACCGCGCCGTTTACTCGCTCACGATGTTGGTTACAATCTTTGTGGTGCCAACATAACGATTGAAATATTTTCGGGGAAACCACCGAAATATAATTTCTAGAAACGGCAATCACTTGATGAGAAGAATACCTAATTATGAATGTACCTATGCCTTAATTATTAAAATTAAATACATACATACATAACTTCACGCCTGTATCCCTTATGGGGTAGGCAGAACATCGGAGGTTATAAGACCAACTGATGTCACGTTTGACTAATGAGGTATTATAATGATTGCGAGAGGCTATTGCAGTGACAGGGGGTCAGCCTATCACCCACAAAAATGCCAATAAAACCTCTGTCCCTTAACCGACTTTTACAGTATGCCCGGGAAGAGAAGCAGCTGGCACATTCTATGTTTTTCTTTCACTCCCAGTCCAGCATGGAAGTAATATTAAAATTAAAATTCTATTAATTTATTTTATTTGTTTAATAAAAAAAAATTCAAGTCATTAATTTATTTAAAGATTTTCATACATAAGTGGATCTTTCATAATTATAATTAATTTTAATTTTTACACGTACCTGTTAACCAATCATAGTGTAATAAAACAGCAGTCTTTATTAAATTATTAGATTGATATCCAATCTCTTACAGTTAAGTTTATGAAATTTGTTCGATATGCAACGACATCATTTCATCCAACGGTGCGACGAACACCGTTTGTTTGTACACCGTTTTAACGGCATCGGTGACAGACATCGCTTAAACGGTGACACCAACATCGATTGATATAGGTGGCGATGTCGACATCGTTGGTGAAAACAACGTTGTCAACAACGAATATTGGTTAGAAACAACGGTGCAGATCGACGCCGAAAAATTCCAACAACGCCCATGTCTTATATCGATCGAGTACTGCTTACTGGTTTAAGAGTGCTTATTCAATGTAAATAACACAAAAAAAGAACCTTAATAAAAAAATAATACACAGTGTATACTTATATGCAAGCAGCCTTATCGCTAGTGAACGATCTCTAATAACCAGGCAACCAAACATGTAACTACTAAATTCAGAGCTCAATAATTTACACTTTACTAAACAGTATTTAAATAATCACATGCGCGATTTAATATACACACAGCGCCATCTAGTGAGTGTGTTACAAAACTGCCTGTGTTGTATGGGAGCCCCCTTGAATATATCATTTTTGTACTCTTTAGTATTTGTTGTTATAACGGCAACATAAATACATCATCTGAGAAAACTACATCTATCACGATTTAAGAGATACAGCCTGGTACAGACGGACAGCCGAGCGTCATAAATAGGGTCCAGTTATACCCTTTGGGTAAGAAACCCTAAAAATAAGTTAAACCGATATTCTTTGTTGAAAATAGAGAAAAATGCAAAAGTTGTTTTTAAGTAGACCATTAGAGATGGCGCACCTACAAAATATCAAATAAACTTTTTGAAACTATAACAAACTGGGATAAAACGTACAATAAATCGTAAAATACAAAAAGTTTAAATAACTTATTGTCAAACTTTGATGAACTATATGCTGGAGAACAAAAAGTTCACAAAATTTATAAGTTGTTTAAAGCAACCTCATTTCCAGGACGCCCGGTATGAGTGATGAAGATTTATCTTTGCATAACAAAACAAAAGAGAAAGAAAAGGTTTCTCATCAAAATGTGAATGGTTTTCTTGAGATAGCTTCATAAGGATAGTGTCAGAGAAATGGATTAACTATGATACGTAATAGAAACAGATTCAGGTGAATAATCTCTATTGATATGTTTGGCACGTAATTAATTCACGTAATCAGTCGTCATTCTTTGTTTTTTTATTATTTGTTCAAGTAATTTTATTTTGCATAAAATCATTTTATCTACTAATGATAATGTTTACACTTTTCGTTCTCCATTAATATTTAACTCAGATCAAACCTTCGCTAACTTTTGCCAAACGATCTAAATTTGTTTTTGTGTCAAAATTTGATTGCTCTTTCCATCCAAAAGATATGAGCATATTATATTTATTATCATTTACTTTACAAGATCAAATTTAACATAGTTTGTGTATCATTCGGATCAGACCCAGGTATGAAATTTTGGGATACTTGGGGGTATTATTTTGTTCATATTATAAGAAACCGAACTAACATACAAAGGGCGTGGATCCATCTCTACGGCATACGGCACGCCGTGCACGGCGGACGGCGCACCGCCGTGCCCACCGTTCTTCGAAGCCGTTCACGGCGCACCCCTCAGCGCTTCATATTTGCTCTTAAAATTATCTCCATCATAGTTCATTATAGAAATGTATGCCATATTACGGCACGGCGTGAGACGGCGCGGTGCAGTGTCACACGGTGCAAATGAATGCATCCTGAATATCATCTCACCTTACCTCAACACCTGCTCAATCTTCCAGAATCGAAGTATAGAACTTACCATCACATTACTAAGCTCTCGAATTCTCGATCCCATCTAAAATCCTCTGTGAGATTATCCTAGGTAGCTATCGAGGACCTGGTTTCCAACGCAACTGATCATACATGAAACAGATGATAGAGAACAAAGAAACTTTGCACATAATTCTTGACCAGGCATCAGAATGTACGAGTACAGAATGCAGAGAGAAATGTACTTGATCTTCGTTTACTTCGTGTGTATTTAAAAAGCCTTCGAAACGATGAAATGGAGTTGTACATATCTGGGACTGGAGGTTTATAACATGGGGTTTATAACATCTTTTGCGTCTGCCATTTCTTGTATTTCTTAAAAGCATAATGAAGAAAACGATTCGTAGCAAACGACGCCACATTCTTGGGGTTAATTGGCCCGAAAAAAATTAAAACATACAATTTGGGATCGTTGTGGTGAGACTCTGATCGACTATCAGATCAAACGCTGCAAGTGGAACTAGGCTAGCCACACGTTCCGAAAGGACTTTGATGATATTCCGAGGTATGCCCTAGACTAAAACCCCGTAGGAAAGCGTAACCGTGATAGATTAAAACTGACCTGGAGCCGGACAATCACCACCAAAGGCAAAAAATATAGGAAAGACTTGGAACAAACTGAAACGCGAAGTTCCAGGCCGAATGAGATGGCGGAGCACCGTGGTAGCTCTCTGCCTTATCTAGGGTATATAGAAACATAGCAGACGTCTAATAATGTATTTGTCATCATAGAGGGCATTTAAGATTGTTAAAACCTGCAGCAATCCATAGTGGGGCGTTTTAAAAACCAATTTTTCTGATGGGGCATTTTGTAAGCATAGTGGGGCATATTAACTTTTTAGAAAAAATGTGATTTACTACATTTAATAATTATGCTAGGCATATTATCAATTGCCATAATATATCTAAGGCTCCATGAAATATTATGCGATAGTAAAAAATATTGAATAAACATTTTTCTACATTTTTTGGAAAATTTTTAAAAAATTGGCCTTATTACCCTACTTATATTAAGGACAACCATACCATAACATTTGATTAACAGAACTCAAACTCACTAAGAACTACCAATTAATATTATGTGTATAATTCTGAGTATCTGTATGTAACAATGGAAGATCAAATATATTATAGCACAATTTTCAATTCCGTCGGATTCCTCTACACAATTGATTTATAAAATATAACTGTTTTTCAAAATTAAAATGTTTCTTAATTCCTCTGTTGTGGTTAGATTTGCATTTAATCAGTTTAAGTGTTCACAAACAAATCTAAATTTAACTGGATATCATATACATTTAAAAGTATTTTTTATCACATATAAGTACATAAAGCCTCACTTTCATAAACATTATTTTTATGCAAGGCTTTGGCAAAAATAAATATACCATGTTCAAGAAGTGCGTAACTGTCATCTGGTTACAAACTTAAATCCGTGCATGTAACATTTAATTAAAATAAGAAAATAGTTTGTAATCTGTTGTTTTGCCTAATAAATAAATAAATCTGACATTATACGTTTCAATGCCTACTACGACATTCGTTTATTTAATCAAGTCTTCTGTTACTGTTGTACTAAATAGTTATCATGATAACTGAATATACAGAGGTCATATAAGTTGTTTGGTTACACAGAAATCCTAGAAAAGACAATTGCTTTAGTCATGCAAAATTTAAGGAACAATAATGAAATTTGAACTATATCTATAGTAAGTACCATAATAATTGAGCTCTTGGTTTTGATGTCCTATACTTATTACTTTATTGAGTAGTAGCTGGTAAAATTGTTAAGCTATTTAGCATGTATTATTGTGATCCCAACGCAAACTTAAATAACGATATGGAAATTCATTAACTGCGCAATGTAGGATATACTTCCATGCTGGACTGGGAGCGAAAGAAAAACGTAGAATGTGCCAGCTGCTTCTCTTCCCGGGCGTACTGTAAAAGTCAGTTAAGGGACAGAGGTTTTAAAGGCGTTTTTGTGGGCGATAGGCTGACCCCCTGTCACTACAATAGTCTCTTTCCATCTTTATAATACCTCCAAATTTGTCAAACGTGACATCAGATGGTCTTGTAACCTCTGGTGTTCTGCCTACCCCATAAAGGATACAGGCGTGACGTTATGTATGTATGTATGTATGTAGGTTTGGAATGTAAGTATGTTTCATTTAAGGATAAGAACTACTAGTCATTATTTACATTCTACATGATTTCTATGTCATTTTTTTAACAAACACTCTTAAGCCATTCATAAATAAACTTTCGTTTTTTTGGCTCATATGATATATTTCTAAATTATTTTATGAAGAGCCAAACCCTTCCTAAGCTCGTGTTGTCTTTACTTACCACCAACTGAAAAAAGTAACCAACAAGTATTAGAAATTTAAATATTCTGATTAATACTCATCTTAAAGATTTTATCCAGTAGTTCTTGCATAAATTTAAACTCAGTGTAGGGACTTGGCATAAAATCCGATGAACTAATTTCCGGTACCGAGATACTAAGTTGGGAACAGTCCTTGATAGCTATTGCAGTATTAATTAATATTAGTACGTGAATCAAATGGTATATTAATTAAGTACTTAAGTGTTTCCTGTCGCTGGAAGTATACCATATTTGCGTTACGTACAATTTAATGAATTAATAATATTAGTCCGTAGCAGTTACTCTGTGTTAATTGTAGTTTAGAAATTTAAATTATTCAAATGTACTCCTAGTACCTACATTAAAATAATTGTTTGATAAAGCCTGCAGGCTGCCATTCATACGTATGTACCACAGACATACATCTACATAGACACCGCAAGTATCACGATTTGTATTGAAACCAAGCGTGCCGACTTTTTAACACCTACTGTGACTTCACGCCTGATATCTATTGCTGGGAAATACAAACCGATTCAAAGACACCGACGCCACCGATGAAATCGACTATTAAAAACGATATCGATTTTGTGATGTCGATTTTCTAACAAACATACATACGCACGGACTGAATCAGGCGGCGACCAACCTTGACGCTTGTTCGGGGTTCGGTCGGACATGTAATAATGCATGTAGCATTTGTGTTGTGTATGTAGATGTATGTCTGTGGTATGTACCTACTCGTCTGCGGTTTCAGGGGTCTTGTTTGGAATAAGAACTTTTTTACTGGTTAGGGTCTCAATAACCTTTTGAGTAATCTCCATAATACAGGGTGCACACATATAAACCCAGTAATATGGATATGAATTGCATGAAAAAATATTCGCAAAACTTGAATATATAACAAACCGATGTGTATGACAAAAACATGATTAATGAAAATTGGCTCGATACAAAAAAATCACAAACATGACACTAATTTGCAATTGAAAACACATATTTCTACGAAATGCCTTCATGGATTTGTATAAAAAATAGATGACAAAATAAATCGTACAATATTTAACCGATCTGTAAAGTAAATTTTTTATATACCTAATCATATTTTTTGAAAATAAACCAATTAAACGTTTTTGCGCTTGCTTACGTCTGCGAAATTCAGTGCCAGTCAGTCATTGCTCGCCGAGCCTTGTTCGAGATCGGACGCACGTCGGTTTGCTCTGTGAACCCGCTAAGGAACTTACGATTCATTTTGACAGAGTTTTGAATTGACGAAATACCTTACAATTGTTATTTGCTTTAATTTTTTCTACTCTTTGTATTTTTTTTTATTAAAAGGGGTGGTAAGAAGTACAAAAGATCATATAAAAAAAAACACGTTTTGTTTAGTAGGTAATAATTAAAAACAATAAAAATTATGAACATACTTAATTACATACTTGTTACATTATAAATGAACAAATTTACGCACAGGATTTTTTTTAGCATCTATATTTTTTTATTCACAGGACCTTAGCCAAATGTTATGGTGTTGCCAAAATTAAAATTTTCAAAAATAAACTACACGTACCGTAAGTACGTACAAAATTTTTCTCGTAACTAAATAAATAATAATAATAATAATAAATCTTTATTTTGCCAATATATGGTACAGTCAGTTCATACTTATAAGTTAGGTCCAGCATATACTGCTGATTGTTCAGCGTGCAAAATCATAAAATTATAGTATAGAACATTTACAAAGCAATTGCATTAAATTACATTGACATTTAAATTAATATAAAACACAATTAAATAAAAAGCACATCAAATTGAAACATAAAAATAATACTAGATAAAATTAAATGTCAAAACTAATGTTAAAAGATGTCAGAAGTAAACATTAATTAAAAATAAAGTCAAATTACAATTAAATAATAGAAGTCAAAATTTTGCAAGAAAAGTTAATTCATATTTTATCATTTAAATAGGTATTTATGTCATAGTACATTTTTTCTAATAATATATTATACAATGTAGTTTTAAATTTTTTTTCCGGGAGATTTCTGTATGTACTGGGTAATTTATTGTACAGTTTGACAGCCATACAGTGCACATTTTTACTATAAACAGTTAGCTTTTGGGGTGGTACGTAAAGTTTATTTTTGTGTCTGCCACGCCGTCCAATCACATCCTCATTTTTTCCAAATAAATGTTTGTTCCGATTGACAAAGCAGCATACTTCATATATGTACAGTGATGGAAGTGGCAAAATTTTTAGTTTAGCAAATAATGGTTTGCAGCTGTCTGTTAAATCTGCCCTACAAATGGTCCGTATACATTTTTTTTGTATTATGAATACTCGGTCGGCCTCAACCGAGTTTCCCCATAAAATTAGGCCATACCTGATGACGGACGAAATATATCCGTGATATGCAAGGAGTGCCGCCTGAAATGATACTAGTTGAACTATTCGCCTTAGAACGTAAATAAATCGATCAATTTTCATACAAATATTATTCACATGTTCCTTCCAATTTAAGTGTTGGTCAATTGTAATTCCTAAAAATTTCGTGGATTCTACTATGTCTAGGCAAATGTAATTATATTGTATGTCATATTTATTAAATTTTGAATTATAAGTTTGGAATTGAACTAATTTAGTCTTGTCAATATTAATTAAAAGATCATTAATGTCTAACCATAAAGTAATGTCACTCAGTGTTTTATTAATTTCTATCTCAGCGTCATTCTTTTTTTGTCATATTTTATAGTAATAGTCGTATCATCCGCGAATAAAATACAATTATGATCAATATGGTCTGGTAGGTCATTTATATAGATTAAAAATAATAAAGGACCTAGAACACTTCCCTGAGGAACGCCGCGGTTGTTAGGACAGTAGGGGGATTGATAATGTTTTAAAGTATTCCCATATAATCGGCTAATTTCTACGCTTTGTGTCCTATCATATAGATAACTTCGGAGCCATTCTAATGCTACTCCTCTTACGCCGTAACATTGCATTTTTTTTAAAAGTATGTCGTGTGAAACGCGGTCGAAGGAATTAGACATATCAAGGAATACGGAAATTGGGTATATACCACGATTCAGCGATTCAGTTACTTCTTTCACTAAATTATAGCAAGCTAGCGTTGTAGAGCTGTTTTTTCTAAAACCGAACTGTTGTTCCGTCAATGTTTTTTGGTGAGTAAAAAAGCAATACAGTTTATCGTACACTGCCCTTTCAAATGTTTTCGATAGAACTGACACTAACGTAACGGGTCTGAAGTTATTTATATCATCTATTTCACCCTTTTTAAACAGTGGCTTGACAATGGATTTTTTTAATCTATTAGGAAAAACTCCTTCAGATAGTGATAAATTTATAATATGTGTCAAGGGACCTGTAACAAATTTAGCACTAGCCTTTAATATTTCAGTTGATATGGAATCATATCCAACTGCTCGAGTGTTTTTCAGATCCATAATTATTTTGAATATGTCTTTTTCCGTTACAGCCGTCAAGAAAATTGAATTCAGATTATTTTTTATTTTTGGTTCAAAATTGTCAGATTTATTCTTTTTTGTACGGTTCATCTTATCAAAATTAATAAAATGCTCATTAAATCTCATACAAATGTCTTTAGGGTCTGTATAAACGTTACCGTCATATATAATTTTTTCAATTGAATTTGCATGACTATTGTTTCCCGAAGTATTTTTTATTAACTTCCAACAGGCTTTACATTTATTTTTTGCATTATTCAAATATTTGACATTCTCTGATTTCTGCGCGCTTTCAAAACATTTTTTTAATATTTTAGTGTATGTTGTGTATTTGTTCTTATTTAAAACCTTATTACTACTACACATACGGTATTTTAAATACAATTTTCTTTTCATGCTACATGACTTTTTCAGTCCTTTAGAAATTAAAACTTTTTTTATAGGATGATTATTTATCTTAACTTTTATCATCGGAAAGCATAAATTAAAAAATAGGATTAGATAGTCATGAAAGATATTAAACGCATTTTCAGTATCAGTCGCATTATAAACGTCATTAAATGATAAGTTAGATATACATTCTATAAATTTTTTAATATTTTCTTTATTAAAATCTCTTTTTATGTCAAAATAAAAATAATTGCAATTAAATAATTGTTGTTTACTGTCTTTTATTGTAAATGTCAAAGTTTGCGCAGTCTCGTGGTCAGATAGACATAATTTATGGATGTCACTTGTAGAATAATTAATAAAAGTACTGGCTATTAAATCTAAGCATGCCTGTTTTCTGGTTGGTTTATTTATATGTATTTTTATATTATATTGACATAGTAGGCTCAAAAGTTTTTTTGACTGGTTACTATCCTTCAAAGTGTTTATATTAAAATCACCACAAAGTACTATACCTTTTTTGCGTTTCTTTGTGAGGGTATGTAGTAGTGTTTCTAGTTCGTGGAAAAACAAATCAAGGTTCGAGTTAGGGGTTCTGTATATGCATACTATGTATGTGTTTAATGCTAATATTTCTATTGCGCCGTATTCAAAATAATATAATTTAGGCTTTTGTAGTTTAACCTGCACGTATTTCATGCCATTTTTGAGTAAAATACAAGACCCCCCTCTCCGCTCAGATGGTCGGGAAAAATATGACGCTATCTTGTAGTTCATTAAGTTAAGGTTAGGCTCTGAACCACTCTTTATAAACGTTTCTGTTAGGCAAATTATATTTATTGGGCCGATTTGTTGCTCTAGAGTACCAATAGCCGTCGAAACTAAGTCCTGTTTATTTAAAATACCAGCTATATTTTGATGCAGAATCATAATTTTATGCTCGAAAAAATGTATCAGTTTTAATGCTACTATTACCACTTCCTACACAAGGTTCTTTAGAATTAACATAATAATTAATATTTAATTTTGATGCAGTAGTGATTGGTCGTCGAAACGGTGTGAGAAATTTATTTTTATACTTGATAAACTCAGTCTCTATATTTAATTTAAAACTAAGATAATTAATCCAATTATAGGTATTGCTTGAATCTATATTACAAAAATTTAAAAATTCACAATTTGAATAATTCTGACATAGAAGTCGAATATGATTATTAATTAAATTGACATTTAAAAACGGATTATTTTTCACATTTAAAACAAATACTTTAAAACAGCCTTTTAACGAGTGAAGTGCATTGCATAGCTCTGAAAATAACATATATGGGTTTTTATCGTTAGACCCTACAGAAAGTATAACAATGTCATTTTTTTGTATTGATTTTGAGACTTCAATACAGCTAGAAATTATGTGATTGCTCGCAGCATTCGGTTTTACCGTAGACGTTATGTTGTACTGGCTCTCCCACTTGTTGTCCCTGCGCTTTAATAATTTGCATGCCAGTCCTCTACATTGTTGGTCTCCAACAATGATAATTTGTCCTTTTCCGAGCTCCTTAATCTTATTTTGGTTTTGTTCAGATTCACTCATTGTTTGAGTTAGCTTAGGCGATAACGATTTTGGTAATTGCTGATAAGATAGATCTTTCCTAGGTGTTGAGGCCCTTACTACAGTGTGGTTTCGCATAGAATAGTTTAAATAGTGTAGTGGGGTTCTAGGAGCTTTTATGTGCGCATATGTGAGTCGACGTTTTATGGGCGTTGTCAAACTTGTATTTCCTTGTTGTTTTTTATTTAAATTAATAGGCTGATTTAACTTTGTTAGTATTTTAATTTTTTTTTCTTGCTGGTCAATAATTTTTTTATATTTTTCAGTGTCTAAATTTAAGTTACTTATTTCTAAATCCGCTATTTCAATTCTCTGCGATAACTCTTCTATTTTCCTTTTCATATCATCTACTATGGATTCATTTAAGCTATTATTGATTGGTAAGCTACAGTTCCCAGTCTCCGCCATAGAAAACAAACGTGAAGACTGTTCATCCTCACTTATACTTGAAGAATCATCTGAGTTACTTCCACAGTCGGATATTTGTGTGTTTTGCCTTTTTTTTCTATTGGTAACATTCTCCATATTTATAAAATAGAAAATAGATTGCAATGATATATAAAGTAATTATCTTTAACCCTCTATAAACTGTTTTCAATATTAAATGATGATTGCAATATCTTCTTGATTTGTTGAGTAAAGTTTCCTATATGAAACTCTAGATGGCGTTAGTTGTCACTTTAGTCAATATTCTCTGTTGATTCAGTTCCTTTGTTCTAATATGTAACGGTTATTTGGTACGTCTATTTAGTAATTTTAAGCACTGTTTACTGTTTTTACTAAAAAAAATCACTAAAATGTATTGTCAAAGGTGTAGAATGGTCATTAGAAAACTTACATTAAAATATTTTTATGTTTTAGGTACAGTATCACTATAAACTTAACTCTTGTCGACGTCACTTTTATGTTGGAGTTTTATCACTGATTACTGAGTATTTTTGTCTGCCAACATTAGTCGTCACAATTTACGTCACAATAAATTAATTACAGTTAAATTTATGTCAATTAGTCAAAACTTGCATTAATTACAAAATAATAATCACAGAGCCGATCTTCAACGTTTGGCACAGCGCCATCTATCTTAAAGCAACATGTTATAAACAAAATACTATGTTTATTGCTTTTCAATACACTCTACTTCATATTTTAAACTTTTTTCCCCTGGTATTTTCCAGTGAACCCCTCTAGCAATCCTCCTTATGGGGCAACTGGGATATGACAGTAAAACGTATCCCAGTTGCCCCAGTAGCCCCCTCTATAAACGTTGAGGTAAATAATTGCTAGAAATAATTGTTTTTTTTTTCAATCTGCATTTATTTAGATGTAGTATATACCGTGATTCGGATTTCAATTATTTACCACAAAATTAAGGTACACATTATATTGATATATTAATCAACGTTACGTGGAATAATAATGTCCTTTTAACTAAGGGTTTAATAAGGAAAATAGACTTTATTCAGGGGGTTATTATGAATGGATATCATGGTACCAATGGGTAGAAGGTACTATGCCGGGTCAGAAAAACGAATGTTATGTTCAATGAAAATCCTTTCGTTTAGAAATATTTGACATTTTCACAATTTAAAAAAAAACACATTTCGTCATTTATTTTTGGCGCCAAGACTACCGATGAAGATTTTTTTATATCTGATTTTTAGTTGTACTCTTGGATAGATGTGATAACAAACTAAAACTACAATTTTTATAAAAATTAGCACGGCTCGTTTTTAAAATATTTTTTACACAGATTCAATGTTTTTGAATTTTGTCTTAAAATTTTACTCTGCCTTGGTTTAAAAAAAGTGTATGGCAGCTTCAATGCCAATTTTATAAAAACTAGGTTATTTTTCGCGGATTGTGAAATGCCTTATTACGTGGTATGATCTGCCTTCAGATTTGGAACTTTTTTTTTTTTTGGAAGATTTTCTTTTAAAATGAGGTAGATCAAAATATTATAATATTGCAAGTTGTTTTCAAAATTAAAGAACAGTGGCAGATTTCCATACTAAGAATTATCTTATGTTAAATGGAAGCGGCCCGTAATAAAAAATATATGTTTGAGATTCGGTATTTGTATAAGAGTGTACAAGAGCGTCTATTTTCATCCGGGAAAGCTGAAAAAAACATATATCGATGTTTATATTGTTAGGTCATGAATGAAGAATGCAATGAATGAACAGTCAAATCACTAATGTCAGATTAGTATCAAATCAAACAGAAACCGTTAGTGTCAATCTACCTGTCACTGCCAGTCAAAGACTAAAGAAGAGCTGAAAATTTCATTCGATTTTATGTAAAATCGATTCAACATTGAATCGATCCTGTGACACTTAATAAGATTTTTTTGGATTAAAAAGTTGAGCATGTATTACAGATATTACCATATTAGTTTGTATCAGGTAGAATAACAACATATTAGTAATATTTTAAAACCAGAAGCAATTATAGAAAGGTTAACAGAATCGATGTTTTATTTAATGATCGATATAGATTTTTTTTCTCATGCTGCTTGCTCCTGTAACGCCATTACGTATAATTACGAAACTAGTTCGTAAACATTTGATATGCTTTTTATCTTCAGCTCCGGTTTTAAAGAATATATTAAAAATAAGTGAAAATATTCAAAATCTTAGAAAAATAATTTATATTGTTTTGTTTTTATGAAATCTAAGGACTCCAAAACAACCCAAAAAAAAACTCCATACTATACGAACATTCGTAAATATACGAGTCGAGAACGTTCTGTGCTCTCACTGCAGTTAAGAGAAATCATATTCATGAGACTTTTACTGGTCCTTCATAGGAAGGAAAGACAAAGATATCTCATATGAACACTTATAACTGCAAACTGTTATCAGTATTAAATAGAAACTTGTAGAGGTCTATCATAAAAATCACGAAACAATTGCCAGCAAGTTGAAACGACTCGTATAAAAAGAGCACACAATTTAAACGCTGTAAAAGACTAATTTGTGAAGCAAAGGCAAGACAAGCCACTAAATAACAGTCACTATAAGCATTAATTTTAATATGCTAATAACAACTCAGCTATCTTCCTTTACCCAGATTATAAAAATAAAAGAATATACTCTATAGTTATTTTTATTTCACAGGCATTCTGAATATTTTTAATATCAGAGATCCAATTAAAACTTTAAACGTCATTTCTTTGCTATAGCTCACATATAGTAAAAATATTAGTTTTTACTAGACATAATGTCTAACGTTAAGGCATCTTAAATCATACGGGTTATAGTTAGATCTAGAGTGGCTCACCGCCTCATAAAATATATTGGCAAATCTGGCTTTGTGTAGTTGAGTTCAAGTTTTGCTAAGTGACTCTGTTGATAGTTGAACTTTGCTGCAAAGATAATTCGGAGTCTCTGCTATGAACTTCAGCCTAAGAATTCCCTGAGTGGCCTTGTTTCAAAATTGTTTTACAAAGAGTGCAAGAGCTGAGGAGAAGACGATTTTAATCGGAATTACGCTTAGCATAATTAAATTATATAATTTTTAATGATGTGCTGTGGTATTCGAGAAAAATGGGCTCAAAGGTGAGAAGTTCTCGGAAGATGAGACTATTTCCACACCTATTTGACGAATATTGTAAGTATCTGCTAAAAATTCTAAAATGAAAATGAATGAATGAAATGAAAAATCTTTATCAAAACAATCATACATACAATGAAACACATACAATGTGCATGCATATGGTATGACATATTGAGACTGGGTGGTATACATAATTTTGTTGCAGACTGTACATAGTGTTAATATCCCTCACTTCTGATATCGGAAAAAATCGAATTACTTTCTTCATGTCTGTGGCACTTGTTAAAGACAGTCCAAAAAAAATAAATAACTAAACTTTGAAATATAAGTACGAGTTCATTTATTTACGTAGAGTATACCACAAACGTAGTATGTCTGACATTTGAAGAATGTTGAGATTGATACCAACCAGTGCTACATTTTAGAACCATCATCCATCATCCACAGCCTGTGGACGTCCACTGCTGGACATAGGCCTCCCCCAAGCCCTGCCCATTGCCACTTTAGCTCTGCAATCCTTCTGGCTATGTCGGTGACATTGGTTCGCCTGCGAATCTCCTTATTCCTGATTCGATCCCGCAGGGAAACTCTGAGCATGGCCCTTTCCATTGCCCGCTAAGCGACTCTAAGCTTATTTATAAGGCCCATAGTTAGCGACCACGTCTCAGTGCCGTATGTCATCACTGGCAACACACGCTGGTCAAAAACCTTTGTCTTCAGACACTGCTTAGAACCACAACGTATTATTTTTAAGATATATTTCAGCAAATATATCATAAAATAGAGAGACCGACCTCCAGACGAATACATAAATAAAATCCCAAGACAATCTCTACCACTTCATGGCCCCAAACTAAGCAGAGCTTGTGATATGGAATACCATGTAGCAAACTAGGGGGAATCCAGAATATAAAAACATATACAAATAGATAAACGCCCAGACCCGGAACATTTTTTTTCTCTTGTTCCGTGCGGCAATCGAACCCTCGACCACTGGCGTCTGAGGCAGACAGTATTACCCCATCGTCAAAGTGGTCGTCAAAAATAATTGAGAGAGCCGTAAAACTCACTACAGTATATTTGTGAAATCTCGTTAAATGCGAGCCAATATTATGCACCCTAAGCCTATTATTCAGCGGTGATACGAAAATAGCTATTCGGAGTTGTATGCCTTACTCGCTTACCTTGTGAAGCTAGTAAGTAATCCCTTTGATTAATAATCTGAGCTCCAAACATATCAGATGTGACAAGCTTCTTCAAACAACTGTAACAGTACTGTAAAATAACATCTTACTCTGCCAACCTCTTAATTTACTCATACTAATATTGTCTTAAGTTTTCACGATTCAAAACTTAAATAAAACTACTTTTTAACCCGCGTATAATTTATATTTTACATTTTAACTCAACGTTTCGGTGTCTTTGCCATCCCCGTGGTTTCGAGAGATAGTTTTATTTACTCATACTAATTAATACTAAACTCTGTAAGCAGAATAAAAGACGGAAATCACCGATTTGTGTTTAAAATGCTACTGATATTTGAGATATAACAAAATTCTGATCCTTTCACAAGTATTTTGATCAATGTCCTGAAACTCCAGTCAAATTAAGCCGAAAATAGGCAAACAGGAGAAATAATTCGTGTAGTTTTGAAAATTGACACACGTACACCTTGTGCACTCCAGACTAACATATTAAAAGTCCTCAAGGGTGGGGGGTGTGCTGTCGGTGTAGGGGGGATGAAGGTCCCTGTTTTCAGATTTCTACTCATATCTCAAAAATCCACTTTGGCGTTGGGGTAAACCTATCTGCCTCAGACGCCAGTGGTTGCGGGTTCGATCCCCGCACGGAACAAGAAAAAAAAAATTTCCGTGTCTGGGTGTTTATCTATTTATGTATTTATATTCTAGTTCGCTACATGGTATCCCATAACACAAGCTATGCTTACTTTGGGGCCATGTAGTTGGTGTGATTGTCTGGGGATTTTATTTTTATTTTTTTATCTGTACAAATAGCGTAATAGTTGCTTCTGACCAAATTTTATTCATAAAATGTTCTATTGATAGAAAATAAGAAATACCTTCATTGCAAATTCAACGCCTTCCAGCTCCTAAAGTATGGGTCGTAGAGTGAAAACTAATACGACAAAATCAATAGGAAATTTTGTGCTTAAACTTTAGTCAGAAGTAATAATTACGCTTTTTTGTAAAGATTTTTGAGATATGAGTAAAACTTGAATACGAAACTTCATCCCCCCTACAACCTCAGCACACTGACAACTGACAACTTTTAATATGTCAATACTTTTAACATAGTATACGTGTGCCAATTTTCAAAATTACACGAATTATTTCCTCTGATTTTGCTAATTTGAATGGGCTAAATGTTTTCCTTATTTTTGAAACCGCTTGTATCTTTTATTATTCATCCCTAACAAACAATGATTTTCAAAAGAATTGATAAATTGGATCAAATCCAATTGTTAGGAAGCATGACTCTATATTTTTTTGAATGTTTTAACAATAGCTATTAGTAGAGGTACATTCCGAACCGATGAACCAGTGTTTAAAAATAGAATAAGCTACACGTGTACCTAAATATAATACCATATAGTAGAGAGTCTTCCAATTTTAATATTTTTTCCATTATAAGATGAGCGTGTTTCACCGAATAAAAGTTTGTTTTAGTATAATATCATGCAAATTATGTTCCTTAAATAAAATTGAATTGTTATTAAAGTCTCTGTTCTCTTCAGTATCAGACTTTGTCAAAAGATTGCTAGGTCAATGCTAGACATTGTAATATATTTAAAGGTAGGTATACTTTTTTGAGTTTGCGAAGGACCAAATAAATCAATATTTTTGCATAAGCTCGCCCTGCCTATGGTTGAGCATATGATTGATGTGATTCTTGCTTGGGATTTTTCAAGGACCATCCTGCTTATGAAAATGTGCAAATTATTATTTTATTAAAAAGGATTTTGTTGCTTATTATTTCAACTTCCTTGATACTAACCGGCAAAATAAATTGAAATCATATACGGTTTCGTAATAAATAATACAAGTCATACTAAATCCTCTTTCAAATTCTATCTTTCGATAAAAATTAAGTAATGTTTCGGAGCATAGTATAAGTATCTTTTTAAATAGGTACGGTTCGATGTATTTTTAAAAACTTTTATATAACTTGCTATGTATATGTCGGAATCGGGGTGATTCCTCTCTTTTATTCAACATCAGGTATTCTTGGGGACTTCATAATCATGATCCTCTAATACAGTCATTTGTGTAAGCGTCTTTAGGGCGAGTCGGTTTTTCTACTGTCGACAATGCTTGTGGTGATGAATTGATTGATCTTCGGTGCATGACAGTTTCTATTTCTACGATTTTAGTAGCGTGACACTTCATAGTTGCTTCTTCTCCTGAAAATCATCTTTATTTTCCTTTCCATCTTCTATATTGTTATTCTCTACGCCGGTGACAATCTCGTGACGTAGACTCTGTCAAGCACCAAGAAGGTGCTGGCATCCGAAGTCATTCCAAATAAACTATAAGACTCTAGCTAGACACCGCCGCCATATATTACATACTTACATGTTCGGGTGAAATCTTGCAACTCTATTTTGAAGCAAATATCTTTAACCGATTGAGCTGAAATTTCGTGTACACGTTCAGTTTGGAAGACAATTCATGGATAATTATGTGACGTCACTCTAAATTCAACATGGTGCCATCCCCAAGATAGGGGACCAATGATTTTTAGTGCATTCCTACAATATGTGTATCAAAGGAAAGGGCTTGCTGAGAAGAACACGAAAAAATGTATCGTCAAATTAAAATTCAATCTGACGTCACTCTTAATTCAATATGGCGGTGTAGTTTTATGCATTCTTACAATATGGGTATCAAACACGGAGGAAATATATAGAGGAGCTGCCCTATCCAGTTTTTTCTAGCGACTCAGGTGAAGCCTACGCGCGGGGTGCGGGAGGGGTAAGCGGTGGGTTATGGCCAATCATAGCCAAACAGGCGATGGCATTAGTCACCTAGTAGTGAGTAGTAAAAACCGGTTGAAACATAAGGTTAAAATATTCACACGATCATCAAAAAAGTTCAGCTATACTTTACTATGCCTACACAAACAATAAATTCCAAACTTACACAAACCGCACGCACACTCTCTCACACACACATACTTCATTAACACTCACACATCTCACTTACATACTTGACTCGTCCAGTTATGCAACCTCCAATACAATGTATGTGTACCACATTTATTCTCATTTTATTCCTTTTTGTTTGTTTAAATATTCATTTTATTCCTTTTTGATTGTTTAAAACTCAGTTCTATCTGGTAAACTTTTTAATTGATATAATCTTACTGTAGAAACAGCTTCTGGGAAGAGGAAACTACTTATCCTAAGCTCACAGGGCTCTGCCCTTTATTAGGGAGTAGTGAATGCAGTAAAGTCTTTCCCTTTTTTATTCATGTATACCTTTTGCTTCAATGCTCTGTAATATTTTTACTGTTTCTGTTGTGTCACTTCTTACTGAAATAAATAAACAATTACAAATTATTACTAGGTGGCTCTAGTTTTTTAACGAAATTTCATACTTTCCAAAGCTGTCAGAAAAAACCGCGAAATAAAAGTATTTCTACTTGACGCTAGATAGTGCAACCTTTTTTCGCGGCATAAAAATCACCTAGGCAACAAATAACAATCTGGAATTTTGGACACAAATAATTGGAAAACAATACAATTTGTAAAAAATAATTATGAATGAAATTATCATCGTGGTAAGTTAATTTTATTAGGATTGTCAATGTAATTCCTTTATAAAAGTATAGAAAACTAAATTTTACATCGAGAAACAATGGAGGATTTAATTTTTTTAAAATATATACGCATGTACATAATTCACGGAAGTCAGCGACGAACTGACGCCAGTGCCTCTAGCGATGAATAGCTTGAAACAAAGGCTGTGACGTCAGGACAACCCAAATTGAAGCTGTGCAACTTTGCTTACAGCAGCTCTACTATGTATCTGCTTTGTGGTATCAAATGAAAGGGCTTGCTGACAATAACACGAAAAAATGTGTCGTCGCTCTAAATACAGTGTGACGTCACTCTTGATTCAATATGGTGGAGTAGTTTTATGCATTCCTAAAAATTGGCTATCAAATTAAAGGGCTTGCGGAGTATAACACACTTCTCTATAATTTGACGAGTGGTTGACGTAGTGGTAACATACATTGCCTTCTAAGCTAGAGTTTGAATCCCGGCGGTGCAGCGATGGATATTTGTGAGCCATCAAGGCGAGGATAAGTGGCGCATGCCTCCGAACACACAATCACAGCTCTGCGAATTTATTCCACTAACAAACAAGTAAATAATCATAACAAAAGTGTTCTTGAATATTTTAAAGCTTGTGGTGTAATTATTAACAAAATGATTGCGCAGGACAGTCTATTAGATTGTTTTTAAAAAAACGACAACATAGCTTTAAATAATATAGTACCATCTGACATTAACAAACCAGGGGGGTAACGTAGAGAATTAGAAATATTTGTTGGGGCCAAGGTGATGTTGCGTTACAATGTTTATGTGTCTAAAAGTATAGTTAATGGCAACATTGGACATATTACTGAAATCGTATGGCCCTGGTACCGGTGAGCTCAAATGTATGAAACTGACATACCATCCGTTCGTTTATACTTCGGTTTAGATGGTGTTCATCACATTCAACCCAGGACTGTGCGATTTTCAGCAAAATGCCTATATAGCCACGGCAATAGAGTACGCAGAATGCTGCCAATTATATTGTTGGGCTTGCACAGTACATAAAATGCAGGGTATTACCGTCGATCAGGCCGCTGTATACTAAGGCTCAAAGCTCTTAGCTGCTAGTCAAGCATATGTGGCCTTGAGTAGGATGAAATTAGAAGTATATTGTTGAAGATTAAGACTGTTCAAAATTAAACGGCTAACGACCATGCAACAATGATGCTTTGGACGAGATGAACAGACTGAGAAACATAATTATATAACTAAAAAGTAAAACATTAAATAAAAAAAAAGACGTGTGGCACTCGGAGACTGCCGCGGTAAAGCAATTGCATAGCATTTTTTATCAAATTATGCAATTATAATTATTTATTTATTTTATTAATGCAGTAATGTTTGATCTACTATATGGCGCTGATTGTTTATTAAAGCCCGCATGTAAAGTTATGAAATCAAAGTATCACCGCTGTGCCGGTCGGAGTCGAGGGTTGAGCGAGGTTGTCGCGAGATTAAACATGTAACTTAAGTAATTTGATGTGAATGTTTTATCTATCAAGATTCTCAAACTAAGTAAATACTTATTTATTTATTTTATTACCTACTTATATCTCGCGACAAGCTTTTATATAACCTATAATTTTGTCAAATGTGAAATGACGTTATAAGTTTACTGGAAAAGTTTGGTGTAAAATCTTATTTTTTTCTTTTAAGTGCATTTAAATAAAACCTTGTTTCAAAAAACTTTTTTTATTTGTTTATTTTATCTGTTTTACCTTTTTTTACTGTCCTTTAAATTGTGCATATTTGAGAAATAACACACTTGATAATATTTTAACACAATAGAGTATTAAAATGTAATTTATTGGATCTAATTCTGACGAGCACTACAATGTTGCAATGAAATATCTTCACTCGGCTCGGATTGCTTGAGCAAACCCAAAACCTTCATTATCATTTTATCCTATCACGTACAAAGTATATCAGTAAAATACTACCGACCTCTTTCGATATAGCGTGATAATATGAACTATAATAATCTTTCAAAGCCTACACTTTCGACAAGACAAGTTTTTTCTCGCAATAAATTCAGCAACTTAATTGATTGTTTACTTTTATGTAATATCAATATCGTATTAGTAACTTTTCTTTACGAACTTGTTGAATTATGTTATGGTTACAGCATTTATTTCTTGCTATGAATATGTTTTTGGTTTTTATCACATTGTTTACGTTTTGTTAAAAAAAGAAACTTATGTAGCTTAAACCTATTTTTATCTACATAGTTGCTGTGTATAAATTATTTGTATTTTCCTTTTTACTGCATGGAAATGCACGTTTTGTTCGCATTACTTTTGTATGGTAAAATATATTTTTACAAGACTTTTATCTACTATTATATTATATTTATATGTGGAACAGTTAATTTTCAAAAATTAATGCTAGGTTACAACTTACACGATCACATGCCATTTGTTTTAATTTTCTAGTCATTTTCCACAGCTGACCCGCTTAAATATCAGGAAAATATCGTAAAAATATAATAATATCCAACATTATTTACTAATTATTTAATAACTTATACTTGTATGCTGAATTTTCAGCTATAAAAGAGTAACATAATATACATCCTCACTAATATTCGAGTTGATTATATTAAAAATAAACTATGTTTGTTTAAATGTTTTCCTAATAAATAAAATAAACACATTATTAATAATAAATATATATATTTATTTGTTGTAATGTACCGCTCTTTGGCGTCAATGAAATGAACATAAAAATGAAACTTAATAACGGAGATATTTTATCGATATCAAAAGGATTCTGATATATATGGAATCATTTTATGTCATGCGTAATATCATAATGAAAAAGCAGATGTAATTAAACAGTATATATTAACTCATATTATTGAAATTGATATAGAATTTCATTACTCGTTACTTAATTAGTAACTATTTACTCATATTATTATTGACAAAGATATTAAATTTCATTACTCGTTACGAGCGCAAAAGGAATTTACTTTAGTTGGATTCGAAAAAGAAGTATTGGTCATTCAGTATTTATTTTTCAAGTTACAGAAAATTGCTACTACTTACTTTTTGTAATTTGTAAAAGAGTTAATATGTTTGTGTTTCATTATAACTATGATATTTATTTCCTAGATGAAACTAACAACTGACATGCTCAAACTTACCTGAAATCCGTTATTATGTTATTATTTATTTATTGAATAAACTGTACCAAAATAGTTCCTTGGCAATCGGGGTAATCTAGAGCCATACGACAGAGGTAATAAGACTTAAATCTAGGAAAAGTAGCAGCGCTGTCTTGGTCATACCAACTGATGGTCACTCCTTGGCTTCATTACGATTATAGATATCGCTTCCTTGCGACAAAACCTCGACATCTGAGAAAACCTGTTGCTTTCGTTAATTTAAAATCGCCGTGTCGAACTTTATTATCTACAAAAACGAGGTATTTTTAAGCAAATAATGAGAGAGTTATACGAGAAAGAGACAAAAAAAATGTGTCATATTAAAATGTTTCGATTCAAAAACGTGATACCACTTCCCGTTTGCGTTCGCTCCCGAACGGTCGTGTCTGCGGCCGCTCCCGAGTGTTCGTAATGCGCTGCCCTTGTTCCCTCCCCCGCACTCGTGCGGGTAAGGTGCCAAGTTAAGCTCTTTCGGAAAGTTTTCTCTTGTGGAGGCTGTGTGGTGTCGGGGCTAATTCATCTGCCCTTTTCAGGGCGGACCCGACTGCTGCCGGCCGAAGCATTGCTGGTCAGGTGGATACCGTGACAACTAAGCCTGATCGTCCGCCGTTCACCGGCAATAGGTCCGTACTAGGTTGTTTTTCTTTTTCAGCGCCGTTTGTGCAGTCGTGTCGCCGTCTAACGGCACGTAGGTCCTAGTCTTGGACAGCTCTTATTCTTCTTACAGCACACTCCATTCCTGGTTCGATGGATCTCAATAAGGCTCTCGAATACCTCCAAGAACAAGTCTCATCGGTTTGTAGCGCTCAAAGCGCTTCGCTGGAACGTTTCGAACAAATGTATCAACGTTTCGAACAAGTAGCTACTATTGTTCATATCCTGACGGAAAAATACGCCAATGCATCTTTCATTTCAGCTCCGATTCCTCCGAGCTTCCCGACTGACTCCCCGGCGTCGCCAGATCCCTCTGAGCAAGCCGGCAGTAGTATGTTAGTAGATTCTTCCGCATGCAAACGGAAAACTACCCCACCAGGTAGCGAGTCCGACTCCGCTTCTATAGTTCCAGAATCTCCTGCTCCGTTCACAGAGGTTCGCAAAAAGTCAAAATCGAAGAAGAAGAAGCAATCTGCTACTTCGACTTTACCTCCATCCGTTTCAGCTGCTCCAGCCACTGTTCCTGCTCCGCAAAATGTCGCACCGGCGTCTGCTTCTGCGCCTTTTGTTTCAGCGATCCCGGCGTCACAGCCTGCGTCGCAGCAACCAGATTCGGCTCCGCCGAAAGTCAAGTCTCCGCCTCCCGTCTTTCTACAAAACAAGAGCCGCTGGACCGAGGTCTCAGCTCTCTGCGGTAGTCACAATCCCAAGATCCAGTATAGTAAGGCATCCAACGTGGGTGACTCTATTAAGATCTTAGTCTGTTCCATTTCCGATTTCAGGAATCTTACTCGGCTTCTTGCTGATCAAAAGCTCGAGTACCACACTTACGCCCTCCCTGAGGAGCGTAAGATTCGTGCCGTCCTCAGGAACGTGCCGTTCGAGCTCTCGAACGAGCAAATCCAAGAGGATTTGTCTTCTCAAGGCTTCCCCGTCGAATCTGTGCACAAAATGCACAGCCGCCGAGGCAAGCAGTTCCCACTTGCGCTAGTAATCCTAGCGAAGAGCCCGCAAGGGCAGTCCATTTTCAGAGGAAAGCCCACCGTGTGCGGTCTCTCCAACATCTGCGTCGAAGTTCCACACAAGCGTGGTTTCCCAGGTCAGTGCCACCGCTGCCAATTGTATGGTCATGTGGCCTAGCTCGGACGCTCGGACGCCTAGCTCGGACGCTCCTCCAGTCAGTTCAAAGGCCCCTAAGGCCTTTACTTCTATCGTTCCAGGTCAGCGCAGCCGGGTCGCGACTCAATCGCAACCGGCCGCCAAATCGGCAAAAGGTGCCAGAACGCAAAAGGGTCTCAAGACCGCATGGCGTTCTGGATCCAGCTTGCTCCCATCGACGAGATCCTGGCTTTCGGCGCCGCTCTCGACGCCAGCCCAGAGGGTTTCAACGGTGCTCTTCCGGTTCTAACCAAGTTCGCTCCCCTTATCAGGAAACTCCAGGAAGCTCAACGTTTCTAAACGTAGTCCTTCTTTCCAGCATTCCTATCTCAGAGTAAGTCTGATCACTATACCTGATACCTTAAGTATAAGTCCTAACAGTACATCAAAGAATTGCCATTCTGTCTATGAAGATAAATTATAAATTTATTAACAACAGTTATATTAATATATTTAACTAGCTTTATCCCGCAACTTCGTATACCCTTAACTACCCTTCTCGTGGAAATTTCAGAAACTATACAACCAGACACCCACTGAAAGAACCTTTATACCAAGTATCACACCCATGCACTCAAAGAATAAGTTTTTTTCATACAAACTAAAAATCATATATTTCCCGTGCCCGTGGGAGTTTTGGGAATTTTTTTCTTAGCACAACCAGTCACTCTTTAAAGAACCTTCATGCCAAGTATCACATCCATACACTCAAGGAATAAGATTTTTCATAGAAACTAAAAAGTCCAACCCCTTCCCGTGGGAATTTCGGGAATTCCTTCCATAATACAAACAGACACTTATTGAGGAACCTTTATATCAAGTGTCACATCCGTGCACTCAAGGGATGGGATTTTTTCATACAAACTAAAACATCAAATATTTCCCGTTCCCGTGGGAATTTCGGGAATTATTTTCATAACACAACCAGACACATATTGAAAAACCTTTACACCAAGTTTCACATCGGTGCACTTAAGGAATAAGATTTTTCATACAAACTAAAAACTCCTATATTTCCCGTTCCCGTGGGAATTTCGGGAATTCCTTGCTTAGTGCACCCCTACATCCCCTAAAGAATGTATATTGCAAATTTCAGCTCTCTACGCCCAGTAGTTACGGCTGTACGTTGTCTGTCAGTCACTCAGTCACTCAGTACCTCAGTCACTCAGTCAGTAACGGAACAGTTTTATATATATTGACTAGCTTTATCCCGCAACTTCGTATGCGCTTTTTTTTTTTTTATAGGTGACTAAACCCGCGTTTGACCTCAATCTCACCTGATGGTAAGTGACGATGAGGTCGAAGATGAAAGCACACGGGTTTAGGAAGGAACTATACTTCCCCTTCCCGTGAGAATTTCGGGAATTTCTTTCATAACACAACCAGACACACATTGAAAAACCTTTACACCAAGTTTCACATCGGTGCACTAAAGGAATAAGATTTTTCATACAAACTAAAAAGTCCTATATTTCCCGTTCCCGTGGGAATTTCGGGAATTCCTTGCTTAGTGCACCCCTACATCCCCTAAAGAATGTATGTTCCAAATTTCAGCTCTCTACGCCCACTAGTTACGGCTGTACGTTGTCTGTCAGTCACTCAGTCACTCAGTCACTCAGTACCTCAGTCACTCAGTCAGTAACGGAACAGTTTTATATATATTGATTAGTAAAGTTATAAGCGAATTAGTAACTTTTAAGTTTTATTATTTTACTGGTAGTTCATTGAATAAACTATTTGTTCTAGACCACAATAATTCAATTTACTCCAATCGTATTCGGGTAGGATTTATAACAGATGGTTATTTCTATGACTGATTACTTTTTTATTTACATTTGAAGATAGTTGATTATTTTTTAATTGCTTGATTAATGCTAAGTTATAGTTTACCTCTAATATAACATCATATGTCTGCAATTTTGTTACTTAGTTAAGTGTTTTCAGGAGATCTCACCTAGATTTAAAAGCTCAAGTTAAAGACTGATTAACTAGGTAAAACTAAACGTATTCATATCTCAATAATACTAATTTTGTAACAAAATATAAATCAAAAAGTAATAAAAAATGGCCTGGTACAGTGTCAATTATATTTTAATAGCGGTTTAAGAATGATGATGAGCTCAAAATTCTTCTTGTTGAGTAAAATTTAAGTTTAATCTACATTTTATGACAACATACAGTTATATGGAAACATTTTTATTACTTGCTGTGTAGTCATAAAGTACAAATTAAACTTAAATTTTGATCACTTTGAAAAATTTTAAATAATGACAAATATTGTTAAAAAAAAATTTTCTTTGCACTGGCTGAACCGCACCGGCTGAAATTTATAGCATCGGTCTTACTTACCCATAACTTTATTTTTACCCCATCTGTTATCGAATAGATTCATCAAAAGCTAACAGCTGTTTTTAGAGTTAACACTCAGATATTTTGATCTAAACTTTGAACTTATTTTTCGGCCGAACCGTAAGGATAACAAAATGTTACTGTTACTTATAAACTACATCACCAAACATACAATCCCCTTAAGTATTATCTCTTCATTATGTTACACGTTGTATATTTGTAAACCACAGGGTGCTCTTGAAATGAATTTAAAAAACATATCCAACATAATGATAATAACTTACTACTAATAATTTAAACATACAATGAACGGGGCTTTCACATCGTAACTCCATATGACGAATAACTTATTTCTCGCATTAATCACTAGAATGATAAGACTAGTTTCATTCCCTATTCATCAAGTTTGAAACTATCTCATAATTGAAACTACCTTTATAAAGTTTGATTGTCAGTAAGTTTGGTTGATTATTTGTACCTTTAAAGATCAAACTTCTATCTGAGTTAAAATCTACTCTTTGACATTTGATGCTCTTATGTAATTGGCAATTTTCGTAATTGTGGTGCCACCGTCTACCTATAACATCGGCTGAACACTTACTTTGGCACTTTGATCATACTCACAGATGTAGTATAGACAGGGTGACTGGTGACAACTTTTAGACACTGAAAGAAAGCACTCTGTACTCGATTCTGATCATAATTATCTGTAAAAGTAGGTACTTAGGTTTTTCCTAGAATTCCCTATAAATAAATACTTTTTACTTCACATACAAATGAGTCAATCGCGGCACATGACCTGGCACATGGATCGCTGCCAACGCTAGCGTAACCATGCGTTGCGTAATCAATAGTTTAACTTTCGGTTAAGTTTACTCAGTAAATCAATTAAAATATTTTTTTTTCTCTTCATGTATGATCTCAAACTATCACGTCCTTGAATTTCAAAAGTGACCCACCAGTCACCCTGTATAATTATTCGTTTAGGTTAAACGTTGTTTTTTTATTGACGTCTTAACTCGTGTTTGACCTCAATCTCACATGATGGTAAGTAAAGATTTGGTCGAAAATAACACGCTGGTATAGCAAGGACCTGGCTCTTCATAAAATATTGACGAAATACATCACCGTAGGAGCGATGACATTTAACGGTATGTAATGCTTTGTAATCGTACTTATACTTTATTGTATATAAGGTTACCTGGAAGAAATCGCTTCTAGCGATAAGGTCGCCTAATTGTCTGTTCCTACGCATGTACCATGAAATTTTATATTTTAGTTTTGGCAATAAAGAGTATATTATTAGAAAAAAACTAAAAAAGCACTACTGGCGGCATTGTTGCTTCCAAGAGATTTCCTCCAGATAACCCTTAAGACGACTATGAGTGACTTATCTTATCTAAAAAAATATTACTTATGTATTATAGTATACCTTCAAATAAGTATTACCTAAATAGATAAAATACGTAAATTTGTACCGCGTCTAGTCTAAAAATATCAAACTGGTGTATATGCAATGATAAATCCTTGTCAACTAGACAAACACAGGCCAATGTATCTATCAACCAACTAATATGCTCCCTTTTAGCAATAGAGCCGCCGTTAAAATGATTAATACTAATACTAAAGTCAGAACAATTCAAATCGTATGCAAATAACTGCACAAGAAATTGAGATTTATGGATAGAAAATAATTGAGTTATCGTTTCTGTAGTTCACAGTTTTTTTGCCTATACTTTTTTTTATTCCTGATTTGATCTTAATTGTGCCTGATTAAGTGTTTAATATTTTGAAAAGATAAGTTTCATTTCCCTTATAAACTAACCATCGCCGATTCTGTTTTGTAAGTTTTATTACTAACTTATACGTTGTCATGACAAACAGAAAGTGTTAAAAAAACTGTTTGCCAAAAAATCTATGGCTATCTAATCACACACTAATTTAATACGTTGAGTTCGTATGTAGACTTTTCGTAACTTATATTTATTTCATTTACTCTTGCTAGCCCTAAAATTGCTTATATATCTTATCTATGTTTTAGTTCTCTTATCTCTGTTTCCCAAATAAAGTGGCGTCCATGATTAAATAAATAAACAAATCAAATGCCGGTTTCGAAGTTACTTAGGTGAATTTAACCAAAAAGCTTTGCAAACATACTGAGTGGCTTTTATTCGAAAGTAAGTTTTATACAAATAAAGTTGACCTGTTTGTTGGATAGTTTTAGGTTTTCCTTAATTGGAGAATAGTGGTGGCAATGAAAATAGGTATTTTTTTTTCAAGCTAGCTAGGAGTACTCCTCGCTCTTGGATTAGTGTTTCGTAAGAGGTATATTAATGTTGTTGGTTTGGTACATTATAAAGGCTGGATTTGTAACTAGATTTCATTAATAAATCAAATAATTAGTTTTTCTTTAGGTTTTAGGTAAGCACGCTAGATTTTTTCGAATAAACACTAAAATTAAAATATCTCAATATTGATTCAGTGCCGCTTCAAGTGTCCATACAAAAAAAATGTTGCAAATTAATGACCCTTATAGAATAACCTCCTGGATGTTTACAAAAAATAATAGTACACATACATACATCACCTCACGCCTGTCTTCGTTTGGGGTAGACAGAGATAAGGGAAGACCAATTGCTACGATCCAGACATACATACCTACCTCTTTCCCTTTCTCCACGTTCATTAATCTTTTCATACATGATCGGTAGTTACGGGAACTTTTAACTAGGCCCTTTTTAAGAACGTCACTAATTTGATCGGCTTACGTTCATCTAGGGCGGCCCTTTTTGACAACACCATCCATTCTTGTTTGGTAAACCTCTTTCGTAAATCTACTTTTACTCATCCTTGCCAAATGTCCAAGCCTTCATTGACGGCAGTAAGATTGATGGCCGGGTTGGAGCCTCGCTATCCTTATGGAATAGCGAGACCAAAACCAAGGCCATCAAACTGAGTCTGCCGTCATATTGCACGGTCTACCAGGCTGAACTACTTGCTATAGCTGAAGCCACCGAAGTGATCAAACGGAGGAGTGAGAAAACCATTTATAGCGATTCCAGAGCCGCTTTCCAGACGTTCATTGGTTCAAAATGTCTGCATCCCCTCAGTAACAAAATGACAGACCAATTGGCCAAGGAAGCGACTCTGAAATCTAAAAAGAGGCACAATTACGGCCTATGCCCCATTTAATTTGTTAAGAGTTGCATACGCATGCAAACGCTTGACAAATGGAATACTCGCTATAAATTGGAGCCAACAGACGGCATTACTAAATTATTCTTTCCGGACGCGTGTATAAAATTAAAAGAAAATTGGCGCTCTTGGTGGTTTGTCTTGGTATCTTTTCCGTTTCAAATGCAAGGAGAACCCATCGTGCCCGTGTGAACCTGGCGTGGGAAAACAATACCTCATATCATCATAGAGTGCCCAATATACGCAACCGAGCGACATGCTATTGAGCAGAAGATTGAAATGGAGATGTAGATGGAAAATATTGCAATAATAATGAATAATAAACACAGGAAAATATTAAGGGAATACTGTATAAAATTAAAAAATATAGCTGTAAAAAGGAATAAAAGTTAATAGCAAAAACATGTGCTTATTTTAAATATATCTACTGAGTTTATTGATAGTAGAAAAGTAAAGATTAATATAAAAAAAAACAATAACAGCAAATAATATAAGAAATGAAGTACAGAACGGAATTATTGAAAGGAAAATTAAACAAAAGTAAGATGCAGATGGTGATTACGTATTTTAAAGATTACTGTATAATGATGACCAAAGACCCAAACAGAGTTATGAAAGTGTTCATGAACCGCGTTAGGCGTAGCATATATCTTAAAAACTAAAAATTAAACTGAAAATTAAAATCAGCGGCTCCGCCAGTGGTATAAGTAAAAAAAATGTCCAAACCACCATTCAGTTCCGTTTCATCGTTCGCGCGCAGTGGTCGTGTTTATCGTGCTCTCAGTGCTCTCCGTTTCGATCGATAAGGGACTTGTCGACTCGGCAGGACCTTTATCGTTATCGTTCCGTTTTACCGCTTATCGACTCCGAGGCTCTCCGGTCGGTATTGCCGCGTATTAGTACCGTTTTGCGACAGTGGCGCCACTTGCGTGCTAACGACGCATTCGCGAACTTCGCTATCCTACTACTTGGAAGTTTGAGTGATTTTCGTGCTGAAAAGGACGAACTTTAAACAAACTTCCAAGTTCCGCGTTTGAACGAGTTGATACCTTACGGTGACAACGAAGCTCGTTAGCGTAGCCCCGGAACGCTATTAGCTCTCCAGGGCTAACAAATCCGGCAGACCCGAACCCATTGCACTGGGCCTTTCCCAGGGGGACGGTTAGGTGCCTGCTCGAATTAGGAGCACGCACCCCCTCTTTTCAGCTTTCCGCCGCCGTTCATCGGCATCGGTTCTTCGTTAGGTTAGGTTCGTTCGCCGTTCATCGGCACGGTCAACCTTTTCAGAGGGTACTCCATCATGGAGCCCTCTCCGCAAGCTAGGTACGATGCAGCTGTGGAGGCCCGCGTGGCCGCTGCTGTTCAGGCCTCTGAGGCCCGTCTCTTCGCCTCCTTTCACGTGCAAGAAGCACGCCTCCTTGCTCAAATACAGACTCTCCAAGGCGCGCTGGAAGCCGCTAGTCATGATGCCGCCAGGGCTCAAGTGTCGGCTGCCTTTACGGCTGTCCGAGCTCAGACCCCTCAGGTCCCCCCGGGTTTCGATGCCCAGTCCCAACGCTCTACGGTGTCTCCTGGCCCCTCAGAGTACATGGACGGCATCTCCGAATCGGAATCTTCCGAATCCGAGTCTGCCGAGTCCTCCGCCCAATCCGCTGCGTCTAAACGCAAGGCTTCGCCCGCCAGTGCGTCCCACTCGGACGACACTGTGACGGATGACACTCCGTTCACCCCAGTCAGGGGTAATAAGTTCTCTTATAGGAATAAGAAGAAGAATACCGCTTCTTCCGCTCCTCCCACGCCCTCTCCAGCGGCGGCTCCCGATGCGGTAGCGGCCCCTAAGGTGGCTGAAGCCCCTAAGGCGGCAATGCGCCCCAAGGTTGCCCCGCGTTCTAAGCCCGCGGGTCCTCCCCCGAGCTCTAAGCCCCCTCCCCCTGTCTTCCTTCGGGATAAACATCTTTGGGGACAGGTCTCGACCCTCTGTTCGGGGGGTCTGACTGCCCCCAAGATCAACTACAAGAAGGCAACCAACACCGGTGCCTTCATTAAGATCGAGCCATGTACTCTGATCGATTTCAGAAATCTGACTTCCCTGCTAACTCAAAGGCAATTCGCCTATCATACTTACGCTCTCCCGGAAGAGCGTAAAGCCCGCGTTATCCTTAGGGGCGTGCCGTTCGAGCTATCGAACGATCTCATCGCCGAGGATCTTAAATCTCAAGGCTTCCCCGTTGAGTCCGTGCACAAGTTGCACAGCAAACGGGGCAAACAGTTTCCCCTTGCGCTTGTTATTCTCACGAATAACACAGCTGGGAACTCCCTACTTCGCAATGGGGCCCGCACTGTATGCGGCCTCTCGCAAATCCGAGTCGAAAAGCCTCACAACAGAGGTCACCCCGGTCAATGTCACCGCTGCCAACTCTATGGTCATGCGGCACATAACTACTTCGCCAAACCTAGGTGCGTTAAGTGCCTAGAGGATCATTCCACCAAGGAGTGCTCCCGCACCCTTGAGTCCCCGACAGATCCGTCTTGCGTCCTGTGCGGCCAGTCCGGCCACACGGCGAATTATCGCGGGTGCCCTAAGGCGCCGCGCTCGGTCCGTTCCAAAGCGGCGGCCGATCCCCTTAATTGGAGACACCGCCCCCAGCCCCCTAAGGGCTCCCCTCAAGCTAAGGCCCCTCAGGCCGTGGAATGCGCATCGAAACCCGTTTCGAACGTCACTCCTACCGCTTGGGCTGGGCGCGCGGCCGCGACTCCGTCGCGGCCGCCCGCCCAACCCGCGGTACAGAACGCGAAGGTCAGTTTTGATCGCTTGGCGTTCTGGGTCACCGTCGCTCCTATCGACGAGATTCTTGAGCTCGGCGTTGCACTCAACGCCGGCCAGGACTCTCTCGCCGATGCTCTCCCCATCCTATCCAAGCACGCCTCCCTCGTGAGGAAGCTTCAACAAGCCAACCGGTTCTAGGTTGTCCTTAACAATTAATTCACACAACATGTGTTTATAACTCTTACGACGTCGTTTCCAATTTTTTATTGTTACAGATTCGGTCCTGCGATAAGCTTTCGTGACGGGTTGTCTCTTGGGACGCCCGGTACGCAGCCTCTGACTCCAATTGGCTGTCGTTCAGATGAGGAGACACGCCCAACTCGGGATATCTCAGCAAAGGGGGTGTTTAGCGGGTAACGCTGGGTTCGGTGAGTCCCGCACTGTTAGGGATTGGCTGATGGGGTAGTCCCCCAAAGGTCCCCTCTTCGTGCATCAAGCATTCACCTCCTCTCCTTCTGTGGCACCCTTAGGGGCGTCAAGTCGGTAGTTAAGCTTTCTGTGGCGGGAAAAAAAAAAAAAAAAAAAAAAAAAAAAAAAAAAAAAAAAAAAAAAAAAAAAAAAAAAAAAAAACCACCATAGCATACCCCTTTCAATCTTAGTCACTACATCTTCTTTCAATCCGCATCTGTTTCTTATTTCACTGTTGCGCACTCTATCACTCAATTTCCCTCCACACAAGCTCCTCAAAGTTCTCATCTCCACAGCATTAACCCTGCTTTAATATCTCTTCTGCCACAACGAAGATTTCAACTAACATACATAAGTGTCGTGAAGTCGTCGTGGCGCCGTGGTTACTGTGTGTATCATACCATATCACAGGTTAAGCAACGTTCGGCGCGGTCGGTACTTGGATGGGTGACCGCCGACCATTCATATCTCACGAGGACTTCCGTGCTTCGGAGGGCACGTTAAGCAGTCGGTCCCGGGTGCTGTATACTTATATACGGTAGTCGTTAGGGTTTGTCAGAAGCCATCTAGGCGCCCTAAAATTCTGGCATCCACCACCCAGCACTGGGCAAGCTTGGTGGATTATGGCCTATACCTCCTCTGCACCCAGGGTAGAGACTCATGCCCTGCAGTGGGCCCATTACAAAGAGTTGTGATGATGATGATGATGATATATAAGTGTTGGCTGGCGCCAAAACTCCTTCAAGTACGGCAAGACGAGCCATATTCGGTATAATTTTGCTTGTCGTAATTGAGTACAAGGCGCGATTAACACAATTTCTTGCTTTAATAATTATAATAGTATAGGTTTTTATATTCGTTGTGGTATCGATTACAAGAGCTATTTTAGCTCCAGGTGGCACTGCCTGAATATGTGTCTAACGATTTACTATTATTTTTAATAATCCTTCAAGCTTAAACATGGAGTTAATTATTACAACATCATGTATCAATTAGAATTAATAATTCCAATGGATTGTAACAGCGAACATACCAATGTCCATACCTAATTTTCATGTACATTGTACATACTTAATATATAAGTAGTCTATGATATATACGTAATGAACAGGTATCATGGAGGCAAACGTCGTATCCTTAAGCACACACTGAAAAAAGTTGGCAACATATTATGTCAGGGGCCCGACAGGCCCAGTATGTATTGCCCTTTATTTTAATAAAATAGGCCACAACGATTCGAATTTATTGCTATCTAGGGTGCGTACAAATTGCTAGTAATGCAACTAGTAATGTAATATCCAGCGTCCGATGCCTGTACGTGTATTGCGCCGAACTGAGCATTCAATACGGGCATCCTGAGTAAGATTTTTTCCGTATTTCGTCGCGAGCACGGTGCGTCGCCGCACACGTCCTTTTCAACCGACTTCCAAACGGAGGAGGTCATCAAATCGTGTGTATGTTTGTTACTTGATTAATTGGTCAATTATGAATCGATTTGTATGATTCTTGTTTCATTTGATAGATCACAATAAGTCAGAGGTGGCCCATTGAAATTTAATGGAAATCGACTCAGTACCTACTTTAAAAAAACATGTACGAAAGCGGAGGATATTTTCCTACGTAGGTGACATTTCAGTTTTGACAAGGATTTAAAAATGTTAGTGATGTTAGTTTTTTTAATGCTCTGCACTTTACAAAATTAATAGTTAGATCATAGATTAATAATAGATCACATGGGATATAGGGATATAGAGTCTGAAGACCTCATTCGTGCTTTATTTTTTATCAGAGATTCATCAGTATCATACATACCTATATTAAAACTCGCTTGAGTGACTGATAGACAACGTACAGCCATAACTACTAGGCGTAGAGAGCCGAAGCTTTAACATATATTAACAAAAACTTATTCACTGAGTACACCGATGTGAAACTTTGACGTCCGGCTGGTGTAGTGGTAACATACATTGCCTTCTATGCCAGAGGTCCTGGGTTCAAATCCCGGCGGCGGCGGATTTTGTGTGATATACACAGATATTAGTCGTCAAGTCATGGATGTTTATATGTTTATTTAAGGTTATTCTATTAAAAATATGTAGGTATTTATTCAATATGTATGTTTATTTATTTCTTAAGTATATCAGCATTTTTGAATCCCGTAGGAATATCGGGATAAAAGTACCCTATGTGCTATTCCAGACTGTAAACTATCACCATGCCAAATTTCATCCAAATGAAACGTTGAGCCGTTTTGCCGTGATGGAGGAACAAACATCCATACATCTAAACTTTCACATTTATAACATTTATTTAACTTGCTAAAAAGGTTCTGGTTAGGTAAATTAAAAATAAATAAATATTTCCAACATTCACACCACATTGTTTGGGCCAAATAAATTTTGCTTAAGAACTTACGTTTTAGATGGTAGATTGACAATGTTTATTCACGTACGGAGTCATGAGCAAAAGCTAATCGTTGTACCTACTCATAAAAAAAACTCCGAAGACCGCGACGTTGGTTGCGCACAGAAATTATAAAAGGAAAGAAGGCTTACAGTTGAGAAAAAAAAAACTTTGTGTTCTGATTGTTTACATTTTCACGATACAAATTAATTCTTAAATTATCTTCTAAACGAGTAAACTGATTTACATGATTCAAATGGGTAAATTCGTTTTATACCCAGAGCTTTCATTTGACATCAAAATCGTTACGATAACTTAACAAACAAAAAATCACATTTTCAAGTTGCTCTCGTAATTATCCAATTTGCAATCCGAGTCCCTTTGATGTTTTCTAAAAAACCGACAATTCACGGATTGCGTCGAGCAGGCTATGAGCGTCACGCACACAGGAGCAAGTCTCACTCACAAGGCGCAATTAGTACGGGCGCACGAACGCCCGTCCACATAGAGGATCGAGCATTTTTTGATGTTATTCAGAAAATGTACGGATAGCTTAGAGCACGCCACGAGGTCGCTCTACTGCGGCTCAGTTCGCGCTCGAGAGGCGTACAAATCATGGGAACTTTTTTTGCATATTACATTACTAGTTGCATTACTAACAATTTGTACCCACCATAAAACAATGACGGCAGCATGTAAAAATGCAGTTCCGATGAAAAATTTGCTCATCACTAAAGCGAGTACCAAAAGTTCTTATAAGTGTTGATATTCAGTTCCAAATTGAGTAAGTAAGAAGAAAGATCTATTAAGTGTTTTCATTTCAAGGCTTGTGTTTTCATTGGAAAGTGGCATAATAAATTGTGCTTGATGGAAACATTACATTAATTAAGGTTGCCTTAGATATAATGCCATACTGAACAAAATCTAGTATCACAAAAGGCTTTCTCCGCCAGCTCTTGCTGTTGTTATTATAATAATCTTAACAAGTGACAAGAGTATAAGCTTCCTGCTAACATTATCAACGTGAGTTAGTGAGAATGTTTGGATAGATGAATATTACTAAAGCTGAAACGGCCGGGCGTGTTGAGTTTAAAAAACAGTGGCAGCGGGCCATTTAGATTGTAGTTGATGTTATTTTGTGGCGTTTAACAAAAAAACACATACTAGACTATTCGAAATTCATTCCTGAATAACTCAGTGCAAGAAATACTCGTAGACGAACGTTATATCAAAGATTTTGCATTTTGAATATAATATGTTTTGTATATCTTTTTTTTTATATTGTAAGAATAGGACGTTTGTCTTCCATGCCACCTGATGGAAAGTGCGCATGAAGACTATGGTGTTACACGTCCTTCCACGAGAAACCTATTCACTCGACACTTAAAAGTTCCAGGACTGTAGTGGTCAGGGAAAACAGACGCAGGCAGATTGTTCCACTCCTTGGCAATCCGTACCAAAAAGGAACTATCGAAGCGTTTTGTTAGACTTCTTGGTATGTCCACTATATAGGGATGGAAGACTGGTAGTCCGGTGGTAAAAAGGGGTGGGTTCAATTTGGTCAAAAAGAGCACTCGCACACTCACCAAAATGTAGCCGGTAAATTTGAAAATTTGTAGAAGAATTAGTTATTAAGATAAGTGATGATTACATTTTTAAACACTCATTATTTCACGTAACTAAGGATCCGCCTTTGTTCTTTCAAAAGCAGTCAACTTGTTATTTCATATGAGTGCACAGCCTCTATGGCGGTGGAGTGTTCTGCTGCGGAGTTAGAGATCTTCGGTTCGACCCGGTCCTACGGGTACGTATACTATGATACCTCCTAATTCCGCAGTGAACTTGTCATAAAATGAATAAAAAAAACTTATTATGGGGCCACATAGTAGGTGTAATAATAATAAACCAGATGAGTTGGTCTCAAAATTGCAACGATTATGCAAAGAAACTTGAAACAATGTCAAAAACATAGAAACCAAGTCATTACTTAAAAGTTATCAGATTCATTCTCGCACCGCGAAGACGTTAAAAAAATCTGAGGGAAAAAGTTAGCACAGATAAATTACTTTCGCGATGTTTTTGCATTTGTAGACAGTAGTATTGGTATATTTATAGGAATTCCAAACTTACAATTAAAATTTCTTTGAACATTGGCGGGCAATGGAAAGGGCTATGCTCGGAGTGTCCCTGTGGGATCGAATCAGGAATAAGGAGATTCTCAGACTAACCAAAGTCGCCTACGAATCGAACAGAGCCAAAAGTATTGCAAAGCTGAACTGGTAATGGGCAGGGCACGTAGCTCGCAGAACTTATGGGCGTTGGGGCAGAAAAGTTCTCAAGTGGTGGCCACGTACTGGAAGACGCTAGGTGCACCGACGATCTGGTCGTCATCGGTTAACAATGGATGACGGTGGCGGCGCGAGACCGAGTGATGTAGAGAACCTTGGGGAGGCCTATGTCCAGCAGTGGATGTGCACAGGCTGTTGATAATGGTGATTCAGAAAAAAGGTTCGTTACATTTGAAAAATAAAATATATCGAAATCAATATTTTAATATAAATAATACTAATAAGTGAGTTCTGTTTGATTGAAGTAAATATTTTTATAATATTTATTGTAATCATCATAAGCCGGAAGACAAATCTGCTGGACAAGGGGCTATTCTATGGTTCTCCACGTCGTGTCTTGCACGCATTGCTTAGTTTCGGCTGTCTATTTAAAGAGTTTTATATTAAAACAAAGCCTCATACACATCCCGTTTACGTCCGCTCCCGAGAGGTCGTGTCTTCCGTCGCTCTAAAACGCTCGTATTGTGCTGCCCCTTGTTACCTCCCCCGCACTAGTGCGGGTTGGTTTATCAAGCCAAGCTCTTAGCGGAAAGTTTTATCTCGCCGAGGTTGTGTAGTATCTGAGCTAATTCATTTGCCCTTCTCAGGACCCGTGGACCCGACTGCTGCTCGCTGAAGCATCGCTGATCATGTGGATATATAACCGTGACAACTAAGCCTGATCGTCCGCCCTTCACTTGCAATAGATCCAGATTAGGTCGTTCTTTTTTACAACGCAGTTTGTGGAACCGTCTCGCCGTTTATCGGAACGTAGGTTTCGTCTACAATAGGATGCTTTTTTCAGCAAAGTCCTGATTCTCGGTCTCGATGGCTCGTCATGTCGAACCCTACGTTACAAGTCAAACAAGTCAAGACATTCTTCAACCTGTCTCGATACTCGCTCATGTTGATCATTCTCAGTTGGATATTCCTCCTCTACCGGAAATGTGATTTCCGGTTCTTACAATTGACCTATCTCTTGAGCTCTCATGTCGCAAATGGCGGAAATGAATTCAGAGGTCAAGATTCAACGGCAATGGGATTCATCCCAAGCCTCTGCCTCTTCCTGATAAGAAGCTCGAGTATCACACCTACGCGTTCCTTGAGAAGCGTAAGATTCGTGCTGTCCTAAAGAATCTGTCGTTTGAGCTATCGAACGAGCAAGTTCATGAGGACTTGTCGTCTAAAGGTTTTCCCGTCGAATCTATGCGCAAAATGCACAGCCGACGGAGTAAACATTTTCCACTTGCGCTAGTGATCCTAGCAAACAACCCGAAAGGGCAGCCTATCTTCAGAGGGAATCGTACCGTGTGCGGTCTCTCCAACATTCGTGTCGAGAAACCACAAAAACGTGGTTTCCCCGGTCAATGCCACCGCTGCCAAATTTATGATCAAGCGGCGGCAAACTGTTTTGCTTCCCCTAGAGCGTCAAGTGCGACAAATGCCTAGGGCCTCATGGGACTAAGAAGTCCTTACATTGTCAGGGTATTTTATAGGCACCTGTTTGCCTTCGGGGCCAGCAGCACTTTAGAATACCCTTTCGTCCGTAACAGGATTCATCCTCCTCCTACTACAGCTTTTATTTAGTCGGTGCCAAACCTTTTCTCGGCGGAAAAAAAGCTCTAAGCCTGGCCCTGCTTAGAATTAAACTTTCGACTCTGGCTTTTTTTTTCAAAGACATTTTAACCTAATGTTATTGTGTTTCAGTTAGTGATACTTGGCGCATATTCCTTCGCTAAAACTCGATCGAGCCTTATATTTTGATGCCTTTGCCCTACGATAGATGGTTTCGTTATTGCCTCAAATGAAACCAGTCTGGAGCGCATCGTTTGAACAAAGCATATAACAGATAGAGGAAGAAACATTTTTTTGCGTCTTATATCTCACTACTAGTTGAAGTACCCGGTTCTTCTTAGTTGTAGATTTACTTTAACCTTCGGAAGGATAGCGTCTTTCATCACTCCAATTGTTCAAAAAAGTTAATATTCCTTTTTACAAATTAACCAAAAGCCCCACTATTTTCTTACGTTTGTGTTTTTTTTCTGAGAGTTAACTGGAAAAGCAGCGTTTTTCATCGAAAATGGCAAGACTTGAGGAAGATTACATTGTTAAGCACTTGGAATTACTAAAGAAAAGTACAAAAAGTTAAAATTGTGTTTATAATATGTCATTTGTCTATATGTCCCAATCACCGTTATGACATTTGCCTGAGCTGTATTTAATCTTAAACATTTATTCAATTTTAACACATGTTAAAAAAATATTTTTCATAGTTTGATTTGGAACTGTTTTACCTATATGGTTGAAAATAAAGCATTTTTTTTTCAGCTAAAGTTTTGACATGAAGTTGGTTTTTTTAATGCTCTGCATTCGTTGATTATTCCATTTAAAGTGATTCAAATCCGTATTGTCATCGTATTTATTGACAAACACCATAATAACTTGGCTCTTAGGTAATGTACTGCGATGTTTAATAATCTATAGCAAGCTCCAAAAAATTCTTATAGACTATCGCATACCAGATCAAAATCTGTTTAATAGTTCCAAAGACAATCACAATCATACACACAGAAAATACTTTTACCTATAAAATGTGCATACTATAGTATGTATATCATAGATTTTAAACATTTTCAAATACGTATTTACGTCTTTTTTGACTTTGATTCAATCAAAACTTTGTATTGCTTGTTCCGATTCAATAAAAGTTTTCACATTAAGCTGCAGTAAAAAATGAGAAATATCAAAATTATAAATAGCTTTAAAATAATCACGAAAAACTTCGAGTTGAAAAATTTGTTGATACGTGGGCAAAATGACGTAAACATCTTCCGGTAAAATTTTATGTATTAGCATATTAAAGTGAACCTAGTTAAATCCTTTACACGTAGCGGGTGTGCCTATCTCCTCTGTTAAATTTGCATCTTCCACAATTTTCTCCTACGACAAATCCCTCGTAAATTATGCGAAATGCATTTAACCATGTAGACTACTTGAATTAATTTGGTGGTTCGTTTTAAAACTGCATGGAAAGTTACACTCAGAATCCAGTTACCGAGTTTTGGATAATTGCCAGCAAACAACACGTTTTGGATTTTTTTATGTTTTAACAATACGGATTTTAATATCAAAAACAAATATGTTTTATCTAATTATTATCACAGTGACAACGTGTGATGAGTTTTTGTGTACAAATATAATTATTTAGAACATAAAAGCAGTTTCGGTAAGTACGAATTAGAGGAGGATACACACAGGAGAATCTCTATGTGAAACAATTGAAAGTTCTAAAAAGATATTTAAGCAGTTGAATTTTTTGAAGATTAATCGAATAATATTTTAAATATTGTTCCGAACTTGACGGTCAACTAAACATGGTTATAATTATTTAAGCACTTTGCGCAGGAAGTGACTTAAATAGCAGCCACTATTAACTTTACAAAGGATTCCTATAAAAAGTTTATAGTTAGTAACGAGTACGTTGCCGTAGTTTTATGGAAATCTGTGAGCCAATTTTGTGTCGCTCAATCTTCGTAGCGATCATAGGAAAAGGATAGAAGATCTAAAATCGCTCGGCGCGTATTCGCACCTTTGCCATCGATTACAGCAACTTTAAACTATTGACGATCAACGGAACTCGGTACTCGAGTTTGTACGTCCCATTGAAATATATGTAAACAGCTGGTTTTCAGTTGCTAGTTGCTGCAATAGATTCTCCTTGGGCAAAGCGCCTTGTTTATTGATAAGAAATTTCATATATTGATACCACATAGGAAGTTCCACTTTCCAACCACACAAAGTTGTTAGAGTAAGAGCGCAATATTCCTTAATGGCGTAGATTAACTTCACGTGATAAGACATGACAGATGCACTACACCATCGCCACGATCCAGCAGAATCCTGAGACTGTGGTTACAATGCACTTGGAGAGAGTGTAGAGCCATTGTCGAATAGGCCAAGAAGGGCATTCGTGTGACTACAAGCCGGGAGTATTCTCCCTACACTTTTCCGTGTAGGATCAGATTAGAAAAGTCCCTGAATAAACATTTCGTTAAAGGTGAGTTATACGAGTGAGCACCCTTCGGTGATAGGGTCCCGCCAGGATATGATTGGCTAGCGAACACCCTTCATACAAAATCTACTACCAAATATTACCGCTTCGGCGGTCAAGTATTTGGACAATTATTTTATATTTTTTATTTGAACCTTACTTTTGTGCCAGCATTTTGCACCTCACGGCTAATGCACTTCTCTCACTGTGAATTTCAGTCTGACCTTTGAGGTCCTCGGTAAGGTAGTGGCAAGTGTATTAAAATGTATCATCATCACAACTCCGTGTAATGAGCCCACTGCAGGGCTGTGAGTCTCTCCTCTGGGTGACGAGGAGGTTTAGGCCGTAATCCACCAAGCTGATGGCTGTCCCAGTGCTGGTTGGTGGATTTAAATTTATAATTTACATTTAAATTGATGCGTCTGTTAAATGCTGAACCATTTTAATTCATTATGCGCTCGTAGTTAACGGGCTTACCTGTAGGGGTAAATATAATGTGCTCACTTTCTTGAAATTAGAAATAAAGCCTTGAGACATACCATCAATTTTAAAGTAAGAAGTATTAACAAAGATAATAAATAACTTGTGCTAGTAAAGTACAAAAGAAAACAACAAAGACTTCCCGTGGCAAAGGCGTGAAATGCAAATATTTCTAAAAAACATTTCGCACAACATTTTCAAAACTTTTCGAGCAAAAGGGTTAAAGCGGGTTAAAACATTTGGATGTCTTTGTTCGATTTGTATTCAAATAAAATCTGGAAACAATTGAAAGTTCTTGGTTCTTAAAATGTTAACGGTCTGTTGCGTTTGCCTGCCCCTACTTATATTTACGTCCCAATTTTTAATGTTTAATGCTTTCATAAGAATAAAATTTTAACGAAAATTACGAACCAAAAAAACGTTATTATGCAAAAAATATAAGATATGGTTGTGAAGGCTTCCGAGTTAATGTGAATCTTACGTTAAAACGGCTTGGTCGAATGAAATGAAATTTGGCACACATAAGTCCGAAATGAAAAAGTATTTTTTATCTGGATATTGGGGCCGCAGCTAATATATAAATAACTTCAGAATATAGGAAAACAATGTTTGATTGTTACAAATTATCAATATTTATTTCTACTTTTACAAATACAATACAAATACAAATGCTTCCATGCTGGACTGGGAGCGAAAGAAAAGCATAGAATGTGCCAGCTGCTTCTCTTCCCGGGCATACTGTAAAAGTCAGTTAAGGGACAGAGGTTTTTTTAAAGGCGTTTTTGTGGGCGATAGGCTGACCCCCTGTCACTACAATAGTCTCTTTCCATCTTTATAATACCTCCAAATTTGTCAAACGTGACGTCAGATGGTCTTATAACCTCTGGTGTTTTGCCTACCCCCTACATATGTACTTTTACAAATATATTGTTGTTTTCTTCTCAAAACGAAAAAGTATGACACTTCTACCATAGAATATAGATAAATATTTCAAAAATGACAAATAATTGTGTGTGGATTCCCTTCTTAATCATATGCATCGATTGATTCACATCATTTCAATATATTTTTAAAGTATTCTAACAAGTAAAACAACACGTACCTATACAACATACATTGTATAACTTTTGTAATTAGCGCCATCTATGCATTGACGAGGGAATGAACAGGTACATTACAATATTAATGCCTATGATGCTAACCAAGGACTGTTTACCGGTATGAATTTCTGTACAATTTTTTCTGTATTACGTCATACCGTTAAATTAGGTGTATTGAAAAATAACAGTACAGGAATTCATACTGAAATAATTCTTGTACCTTTTTTATTATTGTAGCATAACTGTTTTTTTTCAGTTAACTGAAATTTTCCGGTATTAATATTAATATTGATATTAAAATTTTATTTTTAAATAACTGTAGAATTTTCGATAGTTTAGTTGAAGCCTATGAAGGGTAGGTACATAAGCTGACCTATACATTTCGGTACAGAGTTTAAATAAGTTAAAATATTTCTGTACTTAAAATATCTACAGAAATTAATCCGGTTTACATTATTTGGGTACTGATATAATTAATTTAGATTTTCATAACTTGTACAGTTATTGAGTTTGATGAAGCAGTACACTAATAAGGGTACTGAAATTTTACTAGTACTATTTAAAAAATTTATACCGATATGCAGTCCCTGATGCTAGCAACCTATAATATTGGTGTTCTTTTTGATATCCCATAACTTTGAGGTTTTGTTCCTTACTAAAAAATATCCTTTTTGGCAAACAAGATCTGGTTAAAAGTGCATTTAATATAACGAGTTCATAAATTATTACCCTTGTAAAATCTCTTTAACATTAATTCAATAGCCGCGTGTCACTGAAGCCATACAATAAACAACAAAAACATTTTAAACGTTGAGTAAAGTTGTATACAATGTACAACGCAAAACGTTGCGAACTGTACCTGTGCATACTTCGCATATAGGTTTTTTTTTTTTTATAAGTGACTAAACCCGCATTTGCCCTCAATCTCACCTGATGGTAAGTGACGATGAGGTCGAAGATGAAAGCACACGGGTTTAGGAAGAAACTGGCTCTCTATACAATATTGCCGGAACACATTACCGCCGGAGCGGTAACATTTGGCGGCAGACTTTATATAAAGGGTGGTCGCTAGCCAGGCGGACCCAGAAGGGATCCTACCACCAAGCAAACCTAAACCTAATGTAAAAGGTGTTTTACATTAGGTGTTTTGATTTCATTGAACTGTTTTGTATGAAAAATAAAAACGAAAAAATAAAAATTGAAATTGAAAAATTATTCATATGTTATTTGATTCTGTTACATGGTCCCATTAATACCTTAGAGTAATGGGAAATCAAGCGGAACATCTTGACTAACAAAATTAAGTTAAAACAAACAAGGGAAATCTAGTTATTTAGGCTTGGGTAATTTTTTTTAGACAAAACTTCTGGCAACATTAATTCACACTAGATACTCTATCAATTACCTATATAGTCTATAATAATACTACATATCAATTATACCAATGTAACATAAAATTTTCTTTAAAGTTATACCATAAATGACTATAAATTTGAAGATAATAATAGAATCGGCAGAATAGAATTAGTTTAATAGACTTGTTTGGAATCTTTTATTACATACTCTCCAATGGTTTTCAAAGCCAAGTAGCCTTGATTTAAAAATGATAAAAAAATGTCGTCACGTTATCATAGATGAGCAAAGAGGCGAAAATTTTGAAACAAAAACAGAAAATTCCATGAAACCCTAAAGGGACTGCCCGCATATAAATTACCGCATTAATTTAGGAATACGGTATAACCTTAGACCAGTGTTTTGTATTAGTGACTACATAAATAAAAAAGTTTGCCCTCATTAAAATGAACCAGATTTTAAATTTATGGTCCCGTTTGTGACAGCTGAGAAATTTGAATAATATACTTCTATTTACATTAATCTTATTGAATCAGTGGTAGATGCTGATATCTATACGCATTGAACCATTTTAGATGAAAACAGTTCACAAATACATAATTTCACACTTGGCTTCCTATGGGGTTGGCAGAGACTAGGGATCGCCAATATTTGAATACAGTGTTCTATTTAAAGCCATAATTATCCATAACAAGCCAGCCGCCAAATTATTTCCGTAGTATCTCAAATATAAAAACTTGTAACAATATATTCAAGACATATATTCCAGTTATAAAAAAAAACAATAGAAACTTTCCCAAATTTATTTTTTCATAATTTTTAGTCATCAAACGTTAATTAATATTAGGTCACTTGTGTAAGAGAATCAGAGTGGTTTCAGTAAATAAACGGGCAGAGTAGTCTCAAAATAAGTTTAATATTTTACAAAATCGCTCTAATGGTCGCGTAGTCTCCATTTTATATCCAACAACCACACCTTGTTTTCGAAGTATCTTTTCTGTAGTCAATTAACTATCTATTTCCATAAACTAAAAGTTAAATCAAGTCCACTAACCGATCACAATATTCATAAGTAAGTATTTAAGGAAGCATTCAATCGTAACAACATCCTAATATAACATTATCACTAGTCAAGAGATGTACTTATTATTTAATATACACATGATAAACAGGGGTATCTAACATTCGGCCTTCCTGACAATTTAGTTTGTCCTCAAACTTATTCACAATAAGCTTATATTTATTAGATCTTAGCTATAAGACAATCATATTCATTTATATATACCTACTTAGTACATAAAACACATAATCTAAAATCGGTTTTGTCTGCACCACAAGCTTCACAGACCATGTCAACCACTTACGACTTCCATGAGTGATTGCACCTCTCATAACACATCATTATCAAAAATCAGTCAGCCACTGCACCGCAAGCTTCACTGGAGAAGGATTTCCAGCCACTATACGACTTCCAGGGCATGACATACTTCATTCAACTATATCAAATTAACTTATCCTCATAACACATCATTATCAAAAATCAGTCAGCCTCTGCACCGCAAGCTTCACTGGAGAATGATCTCCAGCCACTATACGACTTCCAGGGCATGACATACTTCATTCAACCACATCAAATTTACTTATTCTCATAACACATCATTATCGAATATCAGTCAGCCACTGCACCGCAAGCTTCACTGGAGAATGATCTCCAGCCACTATACGACTTCCAGGGCATGACATACTTCATTCAACCACATCAAATTTACTTATTCTCATAACACATCATTATCGAATATCAGTCAGCCACTGCACCGCAAGCTTCACTGGAGAAGGATCTCCAGCCACTATACGACTTCCAGGGCATGACATACTTCATTCAACCACATCAAATTTACTTATTCTCATAACACATCATTATCGAATATCAGTCAGCCACTGCACCGCAAGCTTCACTGGAGAAGGATCTCCAGCCACTATACGACTTCCAGGGCATGCCATACTTCATTCTACCATCTATCTCATATCTCTATTCGGACCTCAAATCAAGCGTCGGACACCCACTGCACCGCAAGCTTCACTGGCTGTTGACCACTCTACGACTTCCAATCAAAACATTCATTGATTGCACCGCAGAACTTCATCAACATCAACACCAGCCACAATACGACTTCCAGTTGGTGTTCCGACACTGAAGGCTGCACCGCGAGGCTTCGCTGGCTGCTGACCACTCTACGACTTCCAACCAACACATTTATTGATTGCACCGCAGAACTTCATCAACATCAATTCCAACCACAACGCGACTTCCAGCCCTTGATTTAAAACATCAGTACATTCACATTCCATTCATATTACATTCAGCATGTATTCTAAGAAGCATATAGTACAAAATATGTATCAACATAGTTTAACAATATTGGTATCTTTTATCCCCTTTTATCAATTTAATTACCTATAACTATAAATCAAGTACTTATACAAATATTCATTAAATTCAGTGAACGCAAAATACATGGAAGAGCTAGTTGCGCTTGAAAATGGCCCAACGAAAATTCAGTTTTATTCAGTTGATTCGGGTGTTTCCGTGTTTAGTTCGTAGTTGGCAGCATATGTCATGATGGTCCGTATTTGTCAATTATAAAAATATAAAGAATGCCGATTTGCGCTATAAAATGTTTTACAAATTGATTGCAGCCAAATAATAAATTGCAAGCTTTAGTTATAACGTGTAAATAGACCCGCTTACTGTAAAACTACCAAATTCAGGTTTCTATAAGTAAAACATGGGGCAACTATTTCTACGGGGATAGTGTTAGGTATGTAGGACCGATGAAATAAGTGAATTTTTAAATGTTTATAATTTGAAGTCAAACTAATTTATGCATTCTGTTTGCTGTTTGCTCTATTACAAAAAGTCTAAGGTACTATTCAAAATATCAACTCTTTAGAATGTTGAAAAGATAGTTTCGGAAGATAGTTTAATAATCGTAAAATATTTAGCCAAGACCCTAATCATTTGATCGTTTAATTTCAGCGTTTAATAGATTTTAGATTTTAGAATTGCTTATAATAATTAACTCAGTTAATAAATATTTCATATTCACACAATACTATGCACATGCAGCCCATATTAAGTTCCTCAAAGAATTTGTGTTATAGATAATAAACGGATATTAAACTTAAGAATAATGTACAAATATATTATAAATATAAAATACATAATAAAATAACGTATGTTTGTATAAAGTATATAATGTATGTCTAAATTATATACCTATCATATTGTGTGTATATATTGGTATGTATTTATATGGATGTATATTTAGTAAACACTATAATTGCAGTTAATTCAAACTCTCCAGTCATGGGTCTGCTGTAAGAAAGTTCGATAGAGATAAGCTGTACCTTTATACTTATTTTGTTTTATGTGTCCTTAAATTGTATCTAAACTTATGTGTACATAAATTGTTAAATAAATAAATATTTTTAATACAAAATAAATTTAAATATACACTTAATCATCCTTGGCTTATATGTTCATCACAAAAATATCTAATGTCACCGGGATTCGAACCCAGTACCTCTGGCATCGGAGGCAGTTTACGTTACCATTTCAACAGCCGGTCGTCAAATTATGAACGTAAACCTTTTGTCTACACCATAAACAAAATATGGGAATATGCAAAGTAAAAATTATTCCTATCTTTTATTGCCACCTTCTGTAAGATCATAAATTTTCGCGAATGTACCCTTCAACGGCCAATGATGTTATAGTTACTGTACGTTGCCTAGCTAATTAGCGACGTGCGTTGACAAATGAAACCAATCACATTGCATCATTTCCAGAGGAAACAACTAGGCGTTAAAAGAAAACAAAGGTCGTGTGCCGCTTTTCTAAGAGGTTTTGGTTGAAGTTACTCTTCCATGCCTTTCTCGCTCACTGATTGAGTTGCATCATATTATGTATTTTTTAATAATAAGGTTTTCTTACTTTAGTTATTTTAATAGCCCAATTATTCTGAATCCGAAGCAGAAATCTCTACATTGATACTTATGCTTATCCTTGGTTGTATCAGATCAACAGCCCAAACATTGGAATATTGCTTTTTACTTATGTTGGAACCAGGTATACTCGAAACCTCATATCTATAATTTTCTAGAATTTTAGTTATTTTATATGGACCTGAAAAGACCGGCAGTAGTTTTGTTTTTATTTTATTTTTATTTACTTTGACCGTCATTATTTGATTGTTGTTTTTGAATTTTTAACAAGATCACCTAGGAAATACTTTCTAACTACTTTGCGATTTTTATCAAAGCATTTTTTTCTGTTGTGCCCGATCTTCGATCAAGTATATCGATCAAGTATACGAACCAGTAAATATGGATTTGCACGTGAATTTCTCACAAAAGGATCGTGGTAATATGTACTGTTTCGAAGAATTTCAGCTTTTGGTATGGGGTGTAGGAATCCTTCCTTTTTACCTGTCGGGGCTTTGCCGTACACGCAATGTAAACTAGATTGAAAATACTTAGTCACAAATTTGTTTTATTACATTAACATATTATATACATATTTATATAATTAATCATGATGTGAATATTTTATATTATAGCTTTGATCCTCTAGAATTTCTTTAATGTAACTTTAGTTTTAAATCGGTCAATTGTACACTTAACAGCCAATTCTATATATTTAATTCTTGATAAGACTCAAGTCTGCTTACCGTATTAGTAATACTGATAGGATTTCGACTCAATGCATCGATATGGGTCACGCTATGATTAGGAAGATATATTATGTCGCAATCATACTCTTGCATAGTCAACCATCATCGGGCAATTTGAGGTAGTAAATCACGCTTCGAGAAAGTAGGCCTTAGAGCATAAAAATCCGTTACTATGGTAAACTTCAGTTCCACTAAATATAATCAAAAACGTTGTAGGGATGTAACGACTGCTAAAGTCTCCAAATTCAATATCAGGTGATGACATTATTTTACGATAGTCTAAAATCTCAAGAGTATGCTGCGTTTTTATCACTAATATGTTAGGTAATTCTGTGTAATTTGACCAATCAATAAGGGTACGTGTATGTTGTCCGTGTTTTCAACATGTGCCGTGATCAAAGACTCAAAATTACCAATAGAAACTAGTTTTCCGTAAAGGAATTATTTGAGAATCGCCAAACCTAAATTAACAATAACCGGTAATGATAGATTTTATAGATTAATATGAAGGTTATAATCGTCTACATTTTTCTTACTCATCAACGTACAATCACTTCCAAAATCTATAAAGCAGGTCGCTTTTTCCAAACTATTATTTATAATTACATCTTTATAGTATTTAGAATAATTATAAAATTTCTTTAATTTAGTTTTTCTTGTTCCGGTTTTGAATTTGAAAAATATACGTCAGCCTTGTGACCATACTTTTGACATTTGTCACATTGATCTATCGGCTTTGGACATTGTAGCACACGATGACCCGATTTGTTACAGCGAACAGAAGGCGGGTAGGTATTTCTACTACGACACTGGCTAGAACGATGATCAACCCGGTTACAAAAAGAACACGAAACATTATTGTAATTATGACCACTATTCATTTCCGTCTTAAACTTAGGTCAAGTTCAATTCTCTTTGATCACAACAGATGTCCTTTAAATATTTTAATAAGTCCTCAGGCTGAGTAAATCTGGCTGAGGAAGCACCAGTTCTAGTAATCCGATCTTCAATCCCGTGAATCAGTCCAAGGCCTTTTAACCCGATATCTCGCATGAAGTTAAAAGTAACTTTATCATATTAAGTAATATAAATCAATAGAATCACCCATTTTAAAACGCCTTTTAAGCATATCAGACAACAATGAACCGTAATGACCGTCATAGGGAAATGCGCGCTTTAGGTATTCCTGCCATTCTACCCAACTATTTGTTATACTACTTAAACCCTCGTACCATTTTTAGCATGCAATACCAAACGTGGCAAAGCAAAGTGCGACGTCTGTTGATCCGTCCAACCATAGTATGAGAACATTCGTTTACTTTAGATATCCATGAATCTATACGATTATTTTTAATAGAAAGATCAAACTCTGGGATTATATTTTTGTCATAATGAAGTTTTTGAGAATAATAAGGCTTTACAAACTGGTTCATAAAATTAACAAAATCGTGAAAATTTACGTTCATACTCGTACTTACTTTCATACTCGTTCATACTCGTATTATTTAAATTATTCGACAAACCATTAGGGAACTCGCCTTCCCTTGTACTTTTTGCTTCTTCATTCACCACAAACCTCGAAGAATTTTCCAACCACTTGTCGCCATTTCCAACTTCTGTAGATGCCAATGCAGATCCATTTTGTCCTAAATTGTTATCCATGTGCTCCTGTGTGTTAAAGGAATCGGTTGCACTCCTTGGTCTTCTCAAAAAGTTTTCAGCACTGTGAAAATCTGCCAAACTCTGAGCTGTATCAAACATCAATGGCGGTGTCCCACTCCGATTTTCTTCTCGTGTATTCTGTGCTTTTACAGCCCATTTTTTTTTCTGTGTTTCTTACTTCGTGCCAAATGCTTTGATTTTGAATGTCTTTTTAGCGTTTTATATTTACGTCTATACTTAGTTTTTTATCTTTCGCTACTGCTTGTTACGCTTATGCTACTTTCCGACGTCACTGATTTACTGCGTGAGTTGCTCTTTTTATTCTTAGGCATTTCGAATATAATTTCATTCTTATTTTATATAATTTCACTTCTGTAGGATGCGAAAAAAAAATCACGCGTGAATTACTTATCCCGCTTCTGATGTAAGAGAATCAGAGTGGTTTCAGTAAATAAACGGGCAGAGTAGTCTCAAAATAAGTTTAATATTTTACAAAATCGCTCTAATGGTCGCGTAGTCTCCATTTTATATCCAACAACCACACCTTGTTTTCGAAGTATCTTTTCTGTAGTCAATTAACTATCTATTTCCATAAACTAAAAGTCAAATCAAGTCCACTAACCGATCACAATATTCATAAGTAAGTATTTAAGGAAGCATTCAATCGTAACAACATCCTAATATAACATTATCACTAGTCAAGAGATGTACTTATTATTTAATATACACATGATAAACAGGGGTATCTAACACTTGTAATAAGATAAACTATCACAAGAATTTTAAGTTACATATTTTATCAATTGCTTTATACAAATCCGACAAGAGTTATTCCATCCCACGCAAAACCGCCGATACCAGATGATACATAATACTGATGTATTACTATGGCTTATACATGCATGTGCTTATAAGCATGTAATAGATGTGTTCTCAAAACTATGTGCTTAAGCGTCTAACTGCGCTTTGTAACCTGAAGATATATGTTAAGATTTTTTGGTAAATATTAACACTAATAATCGTAAAGCATAAATAAACACTGAATATATATTTTAGCTTGAAATTACCTAGATTCAGAATGATTTTCAGTATTGATAATTCACTACTTGTACAAAATCAATTCTAAAAAACGTAAGCTTTTTGCTTTGAACTTAATTTGCAAAAAATATTGATCATAATAAGGCAATAAACTATGCTCGGCTAGCTTAAAAGCTCCATCTCTACCACTGAACGGTTAAAGTGAGTCTGTATAAAAAGTTTAAATAGAAAGTGCAATTTAATGAAACTTATAGTGTACTAAAACCGATAACGCATCTATGGACATAAGTGCTGGGCGCTGGCCTCACTTTTGTACCTATCATTCTCGTTTTTCTCCCACAATAAATAAAACAAGAGCATAGGTATGTAAAGAGTGCCCACTAAAATTGCTAGCAACCAAAAATATATTTCAACACCCCAAAATTTTCATCAATTTCAGTCATGTAACAGTAATGAACTCACATCGGATCGACATGTGTGTCGCTTTCGTTACACGTCAAGATGCTTTGAAGTATTGTCTCAAGCAATCAAGTCATCGTTGTGAAAAATGAATTGACAACTTATAATATAAATCGTATTAATATTCTGAATAAACACTTGTCTCAGTTTGTTCATCGTACTGAATTTTGCTTGTAAACATTTGGCGCCAATGGGATTTGCAAATAAAAGGGTCGTGTAAATTTTGTTTACGTGTTATATATTTTAATTTAGGCTTAAGTTGATAGGATGTTGTTTACCGTGGAAAGATTAAGTCGACACTTTTCACGGTTCAAAGATTTCCTATTATCATAGATAACATTGTAAAACTTTAAATGTGAAACAAGAAATGATTTAAGAGTGCTATAAATAATTCAATACAATATTGTTTCTTATATCGTTGTATTGAATGTAATGAAATGTAAGGAACACATTAGACGATACTTTGATGCCAAGCTCTAGTTTTGAGCTCAAGAAGGGCATTGCAAACTTTAAAAAAATAAATTTTAAAAACTAAAACCCGACTACTAAACACGCTCTAAAAAGTAGGAAACAAGTAATAGTCTCCGCTAAAATAATAGGTTGAGGAAAAAGTCTTTTCGCATTATAGTATGTATGAACTTGTAATAAAATCTCTTTGGCTATAGTATTTGTATCTGGCTGGTTTTGATATCATTGAAAGTAAAAATTTTAAACAACATAATTCCAAATTCAAATTAGGAAAATGTGTGATTTTCATTTGTTTTTCGTACTGTCAAGACGAGTGAATCTAATGAAGAAAGTCGATACATTTTAAAATTTTACTACAAAAAAGGTAAAAATGCAACTCAAGCCGCGAAATAAATTTGCGATGTTTATGGACCTAGTGCAGTGTCTGTGAGAGTAGCACAAATTTGGTTTAAGCGTTTTCAATCCGGAAATTTTGATGTCAAAGATGCACCTCGCCCTGGTCGCCCTATTACGGATAAAATGGATGCCATTTTTGAAAAAGTGGAGCAAGATCGACATATCACTAGTTATGACGTAGCTGAAGAACTGGGAATTGACCACAAAACAGTTTTGGCGCATTTGAAAAAAGCTGGGTACACAAAAAAGCTCGATATTTGGGTACCTCACGAGCTCACTGAAAGAAACCTAATGAACCGTGTACTCATTTGTGATTCTTTATTACGACGTAAAGAAACCGAATCATTTTTGAAGAAGCTGATAACTGGTGATGAAATGTGGATCACATACGACAAGAACGTGCGAAAAAGGTCGTGGTCAATAGCCGGTCAGGCTTCACAGACAGTGGCAAAACCCGGGTTAACTCGCAATAAGGTGATGTTGTGTGTGTGGTGGGATTGGAAGGGCATTATTCATTATGAGCTGTTACCACCAGGCAGGACTATCGATTCTGAACTCTACTGCGAACAACTTATGAGATTAAAACAAGAAGTTGAAGAGCAGCCGGAACTGATCAACAGAAGGGGTGTGGTGTTTCATTTAACGACAGGCTAGTGTAGCGGTAACATACATTGCCTTCTATGCCAGAGGTCCTGGGTATGAATCCCGGCGGCGGTGGATATTTGTGTGATGAACACACAGATATTAGCCGTCAAGTCATGGATGTTTATATGTTTATTTAAGTTTGTTCTAATAAAAAATATGTATTTATTCAATATGTATGTTTATATATTTCTTAAATATATCAGTTATCTAGTATCCATAACACAAGTTCTTTAAGAAACTTAATTTGGGCTAGATAATGTTGTGTGAGTATCAGAAATATTTATTTATTATTTATTATCATGATAACGTTAGACCTCACACATTTATAGCCACCCAGAAAAAATTAAGAGAGTTTGGCTGGGAGGTGTTAATGCATCCGCCGTATAGTCCTGACCTTGCACCTTCAGATTTCCACCTGTTTCGGTCTCTTCAGAATTCTTTAGGCAGTGTTAGGTTAACATCACGAGAGTACTGCCAAAACCACTTGTCACGGTATTTTGATGAGAGGTCCCAACATTTTTATAGCAATGGGATCATGTCCCTACCTACAAGATCGAACAAAATGGTACATTATTATTATTAGGGGTTTTGGGACTATATGAGCAGTCTTGTCCGCTCGTCACACTGCGACCTAAAAGATCTATTGTGTGAGTCCCAATTTATAACTCGCCGCACACTCCAATGGAGTCCAGGAAATTTAAGATTTTCCTTACGGCGATGCTCCTAATCTCTTTTGGATCCAGCTCGTGCTTATCCAGGTGAGCGGAGCGCTTGTGCATAACTGCGGGGCAGTGGCACAGTAGGTGTAGAGGGGTTTCCTCTGCGCTTTCGCAGTATCTGCAGAGCGCTGTCTCAGTGAGACCCAGGTTGGACATATGCTTGTTTAGTTTGCAGTGTCCCGTTAGTGATCTTGCCACTGCGCGTAGTTGGGGTTTGTTAAGAGATACTACTGATTCTGTGTATGAATTGGAGTATCCCTCTATCAGTTCCCTTGAGTGTCTCATGCCTAATGAAAGTTCCCAGAGGCTTTTGCTTTCTGAGAGGCACTGGGTGGTGAGTATTAAACGCGTCAGGCTTTTCGGGATGCCGGACCATATCGGCTACCCATTGCTCCTGCTCTCGCGAGTTCATCAGCGGCTTCATTGCCGTCTATACCGGAATGGCCCGGAACCCATTTAATAAAAACTCTATTATGGCTTGCCAGCCTGTTTAGCGTTTCATGGCATTGCTTCACTAGTTTGGAGTCAACCCTTGAAGAGTCAAGTGCCATTAGTGCAGCTTTGCTGTCAGAGAAGATGTATATGGTTTGCCCTTTGTAGCCTCTGTTTAGGCTGATTTCCGCACATGATAGAATGGCGGTGATTTCAGCCTGGAAAATCGAGGGGTAATGACCCATGTTGCAGCTAGCTCCATACTTGGGTCTCACCCCGTGAATTCCATAGCCAACCTTGGTGTCCATCTTTGAGCCATCCGTGTACCATATGTGGCTGTAGTCCTCGCAGACTACCCGGCTCTTGCTCCAATCTTCTCTGCTTGGGAATTCCACTTGGTAGAATTTGGTGAATAGCATCTCCGGCATTGTGCTGTCCGAAGGCATGCTTAGTATTGGATTTCTGTAAACCCTGTCCCTGAGTTGGGATAGATTTGCAGACAGCCATGTCTTTTTGAGCTGCGTCGTCACCCTCAGCATTCCCACAGCCGCCTCCTTGCGAATTGTCAGGTGTAAGGGCGGGAGATCTAACAGTGCATCCAATGCCTGTCCTGGCGTGGTAGACATGGCTCCAGTGGTCATGATGTTAACCGATCTTTGAAGTTTGTTAAGCTCCATAATCACCGTCTTTTGGTAGGTCTTTTTCTGCCATACCACACACCCATAGGTGATGATTGGTCTTACGATGGCAGTATAAAGCCACATGATCATCTTGGGTTTAAGACCCCATCTTGATCCCACCATACGGCTGCATAAGTATAATGAGGTTTTGGATTTATGAATCACATTCTCAATGTGTTGGTTGAAAGTGAGTTTTTGGTCAAAGGTGATGCCCAGGTACTTCACCTCCTTGGAAAAGTTAAGTAGCAATCCGTTGACTGAAGGCGGTCTAAGTTTATCCAGTTTCCTTTTGTTACAGAATGGTACTATTATTGTTTTGTTGGCGTTGATTGACAGTTCATTGTCTTTACACCATTTTAAGGTTATGTTAATGGCACCTTGAATGAGGTAAGATAGGACTTCTTGACATGGACCTCTAACTATGATAGTGATGTCGTCTGCGTATCCTATGACCTCATAGCCTTTCTGGCTTAACCTGTTAAGGAGGGGGTCTACCGTGAGAGTCCAAAGCAGTGGTGATAACACACCGCCTTGTGGACATCCACGTGTGGTTTGAATCTCATGATTACAACCATTGAGTTCTAATTTTGCCTTTCTGGTTCTGAGCATTGCCTCTATCCATCTGTTCGTGGTCTGGTCCACCCCCTTTTCTGCCAGTCCCTTTAGAATGGAGGTTATGGGCGTGTTGTCGAACGCTCCTTCTATGTCCATGAAAGCACAGAGGGCAATTTGTTTGTCGTCAGCGGCCTTTTCTAGTTTATGGTACATACATACTTTAGTTAAATGTCAATAAACTATATTAAAAAATGTATTGAATTTTCTTAAAAAATGCGAAGAAACTTTTTCCCCAACCCAATATGTATGTCTTGTTATACGTCATACTGATAGAGATCTGCTTTGCCATAGTCGGGTAAAAAGTCGCAATTTTTACCAAAGTTTATGGATGTCAAAATAATGTGTATAGTATACAAAAAAAAACTATTAAATATAAGAAAAACTAAGAAATAAAGTAAAAACAAAGGACTTTTCATCTAGAAATTTCAAAAATATTTCAGTCGTTCATCCCTACGGCCAAACAAAAGCGAAAATTCATTGTCCTGATCAAATAGCTCCAAATACTTACTCTATCAATATACTGAGATATTTTCGGAGCACAGATTATATTTGAAGGCAAACAAGATTTGCATTGAAAGAAATAAAGCATTTTCTTATTTTCTTTCTTGAGCTTTTATTTTTGTCTATCATGATTTTTTTGCCCAATGAAGATTTTAGGTACCAAGAGTTATTGATGACTGTCCGCGTTTGGACTCAATCTCCCCTGATGTTAAGTGACGATAAGGTCGAAGTTTGCTACACACGAGCTTAGGAACGACCAGGGTCTTCATGAAATATGCTCAGAACACAAAGGGTTCGGCGGCAGATTTTATATGAAGTGGGTCGCTAGCTGGCCAATCGGATTAATCGCCTTTTCCAAGACGCTTATTCAGGGCCTATTCTTCACCAAACCTACCGGAGTTAAAATTCCTTATTACTTTTATAGTCTTTACTACAAACAGCTTAGAAGAATTCCCCAATAAACCAACTTAAGATGACGCAATCCTTTGGGTTACGTTAGTGATTTAGTTCGCCTGCCTTACTCTCAATTACTGATTAGATCCCGCAGGAAAACCTTAGCCTGGTATTGGCCTAGATACTTACTACTATATTGTCGTGAGTGCCAGTATGTATGTGTGTGGTATGGTTCATATACAGGGTGTCCCAAAACTCGACGTCAACCCGGAACCGGGTGACAAGGCAAGTCATGCTGGTTATCAGAAAAATGTTTAAAAAAATCTAAGTCACGTGTTCTCAAAATTATTGGCATTTTAAAAAAACACGCAAAATTTCGCACCCTGTGACAGTCTTTTTGCTGCTGTTGCCACAAATGTTCACTTTTGGAAACTTTTTTTTTTGATATGTAACCCTGAATAATGCTTCTCTAAACTGTTATCAACATTTCAAATCTAGCTCCTCGAGCTTGCATAAAAATAGGACTTATTTCCAAGAAAAAAATTAAAAATTAAAAATGGCCTAGTTTTAACTGTCTGCATTGAAAAAAAATTGTACTACGCGAGTTTGGCAAGTTGTGACAAAAGTTGGCGCATTTAGTAAGAATTCCAAAATGGTATGACACTTGGCAAATTGTAGCTGCTATCATGAACAAAAAAAAATATTTCCATGAAAACCGATTTTTAACTTTTTTTCTTACTTGGTTAAAATTGCAAAGCTTATCGTTGGTTACATTGGAGCCGATTCCAATGTACACACTGATTAAATTTAACTGAATTGTACATTGTACTGATGTACTCGTCTATCTTTATTGAATGAACAGATTGTTCACTTTTAATTTATTTTTTTTTAGTGTGTGCATTGGAATAGGCATTTATTGTTAAAGGTTTCAATTTTAAATAAAACAAAATTTTAATACCAATGTTTATTAATAAAATTTACAATAATTCTTAAAATGTTATAATAAATGTTCGAAATGCCTTCCTTCGGCGGCAATGCAAGCGCGACATCTTTTTAAAAAAGATCGAGCTATCTTTCTAGCGTATCGTCCATTATTTACAAATTGAGCTGCTTCAGCTATTCTCTGCCGTAATTCATGTTCACTCCCCTTCTCGTAAACTTTTTTTTAACAGCTCCCCAGTAAAAAAAGTCTAAAGGATTCAAGTCCGGTGAACGGGCCGGCCACGAGATTGGTCCAGCCCGCCCGATCCATCTCCCAGGAAGCTCTTCATCGAGGTACTCTCATAGCAAAGTGCGCTTGGCACCCATCTTGTTGGAACCACATTTCTCTGTAAATGCTTAGCGGCACGTCTTCTAAAAAATTTGGAAGATGGTTTTGAAAATAGTCTAAGTAAACCTCGCCAGTTAATGCATCAGGCAACTCAAAAGGACCAATTATTTTGCCATTCAAAATTCCGGTCCACATGTTAACTTTGAATCGGTACTGGGACCGATCCTGTCTCGTTAAATGAGGGTTTTCAACACGCCATTCATGCAGGTTGTGCATGTTCACGTAGCCGTCCTTTTTAAAAGTTGATTCGTCCGACCATAAAATTTTTGTTAGAAAAAGTGGGTCATCTCTGTACCTCTCCAATATCGTCCGGCAAAAATTCACCCTATTTTGGTAGTCACCGGGTAATAATGTCTGTACTCACTGTACGTGGTATGGGTGTAGGTCATTTCTTTTTAAAATACGGTGGGCTGAACTTTTGGGCACTCCGGTGTTCGTTTCAATAGCTCTTACTGAAGTACTTGGGTCTTCTTCGACAGCCTGTAGAACTTCTTCTTCCATAGGGTTGGTGGGTCTGCCTCCACCATGCGTTTGATTTGGGAGGCGGCCTTCTGAGAAGAGCAACCTATGCACATTCGTAAACACCCGATGATCGGGGTAACGAGCAGCGTTTGGGTACCTTTCGCGGTAAAGTCTGGCAGCAGCACTGGCATTACACCTGCACTCACCATAAATAAGGTGCATATTAGCGTATTCGCGAGTGGTATACGAAGACATCTCGGCACTTGTCACACACTCACACAATAGTCCAGAGGAAAGCAAAGGTCGTCGTTAAGAGAAAACAAACAGTCCGAATCTAAATCGCAAGCAATCACAAGCATAGATGAATATAAGTACTAAAGTATAGATGACCGTCTCGCGGTTTTTGCACTTTAGCGCCATACAGTATCCACTCTAGGAACCTTTTTGACCAAAACAACCCTAGAATGCAGCCCGGCCGTACCGCCACTTTCAAATTTTCAGAAATTCATAGTACCAGTTATTACTATTGTGCAAACTGCGCAATACTAATAAGTTGAAATAAACTGCATAAAGCATGATGCTATGCGAGTTGGGAGTAATAAAAAATATGCATCTCAGACAATTATTTATTTTTTCTTAATTATTTGTGTTGATATAATAATTATAGGCCATAGATTTGTTCGGGTCGTTTTCGTCAAACTCAATGCTTTTGCCCCTCAAATTGTTCACCTCCTTGCACCAGTCATTCGAAATCAATGCAATTCCTTTTCTTAACTCACTATCTCACTAGAACGTCAGCATCCTATGTAAAAATATTACTTCACAAAAGTAAAATCTTTGATTTGACATCGAAAAACGCGAGGAGTGAACACTCTACTCAACGTACTTTGTAGAAAACACTAACAAAAGAATTCAGCGACGAAAAACACAGAAAAATAAGCAAATGCAACGAGTGCAAAAATTTGATTGGTTGAATACTATTCTATAAATACGCTGCCTGGTATAGATATATCGATATCGAACGCAGAAAAAAATACAAAAAGTTCCAGTAGTGGCCGGCGCGTAGCGATAGTAGTAATAGAATTTTGGTATTTGTATGGAAGACAAACTAGCATGATCACAAGTCCATAAACATAGCCAAAAGTAAACAGTACGAAATCAACACAAACGAATACGAAAACAAGCGCAGTAAACGAAGGAACGTAACGTACTGACTGGTTTGTAATGTGTATCTACAATAGCGAATACCTGGCGTCACTCTCTGTCTCTCTCGCACTTGGTAAAATGACTCTCTCCATCTCAGTCACTTTAGCTTCCATACCTGTCTCGCTCGCACTTGAGAAGGTGACTCTCTCCGTCTCACTCAATCACTTTAGCACAAATACTATCTCGCTTACACGTCCTAGAAAGACTCCTTTGTCACAATTTACAATTTACGACTCTTTGGAAAACCTTGGGACCATTAGAATATTTTTTAACCAGGTAAGAAAAAATTGTTGAACACTGGATTTTTACGAATTTTTTTTTTGTTCATGATAGCAACTACAATTTACCACGTGTCATACCATTTTGGGATCCTTACTAAATGCGCCAACTTTTGACACAACTTGCCAAACTCGCGTAATACAATTTTTTTTCAATGCAGACAGTTAAAACTAGGCCATTTTTAATTTTTAATTTTTTTCTTGGAAATAAGTCCTATTTTTATGCAAGCTCGAGGAGCTGGATTTGAAATGTTGATAACAGTTTAGAGAAGCATTATTCAGGGTTACATATCAAAAAAAAGTTTCCAAAAGTGAACATTTGTGGCAACAGCAGCAAAAACACTGTCACAGGGTGTGAAATTTTGCGTGTTTTTTTAAAATGCCAATAATTTTGAGAACACGTGACTTAGATTTTTTTAAACATTTTTCTGATAACCAGCATGACTTGCCTTGTCACCCGGTTCCGGGTTGACGTCGAGTTTTGGGACACCCTGTATTTAATAACGCAAAAATTGTTTCATTCCATAGTTTTCTACTTTGGTTAAGTTAATTGATATATCATTGAATAGCTTACTATTAATTTTAAACAAAATTAAATAAACATATAAACAGCCATAACTTGACGGCTAATATCTGTGTTGATCGCATAAATGTGTATAATAATTAATCATGTATCTGTCAAATTTACACGGTTAGAATTTTTAAATTATATTAAAATAATCGAATAACCCTCATGCATTGACAAAAATTCACCAAAATATGAAATTAACTACGACAAGCTTTGCTCGAAAACTAAGTCTCATTATGAATACTTCGATTTTCGATCTCTGTACGCGAGAATTGTTATTTTATAGCCTGAGGTAAAAAAACACTACTGATTTGAAAGGTGTAACTAATTAGGAAGTATAGGAAAAAAGGAAACTATATAAAGGCGAAAATATTTAATTCATGGAATAAAAGCAAATTGTGTCAGCTTGTTAAACTAAAAGGATTCCGTGGTACTATGTGATTAAATATTTGCCTGTGGTAAAAGATTCTCCGTCGGCCGATACAGAAAAGTTGAAATCTGTTTACTTTCTGAAAGATGATTTGTTATGTGTGATATTGTCTGAAGTATTCATGAATCATACAAAATAAAAAAAACTTTTTAAGTGGATCGTCTCGCATTATTTAATATTTTTACGCATTAAAAAGATTCAAGATATAGTTAAGGTGCAGTAAGACTAAGTTGAAATTTACATCAGTGACCCTAAGATAATAACCAACAAGTTTGAATAATAAAAAATAAATAAAAAAAGTCATAAAATCAATGAACGAAAACTAATTGTTTCTTTTTAAGAAAAAGTGAACCGCATTCAAAAAACCAACCCACAAAAATGTTAAAATAATTTTTATAAACGCCATCCTATTCCTGTTTCTATTCCATCCATATTACTACCCCGTATAGTGAATTTCTGCCAAAAATTTATTTATTTATTTATTGGAAAACAAACAGCACTTTTAATACATATGGCTAAAGCTTAGATAATTAGTACATTAGCCTAAAGTTTTCACTCATATTTAATTAATATTAATGAACGTAATAAGGACAATAACAATGTATCTGGGTAGGTATTTACATAGTTTTTGAAGTCGATGCCAAACCAAATTTTTAGGACAACGAAGCACACTGCATCAGAAGTACTAACATAGTTACATGTTTTGTATAATTATAAATTAAATAAAACTGTTATTGTAAGGAAATCAAAATGGGGAGGGCGCTGTTCTCTAAAATACAGTCTGTCTAATTTAGGGGCCAGACATTTCAAAGATAAAGATAAGGTTAAACTCCTCTTTATAAGTTAGCTTCTTTTAACCAGAAGTTGTGCAGGTAAATCTGCGGGAAACTGCTAGTATTCGGTAATTATTTGGCAAATCAATCAAACATTCGGCTAAATACAAATGTTGTACGAAATACGAATGTTCGGCCGAACATACGGTTCATCTCTGATACCAAATTAACAGATAAATTGAGAACCTTATTTTTTAAAGTTGGTCAATATACTAAAACCTTATCCTAAACATGACAAATCTTTTTCTGAAAACCGCATCCAAATCGGTTCAGCCAAACGTGAGAAAATCGCGAACAAACATACATACATACACACTTACAGGTCAAACTGAGAACCTCCCTTTTTTGAATTCGGTTAAAAACAAATCTAGTTCAAAGACATGCTGAACTGAGAGTAACTCTTTTGAAAATAAAATACATTGAATGAAAATATTTTAGAATTTCAGATCATTTTTCGTTGAAATAAAATCCGTACGGTTTTCATATCGACATAGGTACATGGAAAAACAATGAGCCGAGCTGATATCCGGTATTTAAAAGTTATCAACTCTCGCATAAGGGATTGAATTGGAATCTCATGACAGTTATTAAGGACTTTTGTCTAAAGACGGGCATAACGGGGGCAAAGGGGAAGCCCCCCAATTCATTTCTCACCTCAGGAAATGAATAATTTCCTTAAATAAAAATATATATGCACTAAATACCTCTGTACGCTTAAACGATCCAGATAAAAGGGCTATATTTCATATAACGTATTTTTCTGTATTAATTTAAAGCAATTAATGCTTGGTTTCTACTGAACTCAATTATCCGAAAGATAATTGTATTGCTGTTGTTTTGATCACCTGTTATCTTAAAGGATTAAGATTAACAAGCTATATAGATTAATACGAGTAAGAAGAATCGAAAGCGTTTTCTACCCGACAGTCCAAGAAATCATGTTTTTTTTTTAAATGTTGAGATTGGTATGAATCGACGAAGTCAAAAACGCTTTCGGCAATTCATACCACTTCTATGAATCGCCAAATCATAAAAATGATATGGGTGATTCATACCACATAATACGAACTACCCTTATCGTAGATTACATTTATCTCGCCGTTTCCGTTGTCTGTACGGACCGCAAGCCCTGAAATTAATTCTATTTTAATTTAGTCTTATTCAAAGTTCAAGAAAATCATTGAAAAAAAACGAAATTTAGAACCACACCCTTAAAGTAATAACTAATTAACTGCGTGTCTTAAAGCCAAATGAAACGCTACGTTAAAATATTATTATTCATCGCGATGAAATCTGGTTAAACCGATGCTTTTTTAAATGAATTTACTTACTTTGATAGTGCTTTTTATTTAAAGTTTTAATAAAAACTGAACTCTAAAAACACTGTAATAAAGTTGAAGAAATCGATGCTCCCAATTCGATTATGTAATAGATTTCCAGTAAAGTGCATCCTCTTTGAAGCGGTAAATTCAAAATGCGACTATCATTGCAAACGTTCCCTTCTGTAAGGTCATAAGGTTGGTTATTGGGAAATTCACTCAACTATTTTATACTTTCGTGCACTTGCTGATTTCTATTTCTGTACTAATATCATGCCAGAACAAACAGCGCGAAAGTTTTGGGAGTTGCGTCATTAACGAACGAATATTCGGAACACTTATATATAGTACTGATAATTTGTGAGACTTCATATAGAAAAGATTTTCCTTGTATTGTCTATGTAGGTAAAGCTGTAGAAAATGAATTGACTTGTAGCTATTGTCTATAAGTTGTATATACCTATCACCAATAAGAAAAAAAATCTCTCATGACTACTGATTTAAACTGTTTAGTTAGCATAGCGACGGAAAAGAAACGTGAAAGATAATAAAACAAGATTGACAGCATTGTCAGATTCCATTTTTGTCATCTTGGCACCAGCACAAAGCCCTCGTTTGCTAAATGGCCGAAAAGTGCAGAACAGCAACAAAAAAGAACAAGTTTAATTGCAATTCCTTTGTGTCCAGAATGCACCATTTGATTTTGTATAATTGAAGTTGTTTTTTAACGTTGCAAGGGACAAACGAGTTAAGTTTACCTAACACTGTGGTAACTGGCTGTTTGTTCCAAAACGGAAGAGGTTGACTGGCTGCGACCCACGGCCGGACGACGTTTGTTGTTGAAAAGTTCTAGCATTATCAAAGAAATGCCGCGTCGTAGTAGCTATGTTCATCAACAGCGACTATTTGCATAAAAGTTTGTGGTGCCATATTTTTTTTTTTGTACTGAGCTTTACTAAAATAAATATGTAGGTACGTTTATATTGTATCAAAGAAACTAACATTTAAATTTGGCTGGTAACTACAAATCAACCCTGTATATAAACTAGAAGACACTTACGACACTATTAGCCAGAGGCGGTAAGTTATTCACTTTTTCCAAAGTATTAATAATATAAATACGTACATTGACCTTCATTAACCAAAGCATACATTACTGTAATGAATTAACCCCTCTAGGGTACTATTAGACGTTGAATATAATACTTTAAACTGATCACGAAAGTAATAAAAATACGAAATGGAAGTTGCTTTTCATTTATGCCAGTTTTTTCTTGGCCATTAAGAAAATATATTTTTGCCTCATAAAATATAGGTACACCCCTAAAGTACATCTTGTCACATAAATAATGTTGATGTTCCGTCTATTAAGATGGGGGGCCATTAATCTCAATTCTACTGAAACATTCAATATTTTTACCAGTTAACATTTCAAATAATGTAGAAAAATGCTTTCAAAATTCGAAGCAATCGGGTCCTTTTTGTTAAGCCAAATCACGCCGAATTAGAAGTATGTACTTTTTAAAATCATGCGAATTTTTATATCTTTACATAAATGGGAATTAAAGCAGTGGTTTATTTTCATGGTTACAAAATATTCCTCTTTACCTATTTTAATACTTATTTAAATCAGCACAAGATAATTTTTACTGAGGAGCTACTTTTAAATGAAGTGGTTTGTACATTTTATCTTTACGGATTTATACCAATTACGATCAAAATTTTCGGGTGAAACCGTGTGAAGATACTACTGAAAAATCAATTAAGATCATTAAGCTTACTGAACACCATTCAATATCACAAAAAAATAAAAGTATTTCTCTGTAGGTAAGTTTAACGGTCGGCTGTCTAGTGGTAGGGTTGCCAACTTTTTTTTCTAGAAATACAGTATGTTTGTGTCTGTAAATAAGATCAAAAAGTATTTTGGAAAAATAAACAGTGTTCAATTTATTTAATGTTTTAAACACATATTTTTAGAGCTCCTTGCATAAATTATTAATTAAAGTCAAGCATATACAGTGTTTAGCTTTTTATGCTGAAAACAGTATTTTGTATACTTTATTTTTGTTCAACAGTAAACAGTATAATGTAGTGAAAACAGTATAATACTGTTAAAAACAGTATGGTTGGCAACCCTATGTAGTGGTAATAGACTTGCTTTATAGGTTCTGGGTTCCAACGCGGATGAAGGAGGATATTTGTGTGAAGGACACAGAAATAAGCCATCAATGTCATAGATCTTTTTATGTTTATTTTAGTTATTTTCTTAAATTTATATATTTGTCGGCGCGTTCATAGAGAAAGCCATAGATAAGATAAATCATAGAGATAAAATAGAGTGACTGATGGTTTTGATTGGTCAGTCGCTCTGGCGGAACGTCGTGTCTATGGGAGCGGGGAGCTATCTTGTTGTTGACGAGAGTGACCAGCGCACCGTAGTTTTCGACGGATCGCTTAAATTAGAAATAATCTTAGTTGTTTTATTATATTTCTGCTTAAATTGATATTGTGAGAAGATCAAGGCTCTCCTGGCGTTACATATTTAATATCGTGTTTTTATATTAATATTTCTTAAGTTTCTTAAATTTTATTTATTCATTATCGTTCATAAATACAGTTCCGTATGAAACATAATTTAATATTAAGTTTTCGCGATTCAAACTAATAATAAAATAAAATAACTACATTTTAAATTTTAACTCGACGATTCGGTGACTTTGCAGACCCCGTGGTCACGAAATAACTGAGGTGTCATTCGTCTTGACAGGGGAAAAGTTATGGAGGTGATGCTGTTTAACTTAATACACGATAATCTGGTTACAAAGTGTTTTATTTAAACATAATTTGAGCTAGAAAATGTGTTGCGATTTATTTTTATACTTAACATTTAATAACAAAAGATTTTATTATAGCTCATATCTAAAACCAATCATTTGTAAAGCTATTTTCATTCTCTAAAGCTTTCTTTGTTTTCCTCCCGCTTTGATACACGTGCCAAATGTGTATCATATTCATGTGTATATATATTCATTATAATAATTGAAGACTATTATTAAATATATGTGTCTTCCTTAAGCTGTCTATAATGAGATGAAAGAAACAATGGTGCTAAAACAATAAAATAATGGAACGAAACAAATTGTACAGGGTGCTGAAGGTAAGAGTTGCTCAATATTATTTTCGTAACGTAAAGAATGATTTACAGATAAATAATAATTCTCAAAAAATACGCCTACTAAAAGGAACAAATGGCGTTTTAGGAATGTTGGTCTAGAACGACAAACGGGACAACGCGGCTCGGTATGTAGGTACCAAAATATTAATGGTCGTGGTATACAGGGTTGATTTTAAGTCACCAGGCAAATTTAAATGTTATTTTCTGTGATATTAATATAAAATTTTATCAACGTAGCTGCAATTTATTCAAGTATCGCCCAGTACAAAAAAAATTTGGCACCACAAACTATCTTACAAATAGGCGCTGCTGATGAACATAGCTGCTACGACGTAGTACTACAGGTTGTTTTGTAGTAGCGCGTTGTCATTGTTATTGTGTAAAAAAAAATGTCAAGTGACGCGTTGACGCAAATTGCCTGAAATATTGGTCGCATTGTGAATTATTGCGTCATAACGCGTCGCGTCCTGTCGCTCACCTGGGACAACACTTTAAGCCCCAGCCAAACTATTTAAAATAATCTTCAAATCAAGGTGACTTTTGTTTTGTACAGAAGGCTGAAGAACAAGCGTTCCAAAAATGTAAAAAAATTGTAATTGAATCTAAATTCTATGCCCTCGACATTAAGTTAAAAATTTGTTGGAGAAATTTGACAGGATTGTAATGCTTGATCTGCTGCCTTTTAAACAAGCTTCCAACCAAGGAAGTCAAGCAAGGTTGCGGTAAACCACGCCCCCAATCTATTGTCAAGTGAAATTTGTTTGCAACAGCCATCTACGCTGTCGTAGCAAAGTCACCTTGGTATAAAGTCTTGTTTTAAACAGTCTAGCCGGGGCTTTACACAGTAATTCGGCTTAACACGTAAAGACTGTATCGCATTTTAATTTTTTATTCTACGCGGCTCGTAGTTTCCAAGTAATAGCTATAGACCACGTGATGAATAGTATATTTCAAAAATTTGAATATACTATTCAATAGCCCGCCTAGTTTGAAATTTGCCCAATATGTGAGGGCAGTCCAATAAAAATTACAATAATGATAATATTAACCGGGCATTATTTATAAGGCATTATATACTGTTTTTTTTACTCAACTATATTTTATTCAATAGTAAAATCTATAATTTAAAACAAATATACAAATATTCATATTTTAAGGTTTTATTTTTTAATGTTCTAAAAGATGAACAAATACAATAAATAAATATTTAATATTTAATATCTCAAACCTGGATCTTCTGCTTGCTACTGACTGACCTACCGGGTCTAAAAACTCAATAATATACCTCCTACTAAAAGCGTTATTTGCGTAAATTGTGTTAATATTTAACCAACACTTTTAAATAAAATGAATGGTAAAAGATTAACAGAGGATATAAGAAAGTTATTTGTTAATTATCTCCTAGGATAAAGAAAGTTATTTTACAATAAGGAACTCTCCACTTGAAATCACTGTATAAAATTTAACCTAGAAAAACAGACATCGTTATTTTATAAAAACGTAAGCACTACAGCGGTTGTTTACACATTTTAGCATTTTAACCATTAAACAAGAGAAACTCGGCATTCGAAACCACGGTGAAGACAAAGCACTGATTCAGAAAAAAAATAAGATGCTCTTAGCGACGCGAGAAATGTTTTAAGCAGGACTTTATTGCATTTAAAATTATACCAGTATTATGCAGACTCAAATTTACTTTATTTTAATTTCATGAGAAAATCTTTAGAACCATCAAAATATTAAAAAAAAATTGTAAAATCCGACAAAACAAGCAAATTATTTAGCTTTATTTTATTAGTACATAATAAGAGTGCAAATTATAAATAACTATAATGATAAGTAAATTTGAAAAATATATATATGTCGCAGTCATATGGTTGAATTAGCCACTCAATTGGACGCCTAGGCCGTTTCAACCGGCTTAAGGAGTCAAGTCGTTGATCGCAACGTTTAATCAGTTGGCTAAACGTTGTTTAGCCATTTAGTTAAATTGGATATTGTTAAATTTATGATGTTTGGTTTAAATATTAAAACATTAAAACGGAACTTATTTTATTATATTTATATTTACGCGCGAGCCGAGCGAGCGAAGCGAGCGTGGTGCGGCAGCACCCGGCGATGCGCCACAATGGATTTTATTTCCTTGTAATTGAAATAAATAAAAATTTTGCTTGACTGGTTTTTTTTTTTATAAGTGACTAAACCCGCGTTTGACCTCAATCTCACCTGATGGTAAGTGACGATGAGGTCGAAGATGAAAGCACACGGGTTTGGGAAGTTAGGAGGTTTTTCCGTCATGACAGATAATTTTACCATGACCTTTATAACTTTATCCAAAACTGTACCAAATTTAAATTACTTGGCTGAATTTTGGTCAGCCATCTTCAAAGGGCTAACTTTCAACACGCCAAGTTGTTAAACGTTGAGTGTTTCGTGTTCAATCAACTATCGGCCTAGGCCGTTGATTCGGCCTATGCGTCCAATTGAGTGGCTAATTCAACCAGATGACTGCGACATATATACAACGTTTAAAAAATTGGAGAGATAAAACATAAGGGTAAAACATAGCTTCTATACAATACGTAGAATATACAGTAAAAAAATTAGCATGATCAGTGCTGGTATAGACTTTCATACAAATTAATTTAATTATTTTACAACAAAATATTTTGACTACCCTAGTCAATCTAATAAGCTAAAACAAGACTTGTGCCACAGTCAGTGACCTTATGACCTTACCTGCACTGGTTGAACTTTGTAGTTACTGTCTTAGTTACCCATCACTTTAATTTTACGCCATCTGTTATCGAATAGATTTCATCAAACAGATGGCGTAGAATTAAAGTATAAAGAATAGGTTTAAAAAAAAATCTGTTAGCTACAACTGTAACTGCTTTCTGTAACTGTTTTTAGCGTTGACAATTTGATATTTTGATTTAAACTTTGAACTTGTTTTTCGGCCGAACGGTAAGGATAACAATGTTATGTTACTGTTACTTATAAACTACATCATCAAACATACAGTCCCTTTAAGTATTATCTCTTCATTATGTTACACGTTGTATATAAAAAATTGGTTTTTCATATTTTTAAAATTTAAGTTATAATTTAAGCACAAAATATAAATGGTCAAACTAAACCTGAAACATCGAATATGCAAAGATAAATATAAACCATCGTTATCCATACAAATTTATAGCACTGGCACGACCTCGAGTAAACACATTATGCCGAAAAAAACCAAAAAAGCAAAAAGCTTATACCAATAAATCTTTCAGTCACGCAATAAAAAGGTTGTGAAAAGATTTTGATGCCGTTTGATTTTTGTATAACGTGTGATATTTATTTTAGCAACAATTGCATTTAACATTTTTACTTTCAATCTTACTTACTTATATGTGTAATTTTATAAATTTGCTCTTCATATTACATAGAAATTATCTTACAACGTTATAATTTTATTTATTGGCCATATTTATAATAAATATACATGGTTATTGGTTATTAATTACATATTACGGAATCTCTTTAGGTGACGTAGGATAGGTCAAATGACCTATCCTACGTCACCTAAATCATTTGAGCCCAAATCATGTAATCCCATAAAATTTAGGAGTGTGATGACTTCATTTGCACAAGGCGCAATGTCACACGGTAAATTCCGGGGCAATATCGTGTATTGTATACGGTTTTACCCATGGGTCGAGGCAAAACCAAAAAAAGTAGTTATTTGCTTTTTCATTGAAATTGTTTTCTAAAATATTTTTTTTTAATATGTGGATTGTAATGGGTACTACCTGATGAGACTGACTAAATACATTTTCATTTAATACCTTTGCATTTTAGACGGATGCGCCGAGACCCTTAGCTATACGGCTTTGACTCGGTTGCCCATATTTTCTTCTTCTTATAAGAAGTCAGAATTATATTTATGAACATTATTGCTACATTCACAGAACTCATTATTGTACCTACCGCATGCAATTGTGGTTCTTAGGCTTTTTACGCATTTATGAAAAATCCTATCTTGTATTCGAGGCTTTTAAGACGCTTCGTGTTATTTTAATGGCTTTATAATTTGCATTTTTTTCTCCTGTTTTGATTTCAGATTTCACTTAGTTGTTTTTAAGGGAGGAATGCAAAATTCTTTTAGAACAAAGGTATACGAAGCACTGAAATTTGAGCTCTGACACAATGGCAATAAACATGTAGTCATTTGTACGGGGTGTCTCCAAACCTATATAATACCTTAATGGAGGTATTCTGTATCCCTTAGGGATTACAAAAAAAAAAACGAAGTTGCTTTTTCAATTTTTGTATCATCATCATCATCACAACTCCGTGTAATGAGCCCACTGCAAGGCTATGAATCTCTCCTCTGAGTGACGAGGAGGAGAGATCCACCGTAATCCACCAAGCTGGTCCGGTGCTGTTTGGTGGATGTCAGATATTTCAGGGTGCCGAAATGGCTTCCGACAAACCCTAACGACTACTGTATACAAGTATACAGCACCCGGGACCGACTGATTAAAGTGCCCTCCGAAGCACGGAATTCGTTGTGAGAAATGAATCGGCGGTCACCCATCCTAATACCGGCCGCTCCGAGCGCGCTTAGCCTGCGATATCGTTTCATATGCACAGTAACGGCGCTACGACGACTTCATAAAATTTTCGTCTTTTTCTTTCATACAAAATTTGTAAAAAATAAATTTAGATTTTCTTTCTGTAGGTAATCCTTATGGATACTAGGATACCTCTGTGAAGGTATTATAAATACGGGACACCCTGTATAATAAATAAATTCAAGATAATAAATTAAGTTAATTTTAAAATAATAAGCAAACTCTTTCTCAATTTGAATAGAACAATTTTTTTTTTTGCCTTTTTTGAGGTAAGAAGTAAGTTTACCCTCTTTTTGTGCTATTCCAGACTGTATACTATCACTATGGAAAATTTCACCCAAAGCCGTTTTGCCGTAATGAGGAACAAACATTAATCCATACATCCATCCATCCAAACTTTCGCATTTATAATATTAGTAAGATTATAAATACAAAGAAAAATAAATAAATTTTGCATATTTTAAATCTATTGACTTTGCAAACTGTAAGTAGCTTAGTAGAGAATTCCATAAACTTATCGTTCGCACAGTGAAAGTTTTATGAAAGCAGTTACTTGAGTGTTGTAGCATGAAGAATGGTGTAAGAAGTTTCGATCGTGCTTCTCATGTTATACAGGGTGGATTTCGACGAGAGACCTTTGCGGAAATATTGCATCGTTTAAGTGATACATGGTTGGTTTATAATGTTTAGAAACTTAAACGAAGTAAAAAAAAAAAAAGTTCACTCATTTTTAACTGTGGTGATAACCCTATATTGCATCTGCACATCACGGCAAGATGGCTAGATTAAGGAATCGCCGTCGGGAAAGCTCGGGATATTACGTTTATTTCCGAGAGTTGTTGTCATCGTACCCGGTGTAAGAATGGCACATAAATGTCAAATAAAGCAAATAAAATGCAAAAATATGAATATCAGTTACTTTATTACAATTTTTACATACGATGATCAAATGTTCCTCCGTGTCTTATAATACACGCTGCAGCCCGTGCCCGAGTATGTCGGTGCACATGCGATAATGTCTGATCTTCACGATTCGTCCTACGAAGAATGTCGAAGGCAGCAATCAACATTTGTTTCATGTCGTCCGGTAAGTTTTTTGCCGATAACCAAAATAAATTAAAAAAAACAAGGACAGCCTATTGTATGAATTGCTGATCAACATTCGGAAATAATTTTATGAAGCGAGTTAACGAACTAAAACCTTTTTATCACTTTAGGGCGCGTTCACATAGAACGTCCGATTTAACAGGATCCTTTTTAAGAGATCCGTCGCTACTGGTGGTAATAATATTCACACAGCATTTACAGGACCGATTTTAACGGATCCGTCAGTACTGGAGGTAATATTCAAACAGCATTTACCGGACCGATTTTAAAAGATCCGTCGCTACTGGACTTTCGTTTTTCAGTGTATCAACTACTTTCTACGAGGATGGACGTTGTATTTTTTTCAAACACCTTGCTTGCCATGATTATGAGAGCACTGGACAGTAGACACGTGCACTACTCTAGGAATGAAACCGGCAAATGGCGGCTATCTGCAGCACACCGCAACCCACGCACCCCCATGCCAAGCCTGCTTATTTTGTCGGATCGGTATTATTTACTGGATCCGGAATACTCTTCTATGTGAACTCGCTCATACAACTACATACGCTAATAACATTTACGTTTAAACGAACCTGTGAAACGGACGTTCTATGTGTACGCGCCCTTAGTAAACGGAGACATTTTATTTATGACGAAAGAGGTTACTATCATCTTTACCTAATTGCTTATGACGATTGAGTACATTCGAGTGGTTGTCAAAGTCATTCCATGATGTGAATTATTTGTTGTGGTTAGAATTATCAACGTTTAATTAATAAGGAATTACATAAATACTCCACCAGAAAATTTAATAAATAGAATAGAGACAATCACCTCTGCAAATGCACGCAGAATGGATAAATGGCAACATATTAACGAAATATCCTGACTGACGTCTAAAGATTGTTTACAAGTAAGTTCAACCAAACCACCTGTGTAGGGTTGGCACAAAGTAGTTTTTGGTATGAATGTTTAAAAGGCTATAACTTGAAAACGGTAACATATATTTCCATAGTTTCTATGGGGGAAATATAGTGCTAAGGTTGAACTATCTGCCAGTTCCGCAAAGGTCCCTCGTCAAAATCCACCCTGTATACACACTTTTAGGTAAGAGTTTGTTTTTTTGTTTGTTTGAACGCGCTAATCTCAGAAACTACAAGTGGAATTTGAAAAATTCTTTTTGCATTTGATAGCCCAACTCTTGAGGAAGGTTATAGGCTATATTTTATTCCGAAATTCCCACGGGATCAAAAGTTACGCGGGTAAAACCGCGCGCGGTGGCTTGTGTTATATACACACTTTAAGGTAAGTTGGAAACTTTGGGCTTAATATTGCCTTCAAACACTTTTAAACCAACTCCCAGAAAGAGGAGGCTCTCAATTCGTGTCCATGTTTTTTTTGTATTTTTGTTACGCGATTTTGAGGACATAGGTAATTGTCCGTAGTTTTATTTGGACACAATTTTGAGTTTTCTCGTTTCATGTGATAGAGAAAATACTTCAGATGTGATGTCATATAAATATCATCGAAAAAAAATGAGAACCTTTTGAAAGACTTGAAATTTTCGAAAAAATATGTACAAAAACGTTTTGACAAGGATTTAAAAATGTTAGGGAAGTCAGTTTTTGATTGCTGTGCATTCGATGGACATTAACTATTTATAACCAACACGACCATGGTTTCGCATTAAATATGCAATTAAATCGGTTAACTGTCATTAATTATGTCATCCCAAAGTAATTTAATTAAAGAAATTATAGGTAAGTTTGGCTGATGATAAATAAATAAATAAAATCCCCAGACAATCACACCAACTTCATGGCCCCAAAGTAAGCATAGCTTTTGTTATAGGATACTATGTGACGAAATAGGGGGGAACCTAGATTATAAATACATAAATAAATAAACACCCAGCCACGAAACATTTTTTTTCTTGTTCCGTGCGGGAATCGAACCCTACGCTACCACTGGCGTCTGATGATGATGATGATAGGTAATTTTATAAAATTTCGTTTCCTAAACTGGATCGGCTTGGATGAGAGCTTCACCAACGCAAGCCAACTATTAATATTATTATGGAAGTAAACATAAGTTAAAAAATCATTGAATTTAAAAAAAAGGTACAGCAGATACAAAAATGCGTAAGATTTCTTTGCATAGTGTATACTACGTATAGTTTCAATAAGCGACTCGACTTTAATTTTTGTAACTTGTACAGATTCATTCAATCATGAACATTCACACACTCGAGAATATTGCAAAAACCAATGTTATTTGAAAATAGCTAAGTAGGTTTAAAAATAAAATAAGTATCATAACAGATACTTAACTTGACGTTAAGCAATTTTTTATTTCTTAGATCAATTATTTAAAAAATCGGTAAGTATAAGTATGTTATAAAATAATTGTTAAATGCAAAAACTTTAAAATATTATAAATTCTTAAGTTTAAATAATATAATATGTGGTATGAATATAATGTGTCATGAATAAAGTTTAAATCCATGTTCACATTATTTCTTCATTTCTTTCATTATTTTTGCATGGAGAGTACAAATATAGTTTACAGTAAAATAAATAATAAAATGTCACAAATCGCCGCAGCCAAGCATTTGTTCATATCGTTTGAAATGGTTAACAACTTCGCTCCAATCGGTACTTGAGGTAAGATTTATACACGTGTGCTTCGGAGAGCATATTATAAATCCGGTGTCGCTGCCAGTCGCTTTCTACCTGTGATCGTGTACCTACACAGATTTGTGTACAAATTTTTTGATTTAACAACCATAACGGCTTCTAATAGGTACCATCTACAGTGCACTAAAAATTGTTACTAGCGCCATATAGTTCCGAAATTCTCAATAAGTTCATAAGTAATGTGTAAGGTCTGCAAAAATAAAAAATTGGAACAGCCAGTAGTATTTGAAAAAATAATATTCTTGAATTTGATAACTCAGCTGTTAAGAAAGGTTCCAAATAATTGAGAAATATCCACACTAAAGTGACGTAGATAAAATTGTGAAAATCTGCTAGTCATAAATATAGTGGATATTTTTTTATCAAATAAATTCAATTAATGATAATATTAAGGAATTGACAGCGATCATTTTTCATTATATTGCCTATTAACAACTATTTTCCATAGTTTTAACTGTATAACCATATGAAATATTTTAATATTCTTTTAAACAAATCATGCCCAAGTATGTTGCAAAATTCATTTAATTATTTAATACTGGCAAGTCTTTATAAACTAAATTTATACCTAGGTAAGAACTTTAAAATATTTTTTACTGTCAAAAACAAAATATTTTCAAAGGTAATAAAACTACGCGATCCATCAAGTATAATAAAATTTATTCTACATGAAATTTAATATTGAGTAAGTACCTACATCATAAGTGTAAGACTCGCTAGCAGCATGAGGCATTTTAAAGTAGTATGCTCAGTGCTCAGCCATTTATAATCACATTCCTTTTCCCCGGGGCCCTAGGTTCGCATATTTTTTTACTTTTAATATGCTTTTCCATAATATAGATCCAGTATACAGATTTTTCATTCACAATGGCATGAATATTTCGTGATTCAATTTCCTGGAACACTTTTTATTGAAATATTTTGTTAATGACCGTATGGTTGCTTGAGGTAAATTCAAAATACATACAAACATAACTTCACGCCTGTATCCTTTATGGGGTATGCAGAACACTAGAGGATATAAAACCATCTGATGACAGGTTTGACAAATTTGGACTTATTTTAATGATAGAGAGACTATTGCAGTGACAGGGGGTCAACCTGTCGCCCACAAAAACGCCTAAACCTCTGTTCCTTAACTGACTTTTACAGTATGCCCAGAAAGAGAAGCAGCTGGCATATTTTATATTTTTCTTTTACTCCCAGTCCAGCGTTGGAGAATTGAAAATAAGTAAACACAATAAAATCTTGTCAAAAAAGGTTTTCTTTAAAATGTATAAGCCTCATACTCGTTTTCTTTCATACGATTTCATTTATTTCCCTAAATTAGTTCATCGACAGTACCGGAATTTAAGATCAGTCTCAGAGTAGGGAGAAATTTTTGATTAACTAGCTGGTCCCCGAAAGTTAGTCTGCACAGAATTAGTATTTTCGCCTCCAAGGTCCTACCTACCTTTAAGAATAAAAATTAACTTTGTGTTTCCAAACACAAAATTAAAAAAAAAACCCCAAAATCTACCAATCTACCAATGTTCGCTGTTTCATACCAAGGGGGTTACATACCAGTGGTATGAATCGCCGAATCGCGTTTTTGAATGGGTCGATTCATACCATGGTATGAATCACCCATATCGATTCGATATCTACATGTTATTCTGATGTTTAAAATGTATATTGTTAAATTTCATTTAAAAAATGGTATCGCTATATTTCTTACTATTTCATTACATTTTCCTAAACTAGTTCATAAATAGTACCAGAATTTTAGATCAATCTCAGAGTAATCCGATCAAGTAAGTCAATCATTATTACTTACTTGATCGGATTAAATTAAGATAAAAGTACTTACCTCGCTTGTGAACTGATTTTTTTAAAGATGATTGCTGTATTTTTTTTGTTATGTTTCTTGCCACTTCTTCCCAAGACATCGGTAGGACTTTTTAATGTGCTGGTAGATTTATATCCATTTGTAAACAAATTGACTTATTCCAAAATGTCTAACCAAACGAAGAAATGAAGAATGTTTGACTTTGACATTGATCGTCAAACTTTATTTTTGGTGATCCTAAAATATTACTGTGCAAAAATCTCTTCTATTATTTGCTTAGAGCGCATAAATAATAAAACATGTGCGCTGACGCAAGCTGATTTATTTCATACATAACTCAAAGTCATGACGTCACTTTTCAGTAACGATGTACAATTTTAATTCAAGAAGAGTAATGGTTGTCTGAGTGTAACAAAACTATTATTGCAACCGAGTTTATTGTGTTTCTATTTTAAAATTTGTTTCACGGTCAGAGTGTATTCAGAATAGCAACAAAACGTGCTGTTTTTGTCACATTTTGAGGTTTTTTAGCCTATTTTATAACAATAAAAAACAATCTTAATCTTATGTTGATAAAAACTTTCTACAAGACCGGCAAAAGTTACCGAAATGGTGATAAATTCCGGTTAAAATGCCTTTTAATTTGTAAAGTCCAAATATTTTGGAAAATGTACACACAGCTTACCAAAGTGTTAATTGCGGTTTAAATATAAATATCTTATGAAAGATTCACTGAGAACACTGAGGCGCAGCGCAGATGACAGACTATCCGTGACGCACTTTTTAGTATGTGAAAATATAACCTACGCAATTATATGCAGTAACGCACACGACGCACAAAAAGTCCGGCGCACAATAATTTGGCAAACGTTTGTATAAAAGTTTTACAAACTAAATAATTAGCACTAGTGTCCGGCTCCTTTCAGGTGCAAATTGACATCAAGTTACAAAATTTGAGAATAAAAAGAAAAATAGTTAACCACCGATTTTTACTAATAACTAAAATCTTTTTGTGCGATTGAGTCTGCGGTCCGGCGCCGCAGACTCTGTCGCACAAAAAGTGTGCCGTCTGCGCTGCACCTGAATGGAAAATTGTGAAAAGCTATAAGATTGAATTGATAATTCATTGCATAGAGTGAAGGTTCCTCATATTGTGTCGATGTGTGATGTACTTCAGTCAATTTGCCCACTTTCCACCAGATGGAAGGAAAGCAAAACGTCCTGTACTATTTTTCAGAAATAAATATCTTAAATTTTTCTATATTTTACTGTTTTCTGACTAATTAAAATCCAGCTGATATGCAGCAAATACACCGATACACATAAATATCAACTTCCATCACGTATTACTTGATGATCCGCATGCGGTACGTGGTGACTTGAATTCAAGTCGTAGTGGAAACTTACTTTTCAACACACTTGCTCGTAAAGTGAGCCTTATTCTATTGAATTTAGAACTATAAACTGGGCTATAAGTCACGCGTGCATAATATATTATACCCTAGTGCATAATATAATGAATCCTACAAAGTTGAATTGTACCTTTGTGCAAATTACATGCGAGTAAACAGAGCATATTTTATTGATCCGGGTTATACATTAAATATTTTCAGAAACAACAAAGAGGTTTTATACCACTTCAAATCCATATACATTTTTAAATGTTTGCGCCTTATATTAGTAAAACAAATATGTATATCAAACAAATTGTTCACAGTTTACAATAATTTGTTATAAAACATTAAAATATTTGCATTTACCACTCATTTTCACGTAAAATAGGCTGTATATGCTATACAGACATTGACACATTTGGCAGAAAAAAAACCTACGCGCATGCGCGAGGTTCGGCGCCATTTTTCAATCACAATTCACAGCTTTGTTATTAAGTGTGTTTGTTATTTTATGACCACGTATGTCTGTCTTTTACTCATAAGTGTGTTGAAAAACGTCGTATGTAACTCGTGAGCATTGCTAATTACAGTCGAGGCTGTGATTTGAGCCCGAGCCGCAGGCGAGGGCTTAATAATGAGCCGAGAACTTCACTCACTTGTTACATAATATACTATTACTAAACTAGCTCGAGTCTGGGTATAGGTGTAGGAGAATCACAAGACTTCAAAAAAACAAGCATTACTTTGGCTATATTGTAGGTTTGTCGTCATATTGGGTAATCAATCAAGACAACTTTTACAAAAAGTAGAAAATTATTAGTGACGATTTCTGGACTAAGCTTCAAAGACTTTATGTAATAATGCGTTTATGTGTGAAACCTAGTTGATGCAATTAAAAAGACAATGGTTACTAGCTTAGTTTAAGACATTAATGCAACCTATTTGTCTTTGATTTTTCTAATCGATAGACAAATCCATTTACCTAGTTACCACTAAAAACGGTCCTAATTGTTGATTTCATAAGGTACCATTTCCAACACAACACTTTTGCAACATACAGTAAATCTCTTCTTAATCCTTTTTGAAGTGGATGTTTCGGTGTAAATGACCCATTAAAGTACTTCAAGTGGTGTGAAATGGCAGTGTGAACGAACTACGGTTTTTTGAGGGCTTTAGAAAAACTCATTTTCACGAAGTCTATTACAGCATTTGTTTAAAGATTATAGTATCTTCTAATAGCAGAAACTCATCGAGCTATATTATATTCAACCAAATAAGTTCTCTTGCTATCCCTAAGCTTTTAATAAGTACATCTTATAAGAATTCAGTAAGCAATAAAATTATTGATTATCTATTTTAAATATGAAAATCAATACCTCTCAATTTACCGAAAATAATAATAGGTATCATCAAATGACAAAATAATTGCGTAAGAAACCTAAAGAAACCACACAAAGGAATAAAGGACTATTTAAAATAATGTATTTACGGGATTCTTACCACCATTTTCGATTTTATTTTCGCACGTAATAATAATTGTTTAAAACAATTATTATCTATCTTAGTAAATCTCTGGGTAGGTATGCCTATTTGAAGATACGGACGTACGGTACGTGCGTTCGACCGCGTAACAGCCCGTTCACACATGGTCCGTTTTACTGGAAACGTGATTTTTTCATCGATGGCGCATGGAGTTGTATGGGCGACTTCACATATGGCACAGTATTCCGTATACGTATTCACAATTCAAAACAGGTATCAAGTAAAACGTATCATGTGTGAACGGGCTGTAACGCAGTGTTGGCACAAACACCCACGCGGAACGCCTTGCAGCAACTTCAGAGGGGAGTAGATGTATAGCACGATCTCCATATATTCTTTGTTTTCAACACAACATTGTAAATTATTATCGATCTACATCATCATCATCATCATCATCACAACTCTTGTAAACTTTTATTAAAATTAAAATAATATACAGTGATTTAGATTCAATGTCACGCACCACTGTTATTAAGTGTAATCAAGCTACCTTTTACAGTTATTACATTATTTTTGCCTGTCATTGTCACGTTGTCATAAAACAATACACATGTCAAACAATACATAATCAATCTACATCTGTACGATTTAGGTTCATATAAAGGAATGAGAGTTAATTTTTGAAGTGCCTTTTGAAAAATATTTTAGAATATGATGGCCCAACGGAAGATATAGGTAATTTGAATAGGCTAGCTTTTATACACCTATTGGATTAAATGTTAAGAAAGTAAAACTGCGCTAATTAATAATATCTAATATCTATCAGAGGAAACGAAATATTCTAAATTTATATCCACCTACCCCAAAGGGAGACAGGCGTAAGGTTATATACATGTATGTATATCCACCCACTGGCAGTATTTCACCACCTCGTCACCCAGGGGGGAGATTCATATCCCTGCAAGCGGGCTCATTACAAAGAGTTGTGATGATTATTGACAATATTTTATATTGTCGATAATCATCACTAAATAAATAAATTAAATCACTTTATAGAGTTACTTGAAACTTCATAGCTTTTCTGCACTCTGAATAGAAGCTCAGGACAGCATAGCTTAGAAAATAATACTGAATTACGGTAAGTCGAATTTACAAAATACAAAACAAAATTTATGTTTAAAGGGTAGTTCTATATAACTACGTATATGATTTAAATTAAACTACTTTTTAACCGGATTAATCGCGTATAATTTATATTTTACATTTTAACTCGACGTTTCGGTGTCTTTGCAGACCCCGTGGTCACGATCTGGTTAAAAAGTAGTTTTATTTAAATTATGAATCGTGAAAACTTAAGACAATATTACGTATATGATGAAAGTTACTCTATATAAGCTTTAAAGAATAATTGTTACTGAGAGTCTGCCCACTTATTCTCAACAGATTAAAATATAAAGGTGGTAGAGCCAGATGGTAGATGCATTTAAATTTGTCAACAATGTGATATATTTCAACCATATGTTTGTTTTTGTGTGTTTAACTTTGACTTTTTCACCACCAAATATCCCAGAGATGATAAAGGGTCACTCAGACTTCAACACGTGTATCCCTTATATAACATTAAAAAAGTATACTCTAACATATCAATTTACTAACTATACGGTATAATAGAGGCTATTATAAGCCAAATGGGTTCATGTCAATCGTTGTATTGTTCCATTGTTAATGGATAAGGCAAGCGATAGCTTATTTATACTATATCCCTGACATAGGAAATAGTGATATTGTATTGATATGAATATTTTATGAATACCTAGTTTATTACCTCGAATTTCACTGCTACGTTTATTAAAAGACGACTGGCTCGTGTAGTGGTAACATACATTGCCTTCTATGCCAGAGGTCCTGGGTAAGAATCCCGGCGGCGGCGATATCGGTGTGATGAACACTGATATTATGGATGTTTATATGCCTATTTAAATTTATTCTATTAAAAATATGTATTTATTCAATATGTATGTTTATATATTTCTTAAGTATAGCAGTTATCTAGTATCCATAAAACAAGTTCTTTAAGAAACTTAATTTGGGCTAGATAATGTTGTGTGAGTGTCAGAAATATTTATTTATTTAAAGATGTCTACAAAAAACCTATTTAAAAAAAAAGTAGTTTTTGATGTGTTATATGATGACCTCAGTTAGAAAGATTGGTTATAATCTATAAGGCCTCAAAGTAAACAAAGCTTGTGTTATTAGATGAGATACCATGTAGTGAACTAGGGCGAACCTATAATATAAATACAGATAAACGCCCAGACCCGGAACATTTTTTTTTCTTGTTCCGTGCGAGAATCGAACCCGCAACCACTGGCGTCTGAGGCAGACAGGTTTACCCCACCACCGCCGAAGTGGTCGTCAAATGCGAACAAAAGTAATATAAGTAAAGTATATACACAATAAAATTAAGGGCTATAAAATCCGGGTGAAAACGGTTTTTACTTATGTATAATGTCTTGATTACTTACGATGGTAATATACTTGACATGAGGATCTTAGATTAATGTGTATCATTACAGAATTTATGATAAATTCTCAAAATATATTAAAATCTCAAGTAAATTATATTTTCCTTACGAATACAAATTACTTAATATTTTAACTAAAAACAGAATTTAGCCTTCACAATTTAAATAGGAAGATTTTTGTTATCGTTATTTCCCAGTCTTCTTTCATTAGCATACACATAGTGAAAACAACAATAAGTATTATAGTTCTTTAATTCTAGATTTCAATGTATGGGGAAAGCGGTAAAATTATTACTTTTGTTCTGTGGCCACTATATTATACCATGAGGTGAGTACATTACAATATAGAACTCTCCCTCCCCCTCAGGGTTCGGTTTCACCCCTCCCCCTCTTAAAAAGTATCCCGTATTTCAGTTTTTTCGAATTTTCAGGAAATGTTTAAGGGTAAAATTATTCATTTATAAATTTCCCATAGATAAGTTCTGACAATTGTTTCAATAGAAGCTATAGTTTCCAAGATATAGTGCGCTAAAGTTGACTAAAAGCTTTAGGAGCTATATGTCAGTCTGTCCTTCAGTGCTGAAATTTACATTTTGACCTTCATATTTTTATAACCGTTTGAGCTAGCTTCATGAAATTTGGGCTTCTACAGGATATACATAAATACACGTTGTTTTATGTGATTAAATTAAAAAGGTTTTGAGTTATTGAAGGGTCAAAAGTGGCACCAAGTAGTTTGTGTAATATTATATTAGGTAGCGACAATCAAATTTGAGCCACGATATCTTTGAAACCATTAATTCTATTAAAATTAATGTTGGGATTTATTTGTAGGGAATTTATTAATGAATAATTCAGCCTTTGACAGTTTCGTCTCAGCTTATATAGTTTTCCTGAAAATTTAAATAAACTAACAAACGGGATACGTTTCAAGGGGGGCGGGGGTGAAGCCGAATCTGAAGAGGGAGGGAGAGTTGTATATTGTAATGTACTCTCCTCAAGGTATAAGATAGCGGCAACAAAACAAAGGTAAGTATAAATGTTGCCGCTAAAAAATCTAGAATTAATGGACTATTATTGTTTATTGATCACTAAACCCTTGAATATCAGTCAATGTTACGGTTGGTTGCAGTATGGGTACGAAAACGTTCTTATCTCTACAGGCAGATGTAGGTTTGTAATATAGTTATAGATTCAAAAATAAAGGTACATCAATTTTTTTAAATATATAAAGCAACCAAAAAATGCAATATATTATTATACATAGGTATCACATGTTTATAAAAATATACATATCCATATAGGATATTTACACAATCAATATATATAAAACTGTTCCGTTACTGACTGAGTGACTGAGGTACTGAGGTACTGAGTGACTGAGTGACTGACAGACAACGTACAGCCGTAACTACTGGGCGTAGAGAGCTGAAATTTGGAACATACATTCTTTAGGGGATGTAGGGGTGCACTAAGGAAGGAATTCCCGAAATTCCCACGGGAACGGGAAATATAGGACTTTTTAGTTTGTATGAAAAATCTTATTCCTTGAGTGCACCGATGTGAAACTTGGTGTAAAGGTTTTTCAATGTGTGTCTGGTTGTGTAAGGAAAGGAATTCCCGAAATTCCCACGGGAACGGGAAATATATGATGTTTTAGTTTGTATGAAAAAATCCCATCCCTTGAGTGCACGGATGTGATACTTGATATAGAGGTTCCTCAATAAGTGTCTGTTTGTATTATGGAAGGAATTCCCGAAATTCTCACGGGAAGGGGTTGGACTTTTTAGTTTGTATGCAAAATCTTATTCCTTGAGTGTACGGATGTAATACTTGGCATGAAGGTTCTTCAAAGAGTGACTGGTTGTGCTACGAAAAAAAATCCCAAAATTCCCACGGGCACGGAAAATATTTGATTTTTAGTTAGTATGAAAAAAAAATATTCCTTGAGTGCATGGGTATGATACTTGGTATAAAGGTTCTTTCAGTGGGTGTCTGGTTGTATAGTTTCTGAATTTTTTACGAGAAGGGTAGTTAAGCGCATACGAAGTTGCGGGATAAAGCTAGTCTATATATATAAAACTGTTCCGTTACTGACTGAGTGACTGAGGTACTGAGTGACTGACAGACAACGTACAGCCGTAACTACTGGGCGTAAAGAGCTGAAATTTGGAACATACATTATTTAGGGGATGTAGGGGTGCACTAAGGAAGGAATTCCCGAAATTCCCACGGGAAGGGGTTGGACTTTTTAGTTGGTATGAAAAATCTTATTCCTTGAGTGTACAGATGTGATACTTGGCATGAAGGTTCTTCAAAGAGTGACTGGTTGTGCTACGAAAAAAATTCCCAAAATTCCCACGGGCACGGGAAAAATATGATTTTTAGTTTGTATGAAAAAAACTTATTCCTTGAGTGCATGGGTGTGATACTTGGTATAAAGGTTCTTTCAGTGGGTGTCAGGTTGTATAGTTTCTGAAATTTCCACGAGAAGGGTAGTTAAGCGCATACGAAGTTGCGGGATAAAGCTAGTCTACATATAAATGTGCCAAGTATAATATGACTCAAAAAGATACTCTCATTAATAATAATTCAATTCAAAACTCTTTATTGTACACCAACATGGTTACACAATTTAAAAAAGAATTGATGTCAATAAAATAGATCCATATAAAAGGTGGCCTTGGCTTTAAAGGAGATTAAAGTGGGCAAGATGTAAGGCTCGTAGAATAAACTACATAAGAATAATTTTATAGACATACATATAAATACACTTATTCATATACAATATAAATAAACATAAATGCACTGAAGCGAGATTTTAATTATCCAAAAGGTCTAAGGCCTAATTTGACACATTGTTTGATTCATAATTCTTCTTAAATGAGCAAGATTAAAGCTAAAAGCAGTTCTGAATTAGCTTTTTCTGTTTTCTAAGTAGGCGTGAAGAACATAATTATATGCTGAAATCAGTTGCGTGGTACGGGTGAAAAGGTGACTTTAAAAATATTTTATTCAAGATAGTTTTTACCTTCGAATCTGTCAGGAAAGGGCGATGTTTTTGATTGAGTCATTTCTTCTATTTCATGACTTACTAAACAAAATTATGCTGAGTTTATCATCATAATATTCCATAATTTAATTTAGCTATTATATTCTGATTCAACTAAATGGTGTATTCAATTGACTTTACTTGCAGCAAAACTTAATATAGAATAAAGCATAAACCAAATATAGAATCAGAACAATTATCTGGCATTTAATTTTATGAAATCCTTTATGCAATACAACGCAGAGTTGATATTAATGGAATGGAAAGAGATCATCGGGATCAGCAGTTCATATAGGAGTGCCTCAGGACTCGATTCTTAGGACTTTCTTATTCTAAGTTTATATAAATGATTTGTCATTTGTGTTAAAAGACGTATCATCAGCAAACAATAAGTGTTAGGCCATATTGTTTGCTGATGATACTTCTTTTCTATTTTAAGTGGAAAGGCAATTGAAGCATTGGTATAAATTGAACCAGTGTATTGAAATTGTGGAGAAATGGTTTTCAGCCAATAACACGCTCCTCAATGTATATACAACTATTTTTTTTATTCTCAATGCCTAGTGTCCGTCATGTAAATAATAGCGTAATTGTAAAAGGACAAGAATTGAGCCCTGTAAATTCAACTGTGTTTCTTGGCATAACCCTAGACTCACAATGCCAATTGGGACCACATATAGAAAGGTTCGTAAAGAGACTTAGTACTGCAGCATATGCCGTCAAAAGATGCGAAATATTTCTAATGAAGCTAATGCAGGATTGGTATATTTTGGTTATTTTCGTAGCTTAATGATATACGGCATTATCTTGTGGAAAATGCCGCCGATATTAAAACTATCTTTGTGCTGCAGAAACGGGCTTTTCGTGCAATCTACAAACTTATTTCCAGAGCGACACTTAGAAAAAAGTTTAAGGAAATAAATATTCTTACATTTGCACCACAACACAATATATCTTTAAAAATGTTCTGTTTGTAGAAAAAAACTTTAACATGTTCCCTAGAAAATGTGACTTACTTAATTTTAATACTAGAAATAAGTATATATAAACAAGCCGGCTATGACGGTAGACCTATAAAGATATATGTAGATATAGTAAGGCAACATGAAGACTGCGATCTGGTCAGATTTTTTTAAACAATTTGGGGTTTTTATGCAAAGGATAACAGTTCATCGTTGTAATAAATGCGAAGTCTCAGAAGATGATGCGTAGACTTTGATGAAGAGAGATCTACTTCTCATCTCATCAGATGTGGATAGTATAGTAGCGATCCAAGGAAACTCTATTCATAACATGGTGGACTTATGTCGGAACGCTAAAGGACAGGGATAGATAAGGACAGAGTTATTTGAAAACACAGGATTATTTTAAATTAGCGCATCACCTCTTGCAAGCAACTTCTTCACACCAATCCCAACAACATTTGACCTAAAACTTTTTAAAATGAATAGTTTATAAAATTTTAGTTTTCTTATACAAAAAATATTTATAGCCTCTGTTTAGAGGCGTACTTTATTAACTCTGAGCGTAGGTATGCCACGTGCCTTGCGCAGTAAAATATCGCTTCATAATAATAATGCAAAATGTAGAGTAAAAAGCATTTTTTTTTTGTTTTTATTTTTTGCGTTATTTATCAAGATTTGTAAAAATTCGTAAAACAAAAGTTGTTGGGATTGATGTGGAGAGGATGCCCGCAAGAGGTGATGCGGTAATTAAAATTAATCCTGTACTATAATAGAATTTTAGATTTTCCCATTTTAGGTTTTGTTCAACTCACTTTAAAAGCTAGCTTTTATATGTGTAACTAGCCACCGCGCGCGGTTTTACCCGCGTAACTTTTGATCCCGTGGAAATTTCAGGATAAAATATAGCCTAAAACCTTCCTATAGAGTTGGGCTATCAAATGCAAAAAGAATTTTTCAAATCCCACTTGTAGATTCTGAGATTAGCGCGTTCAAACAAACAAACAAACAAAAAACAAATTCTTCAGCTTTATATATTAGTATAGATAGATTAAAACGATTCAGAAAATAATATTATTTTCTATTGGGATGACGTATTATAACTATACATATAAAATACTTAACTGTATTTGTAAAATAAAATAAAATATTGAAAAAAATGTTGTAAATAATATTGAATATTAAAAAAAAAACATGTTTCTTTGACACTTAATTTAATTTGCTGCAGTTCTTCATAAGGTGAATAAAACACAAGGAACTTAACAAGACATAAGTACTTGAAAATTCTCAATGTAGATGTATTTAACGGAACTACACAGCATAATGTTTAAATTTATAAATGGTTCAAATGTACTAACTTCAAAGTAAAAGTAAACATACACGATTTAATATGATACTAATGTCTTGTATGTAATAACAAATTGCGATGTTTTGTTGATGTTACGGTTTGCAGGCAGAATTTGTATTCCCAATTTGATAAACATAGCAATTAGACTGGACTTAATTCTAGATTTTTTAGCGGCAAAATTTATACTTACCTTTGTTTTGTTGCCGCTATCTTATACCTTGAGGTGAGTACATTACAATATACAACTCTCCCTCCCTCTTCAGATTCGGCTTCACCCCCTCCCCCCTTGAAATGTATCCCGTTTTTCAGTTTATTAAAATTTTCAGGAAAACTATATAAGCTGAGACGAATCTGTCAAAGGCTGAAGTATTCATTAATAAATTCTCTACAATTAATTACGATTCGCAATTGTTTAAACGTGAAAATGATCTAGGTAATTGGACAACATAAATTCATTATAATTTAACCTTCCAACGACTTTGATTTGATTCTTTATTATTATATTGTATATAATCAATTTTGGTTCTGAGTTTTATTTCATATAATGACCTTTACTGCATAAAACATAAGTTGTGAACAGATTTTAATTTAGTTAAGGCAAATTCATTGTATTAAATCTAGATGTTTCGTATCCAGGCGCGTACGATAGTAGTGTTATTTAATTAGTGTGCTCATACAGTCTTGTCAATGGAATACTCAATCTGTTACTATTTGGCTAAACGTGATTATAATGGAAAAACGATGTAAGCGCGTGGCACGTGCCGGTACGCGACGCATGTACGCGCATGGCCAAACGACGACGTGGCAGCTTTGTAGAAACTCGTGCGTGCTCATGCGTGACGCAGCGTGGGTCTTAAATATCAAAAAGACCCAACTATCTCTAAGGTTGATTGAATAATTTTACTACCTACAAATTCAATGGGTCTATGACAGTTGAACATACGTAGATCGTGAGGATAAGTAGATTTTTTTAAATGAATTATCGTATAATTTGATCATTTTTACCAACAATTTGTAAAATAAAATAAATAAATCTTTTGTTAATTTTTACCACTTGTCACGTCCACGTGTTTAAACTAAAGTTAAGGGCATGTTTAAGGAGAGGTGGCGCGTCCCGCGGGGTCGTCGTCGTTTTAACTACATCGCCGACTTTACTATGGAACGATCCGCTGGTTTAGTGCCAGCGCTGCGTTACGCGTTCAACGCGCGTGCCGTACGTCCGTATCTTCAAATAGGCACACCTACCCATAGCGTTATATAACACCTACGAGCGTTTGCCCGCAAATTCGTACACGCATAAACTAAAAAGTCCTATTTTCCGTTCCCGTAGGAATTCCGGGAATTCCTTCCATTATACAAACAGACATTTATTGTCACATCCGTGCACTCAAAGAATAAGATTTTATCATACAAACTAAAACATCATATATTTCCCGTTCCCGTGGAAATTTCGGGAATTCCTTTCTTAGTGCACCCCTACATCCCCTAAAGAATGTATGTTCCGAATTTCAGCTTTCTACGCCCAGTAGTTACGGCTGTACGTTGTCTGTCAGTCACTCAGTAACTCAGTCAGTAACGGAACAGTTTTATGAGGTTTTATTAATGTATATTGACTAAGAGAGATTCAAACATACTAACTTTCATCACATTTTCCGTACCGTACGTGCGTATCATACGCGGCGCTTGGCGCATTCCGAACGTCCGTACTGAACACGCGTATGGTACGGACGTTGCGGTTTTGTATGAAACGCGCGTTCGAACGCGTAACGCAGCGTTGGCACTTATGGTGCGTACAGATTGCTGTAATGGAACTTATATGTAACATTCTGCGCACTACACCTCCAAATACGGAACGTGCGCAGAATGTTACATTACAAGTTGCATTACTAGCAATCTGTACGCACCATTAGAGTAAAGCCGGCGATGTAACGAAGCGCCTCCTGTGCTTAAACGTGCCCAAACAGTAAAAAGAACAAACACTTATATTTACGACTTATGTTTCACCCCATATTTAACTACTAAAAGTCCTTATTATTGAAATGAAAACATATATTTTTGTTATTTAAAGCACAGGCAACATTCGTTGACGGACCACTTGTAGTTAGATACATCTTGTTCATGCCTATTAAATCTTTAAGCAAGATTTGCCTTTCTTTAAACTACTAGAACAAGTTTTGTTTCGTTCGTGCTCAGAGCTTCAGTTGAGGACCCGAAAACTTGAGATACGTCATCGTAGAGATCGAAAGACTAACTTTGATGCTGGAACCTCGACTTCGAAACACGGACCAATTTGCTGTTGAATTACTTTGATCGATAGTAAAAAATCGAAAGACGTCAATAAGGAGTTGTTACCAACGATAATGGATCTCTGTAATCTAAATAAACAATTTTATTCTTTTATTATTAGTTATTCTTTTTTTTCCTAATATATGCTCTCCGCGGAGGATAATAAGTGTACGGTCCGAAGCCAGTACTAATAATTTGCTAGAGATAGAAATTTTCGTACTTCTGCATGTGTTAAGAATAACGGCTTTTTGTAAAAGGTGAACTTTGGACGTGTGGATATTAAGGATGTTGAGATTGGTGTGCAGTGTGTTTGGTATGACGCCTGTAGAAGAAATGATAATCGGGATTGTTCTGACTGTGTTAACTTACCATTGTGTTTTTAGTTCAATTGACAAATCGATATATTCGGATATCTTTTCAGAATGTGTGGCGAGAAGGTTATGAGTGTTGCCAATGGATATGTCAATTAGAAATACAGTTTTATTGAATTAATATGAATAGTAAAATGAAATAAATTAAATTGTTGGTCGCGACGAAAAGTGTTTTATTTTATGTCGTGAATCGTGAACTTACGCTAAAATCAAAATGATATAAAACTGTTCCGTTACTGATTGGGTGACTGACAGACAACGTGCAGCAGTCTCTACTGGGTGTAGAGAGCTAAAATTTAGAACATTTATTCCTTAGGGGGTGTACGGGTGTATGTACTAAGCAGCAATTCCTGAGATTCGAACGGTACTTATAGGACTTTATAGTTTGTACGAAAAAGCTTATTCCTTGAGTGCATCCAGGTTAAACTTGATTGAACTTCTTCAATGTGTGTCTGTTTGCAATATGATAGGAATATCTGAAATTCCCACAGTAACGGTAGTTATAGCACTTTTTATTTAGTATAAAATAAATAATTTTTGTCCGCGTTCGAAGTCGCAGGCAAAAGCTGATGTTAAAGTTATTAATGAGACTATAGTGGTACATACTGATCTTTATTGGTACAATAAGGCTTCCTGTGGGAAGTACCCCCTTTAAGTTACGTACAAAACAGGGCTTATATATTGTCAATAAAGCGTGAAATAGTAGGTCATACTCATAAAGTATAAACTATTTACAAACAACTGATGATACATGTAGAACACTGCATGTGAATATATAAAACTCAAAAGACTTCTTGAAAAACAAATAGTATCCACAAGCTCAGCTTGTATTAAAATGTTTGCGATATCGAATTGATTTTGTTGAGATAAAGCAAATACCTTCACAATTTCCTAAGATACTATGATTTTAAGTAGGCATGTTAAGCCAAGTGAAAGAGTAGAATACATTGATGATAGAGACGATGTCGTAATAACTGCTTCTTAGGGTTCCGCACTTGGCCTGCTTTGAGGATTCCATACCCAAAGAGTAAAACGGTACCCCATTACTAAGGCTCCGCGGTTCGTCTGTCTCCAAGCAGTGTCTCATAAAACGTGATAATTACACAATTATATGAAGTGTATATGCCAAAAAGTATAAAATAATAAATATTTAAGGGCTCCCATACAACAGACACATAGCAAGTCCTACCGTAGTAGTTTCTAGATATCTTAGTCGGTGCTTGCATATTAAAGCGAGCCAGCGCTTATCTAATAATTGCTGTATCCCTTCTTGCGCTAGTCCAATACGCGTTTGGCAATACTAACTGTTTTTGTGCAAATTAAATTGCATAAATACATTCACGCCTGCATCCTTTACGGGGCAGACAGAACACTAAAAACCTCCAATAAAACCTCTGTCCCTTTACTGACTTTTACAGTCTGGGAAGAGAAGTAGCTGCCACATTCTATGTTTTTTCTTTGTCTGAGAACAGCATGGAAGAGACTTTTCTTGTGTAAATTAAATTGATACGTATTATTTACTTTGAACAAATATGTATAGTAAACGCGTGGGACTAATTACGCTTTGCGATCACACTTCAAAACTTCTAACTTAATATAATCTAAAACCTACGCTTGATATTTAAATAAATGAAGATGATTACTTGCATAGCAGTCAAGGGAATATCTTTTAAATTTAAAGTAAATTTATTATATTTCACCCACGTCCGTTATATACCGTCGAAGTCGTATGAAGTTGTCGTGGCGCAGTAGCACCTACGTGTATCAATCGATATTGCAGGTTAAGCAATGCTCGGCCGGACGGTACAAGGATGAGTGACCGCCGATCATTCATTTCTCAAGGCGACTTCCGTGTTTCAGAAGGCACGTTCCGGGTGCTATACACTTGTATACAGTAGTTGAAAGGGTTTGTTAGAAGCCATTTTGGCACCCTGACAATTCTGACATCCACCAACCAGCAATGGCCAATCTGGTGGTTTATGGCCAAAACCTCCTCATCACCTGAGGGAGAGACTCATAGACCTGCAGTGGGCTCATTACGAAGAGTTGTGATGATGATGAAGATAGTGTGATATGCTGCGCAGGCGAGCACACGCATCACCGGGGCACATCTGAAAACCAGCGCTACGTCTTCTGCTACAGCATCATGCTGACATTGTGATAGTGACCTATTAAACGTTCAGACTACAATACAAGTTAACTACGTATTTATTTATTTACCCTTCATCGTACATATTCACAAAAAAGAAAAAAAGAAAAATAAACACAATGTGCGAATAGGCGGCCTTATCGGTAGAGAGCCTCCACCACGCTGCGGACTAGGGGGGTACCTAGAACAACTGAACACAACACATATATAGATAAACACCCAGGCACGAAACATTTTTTTTGTCTCACAATTGGCGCAATAGCGTCTATACCACTGAGACCGTCAGATAAAGGACAGTATCATCGAGCTCCTACATTGCGGTTCTGGGCCATTACACAGTAAAAATATTATTGAACCAGTTAGAATGTGTTATTTTAACAAAGATAAACCTGAATTAAAATAAAATGCACCAATTCACAAAAAATCATATTGAAAATAATTTGAAAACTGAGACACGGCAACATTTCCAAGAGCATCATAAGATTCACGTCAATGTGAAATTGAACAAATGTCCAGTTTGACATGTTTGACAATGTTACTGATTGTTTTGATCGATCGAAAATTACGAACTGAACTTAGCCAATAGTCCAAATAGTTTACTAGTCAACCGTCCTCTGTAAAATTTTCTTTTTTTTTGCATTGTGATACCATGGTTTTTCTTCTTCATAACAAATCAATATCTATTTTATTCTTTTCAAACAACACTTCGATGTTTGATAGCGCCATCTATCGCACCTTTAAGAACTAGGCCATTTTTTCATTTATGGGTGACCTGGAAAACCGCCTATTTAGCCATGCGTACCGATAATATACAATTATTAATTATATTAAAAAAACTAATATCTTCTGAGAAAATTAATTAAATAACAATGCTTTGTGACTGTTAAATTCTTTTATGAATAAAAGTAAATGTAAACATAGGTATACTTTATAGATTTGGCTTATTACAACTAAGAGGGAATATGCGTAGGTATCAATCACTTTGAATGTCAAAAAATATTAAATGGGGATGAAGTAAATTTTTATTTAGCTGTATTCTATACCTCGATTAAACGAGCCTTTCAAAGATGTAAGTTTCATTTTGTGTAATACTCCAGAACCGCTAATGAACGTTGCCTTTACTTTTTTTACTTTATGGTACATAAGTTCTTGAGACTGGCCGTAAGTAAAGAGAGTGAACTCTCGGTGACCATACGCATTACTTAGCATCTGAAAATTTATGAGCTTTTAAATAAAACTTATGAAATCGATTATGGTCCGATTTTCAATCAGTTAATTTCTTTTGCATAGTTTATTTATATGAATAATTTATGCCCATAAAAAGCCTAGGCGTGACGCTAGTACGATTTAAGTATCAATGTTATATTCACCTCTTTTCATACAAGTCTTTGTTATGAATGAAACTGTGCATCGTAACGAATTAGCTTGTAGCCTGTACTATACTAATCTCACAAGATGGATTCTATAAGAAATCGAAACATAAGTGCAACCACAATTTGTGAGTTAAAGCCAACCAATAAATTATTGTTTATTGTTTTGTTTTACAAGATCTCAACAAATTAATTATCAAAATAATTAATTTATTTGTATTAAAAATCAACTAAGAATCGAATAGTTTTCGGATTTTTGGTGTTTTCATTTCTGTTTTTGGATCATCTGGGAATAAGTTCGTTTTTTTTTCTAAAATTAAGTCTAGGTTTATAATCTAAGCGAGTCAACCAAATACGGATTTATAAAACTATATTACTCATACAATATTAATCAAATACTTATTATTTGAACATCATTTATGAAAATTTAACGTATTATTTGCTAAACGGTTTAAATGAATGTGCCAATGGATCTTATAAGGGACTGGCTTTTTATGAAACATCATAATATACCTAACTATAAATCATAAAAGTAATGATTTTAAGGGACAAACTTTTTATATAAAGGGCTTGATAGACTCTGACTGGGGCTTACTTCTAATTGGTCACTTTGACTGGCTTTTCTCTTTGAAACGCTTTCTATACAGAAGCTGAAAAACTTGGAGAAAAAATTGCCAATGTCGAATTATTGCCTCGATTTGAAATGTTCATTATTTTATCGGCTCCCTTTAATTATAACTAAAGGGAGCCGATATTAAAATATGTTACTCGTTATAATACCCCGGCAATTTTTAAAGTTAATGCTACTTAGGTATTGGGTTTAATATTTACTTAATTTAACTACTACGCGTATTTTGAAAGCACACCGGATTGACATTTTTATCATGACACACACATTTATTCGCGCAAGTTATAAATAAACTAGACCAAATTTCATCTAAATCCGTTGAGCCATTCTCCCGTGATTGAGGAACAAACATCCATACATCCAGATAACCGTACATCCAAAATTTCACATTTATAATATTACTTAGTAAGATAACGACTTTTAAGTTTTATGTTAACAATTGCTTGTATAAAATACCTACACATTTATTTTCAATTTTCGAAACATTAATTATTCTAGTACTTATTTTACACCTCAAAATAGTCTCCGAACTTTATACTGTACTTCAGTGTAAAAATTTTGTTTTTTTTTTATTTAATCGAAAGATAATATTGTTAATATTTTACTAGCTGTTTCTCAATTAAGGGACTGGCTTTTTATGAAACATCATAATATACCTAACTATAAATCATAAACGTAATGGTTTTTAGGGACAAACTTTTTATATACAGGGCTTGATAGACTCTGACTGGGGCTTACTTACTTTTCAATCTTCGCTTTCACACGAGCAATTTTTTATCCCGCGGGAAAATCGGGATGAAAAGTATCCTATGTGTTATTCCTGTTTGTCCACTATTACTATGCCTTGTATCCATATCGAAGACGTTCTGCCGTGATTGAGGAACAAGCATCCATCTAAACTTTCACATAGCAAATAATATCAGTAACACCTATGCTAAGATGTCGTCGCTAAAATTCTTAATGACAAATTTATTTTTTGGCAACCATACCAAATTAGATTCCTGTCGGGTTCCGTGTTTCTCACGACATTAAAAAAAACCTATATTTTGCATTTAAATAGCTCAATTATTATTAAAGATGAAAGTGATTGATATAGATGCTGCATCATGACAGCAAGCTAATTCAGTATCTATTTATAAAGTTATTTTGCGTCAAATCGTTATCTGTACTAATATTATAAAGCTATAGTGTTTTATTTGGTCGGTTGAAAGGAATTTCAACCGACTTCCAAGATGAGGTTATTTTTTGTGTCTTTGTTACACGATATTTCGGAAAATTATGAATTGATTTTGAAAATTATTATAGAGGATATCGGATCGGAGAGATCGAAATCGGTTGAGTGCTTCATTGAAAATTCCAAAAAATATGTATGGTTTCGGAGAATTTTTACGTTGATGACATTATAACTCAGCCAAAGTTTTGACGTGAAGTCGGTTTTTTTTAATGCTCTGCATTCGTTGATTATTTACCTACGCTTATATCTAAGTCAACTTTACGACTGCTTCAGTGATTCGTCCCACCACATCAATGTCCCAAAAGGACCAAACAGTGAATTCAAAAACAATATATTTTCTTGTTCTGTGATTTGTCTTTTATTGATTTTCTTATTAGTTTGCTTTCTAGCCGTACTTGATCTCATTATTTCTTATAATTAAATCAGTGGGACGTATCACTGAACAAGAAATAATATTTTTTTGAATTCAGTGTTCTGTCCTTATGGGACCATGATGAAGCAGACAACTTTACTTGCTATGAGATTACGCAGGTAGAACAACACCGCTTGTTCATAGATAAATAAGAATACTCTGGTGAAGATTTACAATTAGGTACAATAATAAAAAAAAACCTTTATTTAAGTTGAAGTTGACTTCGAGAAAGATTTTGTGAAATTAAATTGAGGAATTAAATTGAAAAGCTATAAAATAAGATGATATTACCAAAGGTACACAAAATAATTTTAATGGGATAATGGTAGATTTGATCAAACTTGAAGAAAATTTACTAAAACGTATCGTGTGAAGGATGAATATTTCTCACAATATCTGGTAAAAATTAAGTGTTTTTCAAGACTATTGTATTATTGGAACGTAGCGGAATAAAATAAAATTGATAAATATATGTATAAACATGCGCATCTCTTGTTTCAAAATTAATTTGTTAGTTCATCACACAAATATCTATCACAACAACCAGGATTCCGGCCGAGCACCTCTCGGGAGGTTTCGACGTTATCGCGTTATTGTTCTATGTTTTACGGACAATGTATTGTAATTCTTTATAATTATATACATTTAATGTATGAAACATATTATTAAATCGATTTGCAGTGATAAAACCGCTTACCGAATTGTTTGATGAATGCAATATTATATTTTGTGCTGTTTTTTGCTAATGAATACAGCACTACATCTTGATTCTCGGGGAAAAGTAGCTTTAAACACAGAAAAATTCAAATGAATACAAAAATACTGTGTACTTTAAGATATTACGAGAACTTAAAGTTGAGTTACAAAAAAATAAATCTGTAGAAAAAGTTTAACTTTCTCGTGATAAAACCTTCAGCGGGCTTAGCTGTGATCTTATTGTAGGCTTAAACTTAATTTTATGTTTTTAAAGTTTGTTTTTAAGAAGTATAAAAATTTATCATAATTGTATTGCAGAGACTTTTTGTTATCAAGCCTTGTCTATGGCATATTGGTTTTTTGGAATAATCTTTCTATAGCTAGTTTTTACAAAATCACAACTGCACTGGCGCAGTGAATTTTGGCGGAAACATAATATGAAGAATGGTCGCTAGTTATGCGAACCCTGTCGCCAATTAATTGCCTTTTGCGACTCGTTTATGCAGCCAGAGGAGCTCGGGCTAACCTAAGCCGAACCTACACGGTTAATGTTTATGTGTAGGTGGTAGCAAACATTTAAATGTCAATTTAGTTACAGGAGGCAGCACACCAAGCGTTACATTACAAATCTGTCAAACAAAATTACTTGAATTTGAACTCTATGCCCTCGACAATAAGTTAAAATTGTTTGGGGAAGACAGGTAATGTAACGCTTGCTCTGCTGTTTTCTGTACCTGCATTGCAATGTTTTGTGAGCAATTTGGTAGTAGACTACTATTATTGGGTTGGCACCAATGATATTGGAAACAGTTGATTTAAAAGGGCAACAATATGTTCAAGCAGTTATGATTTAAAACATAATAATTGTGTTTCAGTATTGGTAGTCAGTTTTAATTTTTGTAGAACTGACTGTTATTCGCAACTGCATGAACTGAGATCTCACATATTGAGGAGCGATTGCATTAAAGAGATAACTGGCCGCTTAAGAAACTTTTCTGCGCCATCTAGTGTCAAAGCGTGAAGTTAATTGTTTTCTTGAAACAAACCTATTCCGTAAGAACTTGTATTTTTTGGGGATAAAAATTCAATGTGGTATTCCAGATTATTTAACAATTTTTTTTTTATCAACGAAAGATTAATTTATTATTGGTAAATTTATAATATTAATATGATTTAGTGTTTTGTGACATTGTATTTTAAATAAACGTTTTCTTATTAATCAAGTTGATAAAAGTTGTAATGTAATGTTGTTTCAAGATGGGTTGCTTATGATATAATTAATAATGTTACACAAAAGTTATTGCTTTCAAAATTGAGGAAATTTCACTTAATCTATGAGATAAATTTTATAGATGTTGTTTAATACGTTTACCAACACATTTATTTTGGCGCGTTTAGTTTGAAGCCTCCGGGGCTTAATTCAATCAGGGAGTGCTTGGCTTCTGCTTTAGTAAGGCTAATATTTTCATTTATATAAATGTATGAATATAACAGTAATCGACTTCAAACATTTTTTATAGTAGTAAAAAAATATTTTAAACACCTTTGTTTACCAATGTGTAAGTATACCTTATATAATATAATTGTAAGTATACTATATACCTAATATCCCCTCACATGTCACATGCCGTACCGGCAAGAAAAAATACCGCCGTTAAGTGTCTCTTGCCGTGGCACGGCAAGGTGTCAGTTGTGCTACTAAACTATGTTTAACTTACGAAATACAAAGCCTATATCTCTTTGATGCATTAGAAATCGTCCAGGAAGGAACAGGCTAGCTTTATTGCCTTGACGTTTTAGCTAGCCGCCATACTTAAAAGTTTAGAAAAACGTGTCTGAAGTTCGCGCACTGAAAGGCGTGTAGTGCTGTCTAACTTTTGAGTATTTATTTAGTGGGTTTAACAATAGATATTCTCATTATAAAATTGATTTTTTGCATCTTATTTTTATGATTTATTTATAAAACCAATATAGTATAATATATAAGTTTAATATTTAACAATGGAGAAGTATGCAAAATTTTTTTAATTTTTTTTATCTTTTTTTAATTTTTTTTTATTTGTTTTTATTCAATTATTTTTTTTTACAAAAATCATATATAATCAATTAAATAATCTTATCTAGTTTCCAAAAATATATAATTTGTTTATGCTTTAATGAAAAGATTCCAGGAAATTATGCTGAAACTGACAATAGGTAAGATTTCTGCATAAACAATTTTGAGGGCTCGACACGCAACAGTGTTCGGTCTTGTTTTGAGCGCGACACCTGAGGGGATATAAATGTACGTTAATAAAATAAAATGTAAAGATTCTTCAATTGAATAAATTTGAAGCATTAACCTACTCGACCAATTTTAATATTGTCCCATTAGAAAGCTTTGAATTAGTACCTAGCGAAAATATTAAAAAAAAAGGTTTATATTTTTCATAATTTAACTTCGGCATGAAAAGCTCTGCGGACGAGTCCAAATAAAATCGAGTAAAATAAATAAATAAACCGATGATATGATATTTTTAAACCAACATAATATTAGGTATCACATCAATTTTTATAGCTTGTAATTAAATTGCCAAATTTTCCGCGCTCATTTAAGCTTTACATTGGAAACGTGTGAACATTCAGCGGTGCACGCAATATATCGTTCTGTTGACTGGCACGTTTTTGAAGCATGCAATGCTATGAAAAAGATTGCTGTTTTCAGTCTTGATAAGTTAGTAGTTTTTTATTTATATCTGAGTATAAAAAAAACGTAAAAAGTTTAAATATAAATCCAAATATGAATCTTAAAAGACTTCGTGGTCATAGCCGTCATATTGTACTTACATTTATTTAATAATAAATTAATGCATAAAATTATTTATTTATAACTTTAAGAAAATCATAAATTTAAAATTTATTATTATTTGTAATTGAACAACAGTAATTCAAATATAAATAATAAAGTCACCGTAAAAAAAATACGAAGTTTGCGTATTTTCAATTTATTACAAAGTGAGTATTTTATACATACCTTTTTGTCGATGACAGCCGTTAAGAAACACAATTAGGTACTTATTAATTATCCAACATTTCACCTTACCGTTTTATTTAAAAAAGTAAACTTTTGCAACCAAACTTTTTTTACACGCTAACACAACTGTAACAATACACAGATAACTTAGAACTCACTAACTCATTTCAAAATGGAATGCAATTTTTTCTCGAAACTTTCGAATTCGGAACGTCGAAAACTTTTTAAACAGGCAGCGTCAAACGCGCCCGGGAGGCGACCGCGCAAGCAGGTCTAACTCAATGGACTGAGGAGCATAACTTCTAGTCAGGCAGGACGCACCGGGACATATTCTGCGCATGGTTTCGAACATAATCCCGCATAAAAGTCAAAGATGACTGGTAAAAGCAGTGTTGTGAATGCACCTATTGTGTTGGCAGGCATAGAGCACGTAATGCTAGCTTTGATTAACTGCGTGGCAGAGGCGTGAAAACGCAGCCATGAAAGACGCTTTTCATTCAAGTTTTTCCATTTGCTTTTTTGCGATACAGCGTCTCGTGTTTTGAAACGTTTTATGACTGATATCCATTTAGTTTATTGATATTGCGGTAATAACAATATTATATGTACCGCCTAGGTTGATCGTTCGGTTTATTGCACTTGTTATAAAAATCTTTTTATTCGGTTAAAAATACTGAACTTCATGGTATAGTAAATAGTCTTTTTTAAACTTTTAAAGGGTTATTTTATATTTCGTAGCACTCGATTTTCTTCATTTGAAACCGGGTAGAGTCACATAAAAATCATTTCCAGGAGTAGGCATAGACTTTATTCTTTTGAAAAAAATCTGTACTTTTGTAAAAAATAATCACATTCAAAAAAGTCTGCCGGCGAAGAAAAGTCAATGTGAAAAATTTATTTATTTAATTACAATGTACAGTTTTCTTGAAGCGCCAATTCCCGCTATTTTGCTTTAATCTTCCACCTCAGTTTCACTTACCACACTCACAACAGGTGAGATTGCGATCAAATGTAGATATAGTCACAGTACAGATATCTACAGTAATTCAACTCGGCCGCATCTTTGAAATAAATGCCTACAGCGCTGCAGCGCCGCGGTCCGTTCACATGTGATAGGGCTGCCCGCCTTCGGTGTTTAAATTACATTTGCCTACTTTACTTCCATTTAGTTTTGCGGCTGCAAATATACTTTCTTTATGAAAACAAAAAAAACAATTTGTAAATTGAATAGAAAGTGTTCAAAAAAAAAACCTTTTGTGTCTAAAAACCATGTTTACGTTGGAATAACAACTCAGTCTTATAAATTAGCGAACGAAAAATATTTGCGCCTCGACTGAGACGCACGAAAAGATGTAGTACCTATTAAATTTTAATGTATAAACTATCCGCATATTCACGTAAAGCTCAATCAACAATTGTTTCGGTATACAGACATTCGCGGCTAGCTGAATGCCGAGATCGAGCCACGTAGGTATAGCTCGCGTTTCGCCCGTTTGTATGACGTTGAATTACTGTAGATATCTCTACTGTGGTATAGTTATAGATAAAGAAGAGCATAACAAAATAAGCGATGTTTAAAATATAAAAATGACTTAATTACATATAGATAATGTAATTTAGAAAGTAAAAAAATGTGGACAAATACCTACGTCTAAATAATACGCCACTTCTTCCATTTCAATCCAGTCCATAATTGAAAATTCTCAAATGTTCGCCGAAAGCACGGGCGTGCGACGATTTTAAACGGCTGTTTAATCTGTAATCAATCAATTTTTCGATAGGTGATAGTATAAACCTACATTGGTTTTTTTGAGTTCCAAAACGGAACATTGAAGTCACTTGACCTTATGACGACCCCTTAAGTAAATAAGCAACGTTGCCCTTAAGAGTAAAAGTCTTTGTCGTAAAAATGTTAAACACTGCTTTTAAAAGACAATTTACGATGTGCCATGTTTAAACAGGCTAATGTCCTAGGCTTTACTTAATTAAACATGGTAGAAAGATAAAATACGAATAAAAAACCGCCGAAATGCGAGAAGGACAACCGTCCCGTACAAACATTACTGAAGTTCGTGAACTATATATAATACGAGTACTTCGAACATTAGCTCAAACTCTTCCCGTTTGCGTTCGCTCCCGAACGGTCGTGTCTGCGGCCGCTCCCGAGTGTTCGTATTGCGCTGCCCTTGTTCCCTCCCCCGCACTCGTGCGGGCCAGGTGCCAAGTTAAGCTCTTTCGGAAAGTTTTCTCTTGTGGAGGCTGTGTGGTGTCGGGGCTAATTCATCTGCCCTTTTCAGGGCGGACCCGACTGCTGCCGGCCGAAGCATCGCTGGTCAGGTGGATACGTAACCGTGCCAACGAAGCCTGATCGTCCGCCGTTCACCGGCAATAGGTCCGGACTAGGTTGCTCTTTTCAGCGCAGTTTCGTTAGTCTTCTTCTCTCAGCCTAGCATAATGCCTCGTCACCCTGAGTGTACTGAGCATCAATGCGAAATCAATCGTCGTCGCATCCGTAATCTTCAATCTGAAAGGCAAGGCCTCATTGATTGTATAGAACGCCAAAACAATCATGACAGGGAGGTGAATGCTGGGCTTCAGGCTCAGATCACTTCCTTGCAGGAGGAATTATCCGCTCGTCCCTCGTCCTCAGTTATTAGTCAGTTATCTTCTGATTTCAGTCAGTTGTCCAGCGAAAAACAATCACTGGAAGCTCAATATGCAGCCGAGAAGGAAGCTCTTCTCGCTCAAATCGAGTCCATGCGAGAGCAATTGTCAGCTCGTTCCCAGGTCGCCTCTACTTCTCAGGGCTTCCAAACTGATTCTCCGGCGTCTCCAGACCCATCTGAGTTCGTCGATCCTTTTTCAGAACGCATGTCGGTAGATTCCACCGCATGCAAACGGAAAACTACCCCGCCGGGTAGTGATTCCGACTCCGCTCCTTTAGTTCCAGAATCTCCTGCTCCGTTCACCGAGGTTCGCAAAAAGTCCAAGTCTAAGAAGAAGAAGCAAGATGCTTCTTCGACTTTATCTCCATCCGGTTCAGCTGCTCCAGCCGCTGTACCTACTCCGCAAATTGTCGCACCGGCGTCTGCTCCTGCGCCTTTTGTTTCAGCGATCCCGGCGTCACAGCCTGCGTCGCAATCAGATTCGGCTCCGCCGAAAGTCAAGTCTCCGCCCCCCGTCTTCCTACGGGACAAGAGCCGCTGGACCGAGGTCTCAGCTCTCTGCGGAACGCACTCCCCGAAGATCCAGTATAGTAAGGCATCCAATGTGGGTGACTCTATTAAGGTCGTAGTCTGCTCAATTTCTGATTTCAGGAATTTCACTCGGCTTCTTGCTGACAAGAAGCTCGAGTACCACACTTACGCCCTCCCTGAGGAGCGTAAGATTCGTGCCGTCCTCAGGAACGTGCCGTTCGAGCTCTCGAACGAGCAAATCCTAGAGGACTTGTCTTCTCAAGGCTTCCCCGTCGAATCTGTGCACAAAATGCACAGCCGCCGAGGCAAGCAGTTCCCACTTGCGCTAGTAATCCTAGCGAAGAGCCCGCAAGGGCAGTCCATTTTCAGAGGCAAGCTCACCGTGTGCGGTCTCTCCAACATCCGAGTCGAAGCTCCACACAAACGTGGTTTCCCAGGTCAGTGCCACCGCTGCCAATTGTATGGTCATGCGGCGGCAAATTGTCATGCTTCCCCTAGGTGCGTCAAGTGCCTAGATCCGCATGGGACTAAGGAGTGCTCTCGCACTCCCGAATCGCCCACCGCTCCGTCCTGCGTCTTGTGCGGCCAGTCAGGCCACACAGCAAACTTTCGCGGCTGCCCCAAGGCACCGCGTGCTGCCAGGGCTACCGTGAAGCCCATCGAGAACTGGAGAGAACGACCGCAGCCTAGCTCGGACGCTCCTCCAGTCAGTTCAAAGGTCCCCAAGGCCTTTACTCCTATCGTTTCAGGTCAGCGCAGCCGGGTTGCGACTCAATCGCAACCGGCCGCCAAATCGGCTTCCCAGTGCCAGAACGCAAAAGGGTCTCAAGACCGCATGGCGTTCTGGATCCAGCTCGCTCCCATCGACGAGATCCTGGCTTTCGGCGCCGCTCTCGACGCCAGCCCAGAGGGTTTCAACGGTGCTCTTCCGGTCCTAACCAAGTTCACTCCCCTTATTAGGAAACTCCAGCAAGCTCAACGTTTCTAAACGTAGTCCTTCTTTCCAGCATTCCTATCTCTGTGTGAGTCTGATCACTCAAGATAATATCTTAGTTTCAGCTTTGCCATTTCTGCTAATCTTAGCTTTGTTTTTCCTACTTTCAGTTCCTTTTGGTGGCAGCCGTCTGGATGCCGCTCACTACGCAGCCTCTCGCTCCAATTGGCTGTCGTTCCGACGACGACTAAGGACCTTAATCAAGGTGAGTCAAAAGGGGGATGTTTAGTGGGTATGCTCAGCCTATCTGAGAGAGTCTCCACACTGTCTGGGCATTCTATTTGCCATTAGCCACTTATGGTTAACAGCTTATAGAATGCCCATTCGTCCGTAATAGGATTCATCCTCCTCCCGCTAAAGCTAGCTTTACTGGTTAAAGCTAGTTTTAGGGGGTGCCAACAATTTTTCTGTGGCGGAAAAACAAAAAAAAAAAAAAAAAAGAACATTAGCTCCCAAAATAATAAAATGGATTGAGGGATGAAACTTTGCCGTTAGAGTACTGTTATTTCCATACATTGACGTAGGTCACGATTAGTTCAACAACTTTAATAATAGCAAAAATGTTTTGTTTTATAATTCATACATTTTGAGTTATTTAAATTTATTTTTGCTATAGAACATTGTTTCCAAATGTCATTGTTCACATTCGCCCTGGCTCCAGACAATCTAGATTGTTAATAGTAATTATTTATATATTTTATTGAGTTGGTTACCAACGAGTTTCTACATTGAACTGACAATTTGCTATCCAAAATAGACATTTCGAAGCTCTTCAAAATCGCCGACATCTTGTTAAAACGATGTCACTGTTATCACAAAACTGTTATTAGGGTTGAACTACTATTTGTGTCACCCTTTATTGCATCGATTATAGATCTTTCACTTTTTGATTTCACACTAACAATTTGAAAAAAAAAAGACAACTATTCATTTTGGCCAGTATTTTCAATTTGCAAAACAAGGTTAACTTTTTATTATAGCAATTATGTACACTAACATATTGATATATTTCCCTCTTCTATCGAATATATTATCGATACAGTGGACCAGTCCACTGATTCAATCAGATGACTTTAATTTTTTAGTACATCACTTCATCAATCAATCAATCATTGCTCAATTCGAAATTCATATAAATAAGCACAAGGTTTTCAAATAATTCTGTAATTCCAATTACCAATTGTGAAGTTCTAAATAAAAATTACATGAAAGTTAGTAGTCTTCATTATTATGTAAATATTGCTATCACATATATTGTATTCAATTATTTCGGTCCTTTGGAGTTCTGGAATTCTTAGGGTGATAATAAGATGTAGCAAATAATCCGATAAAAAACGATACGTGGTATGAAATTAACAGTAATTTCGAAAACAAAAAGTATCTTTCTACTGTTCCTGCTATCAGGGTGGACAATGTATGAAGTAAAGGTTAAGTCCTTTCATGATTTTAGTTCAACGAATATTGCAAGGCAGATATCCATAATGATAAATAATTATTAAAACAACTGGTTAGACACCTTGAAAAGCTGGGATTCGGCGGTGGTTTGCTTCCAGCATGCATGCAAAAAGTTTTGCTTGATACTGCCATAATTAGTTCGCCAGTGTTTGTCTTTAAATTAAATATCTTAAAGGATTTGTGTTTTGGATAATAGATAACGGATTATAAACTTTATAAATTAATATTTTTTTTACATACATAACGTCACGCCGGTATCCCTTATGGGGCAGGCAGAACACCAGAGGCTACAAGACCATCTGATGTCACGTTTGACAAATTTGGAGGTATTATAATGATGATGAGAGACTTGCAGTGATAGGGGGTCAGCCTATCGCCCACAAAAACGTCAATAAAACCTCAGTCCCTTAACTGACTTTTACAGTATGCTCGGGAAGAGAAGCAGCTGGCACATTCTATGTTTTTCTTTTGCTCCCAGTCCAGCATGGAAGACATGCAACTGGCATAATATTTTTTTTATCAGAAAATAAACATATACAGGTTGACTGGTGGGTCACTTTTGAAATTCGAGGATGTGATAGTCTGAGATCATACATGAAGAGAAAGAATGAAATGAAAAATAAATATTAATTACTCACTGAGTAAACTTAACCGAACGTTAAAGAATTCATTACGCAACGCATGGTACGTAAACACTGGTACGTCTGCACGGCGCCATCAACTCAGAATAGGTAGATAGGTATAGACGTCTTCACGAACGGTTGGCCACCTAGTAACACTCGTTATTTATTTATAGGGAATACTGCTGAAAAATTGAGTACCTATTTTTATTACATAGTTATGATCAGAATCGAGTACAGAGTGCTCTCCTTCAATATATATTTGTCACCAGTCACCCTGTATACCTACTTAACGGCTCATATCTGTGTTCATCACACGAACCTCCTCCGCAACCGGGATTCGAACTCAGGATCTGTGAATACTACACTAGAAGGTTCGGCGAGAATTTTGATAAATAAATTGGGGCAGTAAATTTCGTGGAGCTTTTCACTGCTTGACATTAGAATCGTGATATTTGATTTAACTTTAATGAGAAGAATCTCCATGAATACCCGTTATAAAAGGGCCTTGACAGACATACAGAGTTTTATGCCTTTTAAGGTCCTATCGAACCAACTGAATCATGACCCACAACAAGCTCATTTTGGCAAATTGTCTAAATGTTAGTAGGTCGAAATTTGCTTGAAGATGAGTGCAGAATTCGTACAGTATTTAAAAATCCATAAGTGCATTATAAGCGATAGACCTTACAAGTCTGACAGTTTAAAACGAATTTTCAGCAAAATGGGTCTTTATACAGTTGGTTCGATAGTACAAAGGTTCATAGGTTCAGGTATAGCTGAATGTGGGCAGCATATGACCGACCGATGAGGAGAACCCTTTGATGATAAAAAATTAAAATGACAATGAAAATGAAAAATTTTGTGCATAATAAGACCATCGAATGGGCGCTTAATGACGTCACAATTTTATACTTCGGCTTTAACAAGGTGTTGATAGTATTGAATAAGATATTACAGTAGACCAAGACACAAAAAAAGCCGGTGGAAAAAACTCTTAGCACTCTTTTTCAGTCAGGATTATACGAATTAATACAAATAGGTACAGTACAAATTGATCATGACATGAAAAATAAACACAAGACAGCTAGTTGTGAGAGCCAATGTCATGCCACAACGAAATTGCTTACATAATAGGTGCATTGAGCTATGAATGCACAACACGAACATGACAAACTGGGACCAGAGTATTTAAACAAGAATGGAATAAAATAAAATAGTGGTGGGTGATGAAGGTACATATAGAACTTAAAACATATTTTAAATAAATAGTAAGTTATTTTGATAAAAATAACAAGTAGGTATCATAATTAGTTATTTAACGACTTAAGTCGCAACAATGATATTTAAATTACCTGTAGTCACATTAATAAATTATTTTCAAGTTTCTGGGTCGAAACCAGCAAATAAACTCTTTAGTTAAAACTAAAATATAATAAATTATATTATTGACGATTTATATATTCCAAAAATGGAACAATAGGTTTTCCCATCTTAAGCCATGATCTATATTTAATGTGCATTTACATTCTCGCTTATACGAAATTTCATCGTCCACTTTTCCACCATTTTGTATTCTTTGATACGAGTTATAATGCTTAAAAATATCCTTTAAATCTGTCGAAGAATGGTCAAGATATTGAGTCACCCACATCACAACATTAAATCTCCCATTTTTATCACCCGTTTTATAACATTAGTGTGCTTGAGTAAATCAATTTTATGACTGACTGACTATCTAACAGTTGAAATAAAGATGGGCTCCTTTTTAAGGCTGTAAACTGGACGGCAGCAACAGCGAGTGCGACAGAGGCGCGGGCAGCGACGCGACGCGGGGAATCTGGGCTGTTCTCGACGCTAACGGAGGCTTGAGCGATTTATCGCGCTTTCATATAAACTCAATACTTTCTATCGTGTCGCGGAAATCGCAGCCCACGCCACTGCCTGCGCCGCTGTCGCTCTCGCTCTCGCTGTCGCTGCCGTCCAGATTGCAGCCTAACGAGTAACTAAAACATTTTGACTGATATTTCAAAGCAAAAAAAGTTAGTATCTCAACCTCTTTAATTGGGATAAATTGAGGGAAAAACCACCAAACTGAGGAATTTCTGGCCGGTGGATATAAAATTTTCAGGGTCAAAGATCATAAGGGCTAGCAAATCCTAACAACCGCTGTACGGAGTACCTAGGATGGCTAAACGTGCCTTCCGAAGCACGGAAATTAAAAAAGCCTATTAAGTTCTTACCTGGAGTTGAGGTAAGCGACGACATGGCAGCAGAAAGGTTAATAAAAACTATCTAGTCGTGATAAGAAATATGCCTTTATATTATTAAAAGGCATATTTTTATAATATGTTGTCTAGTCTTGTAACCCTAAAAGGATTCTTCGACTACACTTGGGTGATCTGGACAGCTCGCCTTCTACAATACGTGGATCCTTTACTGTAACGCTATTTATTATAAACGAATTGATTCTACAACTTATATATGTCAACATGATATTTTTTTATTAATAAAATAAACAATTATTTCCAAATAAACCTAGACCCGATCCGACTATTACTTAAAAAGCAATAGAAAATATACCACACGAATCATGGTCTCAAAATATCAACATCTGTTACGATTTAACGAAAACTAGAGCCCGTATTAATATATAAAGAACTCTCAACACTGAGATCGCTCTTAAATAACGTAATATAATCTACCGTAATCTAAATAAATTAAGTCCGTTTTTCGAGTTGAGAGTGGTCAAGAATACGGCCCTAACTGCTTAGATTAAAAATGAGCTTTATTCATCTAATTTTAAAAATATTAAGGGTATGTGATTCGTACACATAGAAGCTTAAAATGTATTATTATTTCAATAATAAGTTGCTGCCTAAAAAATACGTGTTATGAATATTGACACTAATCTCCTATTAACTTATCATGCATTATATATGTTTTAAACAGAGCTATAGCTTAATAGCTTGGTAATATAACCGTTCTATACTCACTTAATTTGTAATATATCCCCAACACGTTTAATCTTACTTACCAATACCTATGGTATGTCGTCACTAGATATTATGATGAATAATACTACCACTCCGTATATACAAATTAAAACGATAGCTTTGGATATGTAGCTTTGGATAAGTTTTGGATATGTTCATGCCAGCGCCATCTATGTGAAACTCACAGAAACAAACCATAGCTTACGCTGCGATCGGCTCCGGTCGTGTGGATTCGGTTTTCGGAGTATCTACCGAATGGAGTGGATTTGTTTGTTTGAAATTCAAGAAAATTACGAATCGGAGAAAGAAAAAAATATTGACAAACACAACAAACTTAAAAAAGATATACGATACAAAAATTACAGATTTACTACGAAATTATCTTAAACTACTAAAAACACGCTCTAAAAAGTATGAAAGAAGAAAATAGTCTCCACTTAAATATTTATGTATTTTATACGTCATAGATAGAGATATGTCAACACGAAACCTTCAAGATTTTTTATTATTTCTTTACTTTTGTCCTTAGAGAGCGCTGTAGTCAATTTAACGTGACGCCATGTAGCCAGCGACGGTCAAGACACTTCCAACGTCCAATTATGATAATTAGTTTAGAAGATATAAGGGAACAGATGAATATCCATACCCACATAGATACAAACAAATATTACAGGGTGACTGGTGGGTCACTTTTGAAATACAAGGACGTGTCAGATTATATTTATATTAGAAACCGCAACAAGGATTTTTATATTTTATCCTCTCAAGTTACTCAATAGACTACTAGTATCATCCACTTGAAATGAAAATCCCGATATCGTTTTCAAGAGTTTAAATCAAGTCCGCACCAAAAGTTTAGATACAAACAGGCAGCATTTCAATGACAATATCATCTTTATACATTCTTTTTGACAGGACAGAGACTGTATGGACCGTGAACATTACTCTTTAATATTGTATTTTTTTATGTAATGTATCAATGAACAACATTGCTGAAAGCATCTCTTTGTCACATTTTTTTTTATTTTGTGATAGATATGTATTTTTTTTTATCGGGTGTCAATAAATTTATTTATTTTATGATTTTATTATACTTCAAACCTGTGCTTCAAAAGCTATGTTTTATTTTGGTCTCGCTGAATCTACTAAGAACATAACTCTACTCGATTCTGGATAAGCGTGTCGTAAAAAGCGATTAATGGTGATTATAACACCATCAATAGTTCGTTTGGTAGAAAACAACAAAGACATTCAATTAAAACAACACACTGATACATTAATACAGACAATTGATCTATTGTGGAAGCAATTCCAATTTCTAATATACAGAGTTGTATTGATTGAAGGGAAGATAGTATAATTAATTATATCTGACACTTAGTTTCATAATAATTATGAACTATTAATATGGATTACTTTACTTTAACTCACAATTTCCTTTTCACCACCTAACTACCAGACGCAGACAGAACTTCCATCCCTAAATGGGGTGACTGGTGGGTCACTTTTGAAATTCAAGGACGTGATAGTTTGAGATCATGCATGAAGAGAAAAAATATAATAAAAAAATAATATTAATTATTTACTGAGTAAACTTAACCGAAAGTTAAAGAATTGATTACGCAACACATGGTTACGCTAGCGTTGGCAGCGATCCGCATCCAGGCCACGTGCCGGGATCGACTCAGTTGTATGTAAAGTAAATAGTAACATAGTAGTATTTATTTATAGGGAATTCTAGTCAAAAATTTAGTACCTATTTTTATTACATAATTATGATAATTATGAAATTATGATATATATCAGAATCGAGTGCTCTTTTTCAATATCTAAAATTTTTCACTGGTCACCCTGTATGTACAGTGGATTTCCGAACAAATTGCTTCGATAGTTCCTTTTTGGTAAGACCTACCTGCGTCTATTTTTCCCGAACGCTACTGGTAATTTTAAGTGTGTATTCAATAGGTTTCTCGTGGATGGACGTACCATAGTCTTCATGCGCACTTTCCATCAGGCAAGCATGACAGCAACAGGCAAGCAACGTCCTATTCTAATAATATAAAAAAAAATTTAAAAAGTTCAATAAGAAAATAATCCTCTAGACTTTAAGGATACGTTGAAACCAACTTTGCCCCTTTTTCCAGCTCCTTATGCAAACGTTCGCTAAAGAGAAACAAAAACGTCATTTAAGTAGGTGTTTCTTTTTTAGTTTTTATTGCTTTTTTTTTTTCAAAAATAACTGAATTGATTGTGGTGAACTTTATATGGGATCAACTCTAAAGTATGTCAGGCAGGCAAATATTATCAAAATTTAAAAAATAATGATGTACCAAATCACATATTTTGTCAAGAGCATTAAATTTGCCAAGTCAAAATGTGACGTACTCGTAGAAACTGAATGTATGAACGAATGTACTGCCATCCGATGACTAAAACGTCGTTTAGTCACTTTAAAGTGATTTTTACTTTATTACGCTATTGTAATCAGAACACAAGATCTATCGATCTGTCTAGGCGGTGCTTTTCTAACTTATATAGTTTCGAAGATAAAAAATATATCAACGTCGTTAAGTTACCATAATTTCTACCTATATGTTTTACAACAGAACATCGCTAAACCTCAAAACTATGCTAAATAGTCGTTAAAATGTTATACGGACAATTTGTAGATCTTGGTTGTAAAGTATTAAAAAAAAATGATAACTGTAGATTTTATTGGCACATTATCAACTGATCTACTCCGAATCAGGGGTACCTTATAGGAATTAGTGAAAAAAAAACTTTTAAGTTAACACGCCGAATTTTGAATTAAATGTTGCCTGCACTAAAAATATAGACTTATAATATGTCATTTGATTTTTGCACCAGATCATATTAACCCTTATAGAGGGTTAGTACCGGAGATCCACAGTCCCAGACGTACACGTACCGGAGTACACAAATACTTTTTAATTTAGTAAACTAAATCAACATTCAATTAAGCTCAAAAGTATAGTCAGCAGATACTTGTTTAAGTATAATATTCTTAAGTCAAGGGATAAGTAAAACATGTAGATAGTCTTGCTTAGTCAGGGTTTATATTGTAATCACAGAAAAGTTCACATAACAGTGTAGGCCTCTAGAATAATCACAGATATTAATTACTAGCTATTGCGCGCGGTTTTACCCGCGCAATTTAGAATCCCGCTGGAATTTTGGGATAAAAAGTAGCCTTTGTGCTATTCTAGACTGTACACTATCACTATGTCAAATTTCATCCAAATTCCATTCAGCTGTTCAACCGTGATTGAGGAACAAACATTCATACATCTAGACGTCAAGCCATCCATATATCCAAACTTTCACATTTAGTTTCATTATACTATTTGGATATTGCACTTATGTTATTGCACCATAATTAAAATATAAACACTGATTGTTCGATACACTGCCGCGCAACACTTAGCACTTACACTTTGCATTCTTCGAAACGGGAGTTACCAGGAGAGATCTGACGTCGCCGAGAAAGGGATGCTCCAATAGCATTCCGCACGAACTCTTCTCGAATCCACCTCAAATGACATTTTCTATAAATTCTAAATATCAGGAACAGAACAACAAGTGCTACACCTAGCACAATGACGATCATCAAAATATTTGTAGTGGACAGGTGCTCCTTTAGTTGTTCCAGTTGGGCATCATTTGAGCCCCCAGCCGCGTTTTGGGCAATTATAATAGCATCTTTTGACTGTCCTTTTCCCATTTTGAAAAATTTTTCTTCGCTAAACGTGTATCTTCACAAAAAATTTGCACGAATCTATCCATGACTAATTGATAAATCATTAGTTCATCTAAAATGTTTATTAAAACGTGTCCTTATACGGTACAGCACCGCCGTGCGATGAACTCTCGCAACGCGATACCTTTAGGCAGGGTCGCCATGTAAAGGTTGGGTATTTGGAGACTTAAGTTAAACGAACGAATGCTGAATAAAGACTGTTTATTTAATCTTATTACACAAGATTATATAGGTACATCACTCAATACATCACAAGATAATCAAATAACCAAATTTTTTAACAAAATACAAATTACTATTTTTAACACGCACCTCATTTAAAATAAAATCTGGTTCACATTGTGGTACATGATAAGGTACTGCGAATATTAACAAAGTCACGTTCACTTTCAAATTTCTTTTTTATATTTTTTATTTTTTATTTAAATTGTCTTCTATCGCTGAATAACCAAACACTTGTTTTTATATTTTGTCTATGAAAGAAGTAGGTATGACCAGCATGCAACAACCACTTTCCTCCCAATGTGTTTTTCGTAAACACGTAATTGCGCTCGCGGCTGTTAGAAGTTCCTGCCATAAAGTAACTTTTATAGGTTGAGGTTCCTGCTTCCAACATGTGTGAGTTCTACCTATATGTTTTACTGACCTCGCTTATTAGTTACAAAAAACATCTTTTACTATGCTAGTTGCAAAATTCTAGTAAAAGAGAAACAAAGAGAAATGTAATAAAGTAAACAGAGACGTAATATATATATACATATATACCTCTATTGTTTATTGTAACTGGTTAGTGCCAGCGCCCGCGCAGCTATTTTTTGCAACCCCTTTCACCTTCTTCGTGCCTCAAGTTTAAACATAAATTGATTTAAAAATTGGTAAATTTATTTATTTTTGAAGTATGGTTTGATAATGCAGTAATGTTCTATATTTTAATATCATTTATACACAATTTAATCTGAAATAGAATTCTCAACGAAAGTATGATTCGAATAAACTAAATTATTTCAAAGAAATACATTTGAGATCTTCTGTTGACTGTACTAGTTAAAAACTACAGGAAAAAGTAAATTTTTTTTTTTTTTTTTTTTTGTTTTTCCGCCACAGAAAAATTGTTGGCACCCCCTAAAACTAGCTTTAACCAGTAAAGCTAGCTTTAGCGGGAGGAGGATGAATCCTATTACGGACGAATGGGCATTCTATAAGCTGTTAACCATAAGTGGCTAATGGCAAATAGAATGCCCAGACAGTGTGGAGACTCTCTCAGATAGGCTGAGCATACCCACTAAACATCCCCCTTTTGACTCACCTTGATTAAGGTCCTTAGTCATCGTCGGAACGACAGCCAATTGGAGCGAGAGGCTGCGTAGTGAGCGGCATCCAGACGGCTGCCACCAAAAGGAACTGAAAGTAAGAAAAACAAAGCTAAGATTAGCAGAAATGGCAAAGCTGAAACTAAGATATTATCTTGAGTGATCAGACTCACTCAGAGATAGGAATGCTGGAAAGAAGGACTACGTTTAGAAACGTTGAGCTTGCTGGAGTTTCCTAATAAGGGGAGCGAACTTGGTTAGGACCGGAAGAGCACCGTTGAAACCCTCTGGGCTGGCGTCGAGAGCGGCGCCGAAAGCCAGGATCTCGTCGATGGGAGCGAGCTGGATCCAGAACGCCATGCGGTCTTGAGACCCTTTTGCGTTCTGGCACTGGGAAGCCGATTTGGCGGCCGGTTGCGATTGAGTCGCAACCCGGCTGCGCTGACCTGAAACGATAGGAGTAAAGGCCTTGGGGACCTTTGAACTGACTGGAGGAGCGTCCGAGCTAGGCTGCGGTCGTTCTCTCCAGTTCTCGATGGGCTTCACGGTTGCCCTGGCAGCACGCGGTGCCTTGGGGCAGCCGCGAAAGTTTGCTGTGTGGCCTGACTGGCCGCACAAGACGCAGGACGGAGCGGTGGGCGATTCGGGAGTGCGAGAGCACTCCTTAGTCCCATGCGGATCTAGGCACTTGACGCACCTAGGGGAAGCATGACAATTTGCCGCCGCATGACCATACAATTGGCAGCGGTGGCACTGACCTGGGAAACCACGTTTGTGTGGAGCTTCGACTCGGATGTTGGAGAGACCGCACACGGTGAGCTTGCCTCTGAAAATGGACTGCCCTTGCGGGCTCTTCGCTAGGATTACTAGCGCAAGTGGGAACTGCTTGCCTCGGCGGCTGTGCATTTTGTGCACAGATTCGACGGGGAAGCCTTGAGAAGACAAGTCCTCTAGGATTTGCTCGTTCGAGAGCTCGAACGGCACGTTCCTGAGGACGGCACGAATCTTACGCTCCTCAGGGAGGGCGTAAGTGTGGTACTCGAGCTTCTTGTCAGCAAGAAGCCGAGTGAAATTCCTGAAATCAGAAATTGAGCAGACAACGACCTTAATAGAGTCACCCACGTTGGATGCCTTACTATATTGGATCTTGGGATTGTGACTACCGCAGAGAGCTGAGACCTCGGTCCAGCGGCTCTTGTCCCGTAGGAAGACGGGGGGCGGAGACTTGACTTTCGGCGGAGCCGAATCTGGTTGCGACGCAGGCTGGGACGCCGGGATCGCTGAAACAAAAGGCGCAGGAGCAGACGCCGGTGCGACATTTTGCGGAGCAGGGACAGCGGCTGGAGCAGCTGAAACGGATGGAGATAAAGTCGAAGAAGCCTCTTTCTTCTTCTTCTTTGATTTGGATTTTTTGCGAACCTCGGTGAACGGAGCAGGAGATTCTGGAACTAAAAGAGCGGAGTCGGAATCGCTACCCGGCGGGGTAGTTTTCCGTTTGCACGCGGAAGAATCAACCGACATGAAGTCTGACGTAGTATCAACACACTCGACATCTGGAGACGCCGGAGAATCTGTTGGAAAACTAAGAGAAGGCAGAGTGGCCGGGAGGGCCGCAGCTTGAGCCTGAGGGAGTAATGGTATTAGATTCAAAATCATAGCATTGATTGACCGTAGTTCTTGGCTTTGTTGGAGGAGAGCCTCGCCTACCTGTTTCTGGAATTCCTGGAGTTCGCGTTGGCTAACCCCGGATTCGGTGGGGGACTCCATCGAACCCTGGGAACCTGAACTATTCTGAAAGGAAGCCTATTCCTTACAAGGAATCTACGTGCCGGTAAACGGCAAAGGGACTACACACACTGCGCTGAAAAAGAGAACGACCTAGTTCGGACCTATTGCCGGTGAACGGCGGACGATCAGGCTTAGTTGTCACGGTTACGTATCCACCTGACCAGCGATGCTTCGGCCGGCAGCAGTCGGGTCCGCCCTGAAAAGGGCAGATGAATTAGCCCCGACACCACACAGCCTCCACAAGAGAAAACTTTCCGAAAGAGCTTAACTTGGCACCTGACCCGCACGAGTGCGGGGGAGGGAACAAGGGCAGCGCAATACGAACACTCGGGAGCGGCCGCAGACACGACCGTTCGGGAGCGAAAAAGTAAAAAAAAATTGATTCGATTTATAGTATTTGTGGTTCTCCGGTACGTGTACGTCGGGGATTGTGGATCTCCGGTACTAACCCATTATAGATATAGTCGCATCTAGCCAGATCATTCATAATAATAATAATAATAATAAATATTCTTTATTGCCAATGAACTTAAATAATAAACATTTTTACAAAATTAGCGACGACAATGTGGGCGGCCTTATCGCTTAAAGCGATTTCTACCAGGCAACCCCGGGCAAAGGAAAAATATCACAAACTTATAATAATAATAAGAGGGCAGAGCATTTGAGTTGATAGATAGAATACCTATAGACAATAATTACATATGACAAAATATATAACAACTATGAATATAAAGGATTGTTACAAATATTAATAATTTAATTAATGATTTAAATAATGGAATAAAAGTATACATTTATAAAATAAGTAAAAATATAAAATATAAAATAAATGAAAGAATAATTATATATAAAAAAGATTATTTTTGTGTAAAAGATACAACAAGGTCTAATATAAATTATAGTGATAAATAAAAAGCCTTTAGTTGTTTTTTAAAAGAAGCGATGGACTTTGCACTGTGAATGTAAGATGGTAAGTTATTCCATAGGATTACTGCATTTACTGTGTACGATTTGTGGAAGAAATCAGAGGAATGCAGAGGAGTCGCTAAGAGCATATTATTCGTAGAACGTAGATTTCTCTCATGACCTTCATGACGAAAATTAAAGAGGTTTTTTAAATACAGCGGTGTGTAAGGATTGAACAGTATCCCGTAAAGCAGAGAAAGAACGTGTGTATTCCTGCGAAGGCGAATTGGGAGCCACTTAAGCTTATTGCGGAAGTCTGATACGTGGTCATACTTACGTAAAGAAAATATAAACCTTATACATATATTTTGGAGGCGCTCAAGTTTATCTAATTGCTCCTCGGTCAAATCGAGATACGTTACATCTGCGTAATCCAGTATGGGTAATAAAAGGGACTGTGCGAGCGCAACTTTTGTCGGTATTGGCAAGAAGTTTCGTAGGCGTCTCAGAGACCTGACTGCAGCAAACATCTTCTTACTAACGGAGTCAATCTGATGTCTCCAGGATAGATTGCTGTCCATGAGCACTCCGAGGTTTTTAACACATGAACGGTAATTTATTATTTCACCCTCAAACGTGACAGGTGGAAGTTCATCGATGTCAACTCTTGCTAGCATTTTAGAACTACCGATTAAAATTAGCTGAGTTTTGGAGGCATTAACTTTTAGTCCAAAGCGTTTGCTCCATTCCGAGATGTGTTTAAGGTCGTTATTGGTGGTGTTAATAGCTACGTTGATTTCGCTGAGAGGGGCTTGGGTATAAATTTGTAAGTCATCTGCATACAGGTGGTAGGAAGAAGATAAGGAAAGAGTTATAGAATTAACAAAAATTGAAAACAAAAGAGGAGATAGCACGCCACCTTGAGGGACGCCAGCAGTTGTGTTGCACCAGTCTGAAAAAGTATTCTCCACAGAAATACGCTGCTGACGGCCATGTAGATAACTACGAAACCAGTCAATCACCGTTGGAGATATGTTAAGTGTGCTTAGGACACCAAGAAGTATATCGAAATCCACTGTGTTGAATGCATTACTGAAATCGAGTAAGCTCAAAAGTGTGAGTTGTTTGTTATCCATATTTCGACGTATGTCGTCAGTAATGTTGACGAGTGCCGTAACCGTACTATGGCCATGACGAAAACCAGATTGGAAAGGATTCATTAGGTTATTTTTGTTAAGAAACATTAGGATCTGATGATGGACAAGGCGTTCAAATACTTTAGAAAGAAAGGGAAGGATTGAAATTGGACGGTAATCGGAGTAGGAGGTAGGGTTCAATTTTTTAGGCAAAGGAATTATATTAGCTGATTTCCAGGCTTCTGGAAAAGTATTTGTGGATATGGATTTATTAAAGATTTTGGTGATGATAGGAGTAAGGATATCTAGTAAGGGTATGACCATATTACGGCTAATGCAATCACATCCTACAGCGTTAGAGGAAATTGATAAAATATTCTTCTTTACATCACAATCGGTAAATTGACGAAAATTAAAAAAAGGTATGTCTGGGTACGGCAAAGATGAAAGATATTTTAGGGTTTGGTCTCTTGAAGAACCATCCATAGAAGTAGTATAGGAAAAGTGCTTATTTAAAAGATTTAAATCAACTGATGAGGAGTTATTGTCATACTTTGTTTTGCCAATACCCAATGTTTTGAGAAATTTCCAAACTTTACCTGGATTTTCATTTTCCACAGACTTGTGAAAGTGGCGGCGTTGTGCATCCCTACACATCCTGTTGCAATGATTTCTCAACGCTTTGTAACGTTCCAAATTTCGATCTGTAGGTTTTTTCTTATATTTGCAGCGTGCAGAGTTCTTTTTTGCTAGGAGCAGTTTGATTTCCGGTGTTAGCCAAGGAGCAGGGAGTTGTTTTATTTTTACTGGCCGGATCGGAGCATGGCAATCGTACAAATCAGTTAAAAAGGTATTAAATATGTTAATTTGATCGTCTACATTCGTAATTTGATCTATTACAGACCAATCAATTTTTGCTGCATCTATGCGAAGTTGTTCTTGATTCATACCGGCAAAATTGCGCTGCATCAGAATTTTTGGCTTTACTTTAGGGAAACGAATCTTATAAGATAAAAACAATAGATCATGATGGGAAAAAGCATCAGCACTGCATTGACCATGTTTGGCAATGCTGTTTTCTGATGAGACTATTATCAAGTCTAGAAGGGAGGGATCACAATTTGGGCAGAAATGTGTAGCATTAAGTTTAGCTAAATGTAAATTACTGGACTTAACAGCTGACAGCAGTTTGGCTGATCTGTGGTCATTTTTCAGCAGGCAGGTGTTAAAGTCGCCCATAATCACGGTGTGTTGATATGACGGCGCCAAGTCTTCTAGGAGTTGTTCGAATTCAGCAAAGTAATTTATTTGGAGTGATGGACTATAAATTACTCCTAAAAGAACTTTAGCATGCGACAACAGGACTTCAATAAATAAGTACTCCAAAGCTGTACCAGATAATTCAGTTGATTTCCTCACGATACTATATGGGACACCAGTCCTGAGATAAATCGCCACACCACCGCCAGTTCTAGCACATCTGTCGTTGCGTATCAACTGATACCCAGGTAAAGAATACGAGGTGGTGGGCAAACATGGTTTGAGCCATGTCTCAGACACAAGTATAGCATGAAGGTCTTTGCTGTCAAAACTGTTAAGCATATCTACGTGATGTGCAGGAATACTTTGGGCATTAATATGAACAATGTTGAAATTACGGGAAAAGTCAGAGAACTGAGAATGCAAAAATTCGTTAAGGGGAGGAGAGGTGCTTTGAAAACTGAGATCACTGTTCGAATCGCTTGGTGAGCAAGATGCATAGTGCAGAGAATCATCGCTGTTATAATCTGACATATTAAATACACACTAATAGATATATAAAAATTACTCGGTGAAATAAATAAATACGTAAAATATCAAAAATATAAAAATGTTGATTAAATAATATACTTAAACTTTTCCCTATAACCTAGTCAAGTCAAATACCCGCCTGCTTTAAAGTACATATCAAAATGTATTGCAATATATTTAAATTACAATGTTACATAAATTACACAATAAATAAGTTAAACCAAATAAAACGGCTGTATACAGAAAATTCTGCTTAAGGCTGCATAACTATCATTCTTGCCAGCTAGCACGATTGAAAGTAAAGCAATAGTGAATGAATGACAGAGTGACTGACTGATTAAGACATAAATAAAAGTCTATTCTATTTATAGCTGAGTTTGTTTATGCGGGTGTTCTTTATCGGATTTTGATAAAGATTAATATAATTGTTGCTTAACAAAATAAAATAAAAACGAAAAACAACTACGAGCATAACAACAACGGGATTAAATCTTAATTACAATCAAACGAAACTGAAAGCTATTACGGTCCTAAGCCAAACTAACGCAATTGGCGAAACAAAGAGAGTGCCTATTTATTGAAAAATTACAAGATGGTTTACTTCTTGGACAAAACACGCCGAGTTTTAGTGGCAGCACCAACCTTAGTTTGCTTTACTTCAACGGCTGCTGATGATGAAGCTGGATCTGGTATATTTTTGAGATCTGTGAGCGTCACTACCCGATGACGCAATCCATCCTCACCAGCTACCAAGATGTCTCCATCCCTAGTCCAACACTTTTTGACTCCAAAGCGTTGTCTTGCGGCCATGAAGGTTACGTGTCTAAGCTTCGTCAAGAACTCGGATAGGGTTATGCCAGTGCCCTTTAAGGCTGTCTTGGACATCCAAACTTTGTTACGGAGAGAAGCGTCGCAAAACTTGATAACAATAGGTCTTATTTTACCATCCCTTTGCATCCCAAGACGATGGCAGAAACGTATGTCAGCTTTCGAAAGTTCAGTCATTTTAAGGTGATGGCTAACTATCTTCAACACGGCAGCTGTAACATCCTCATCCTTCTCTACAGCCACTCCATGAAGAAGCAGAATTTTGCGGCGACGGCTCATCTCAAGTCTGTCAGTCTCACATAATAAATAATTTAACTGCTGCTGAAGGCTGGCCATTGCTGTATGAATAAAAGTTTTAAAGTCGAGGAAGTCCGAAGCCAAAGATGCAGTTGTGTGTGTGGAAGTGCTTGCTTTTTCTAGGCTCTGCTGAAATTGGTCCATCCTGTCATTAAACATCTCCATCATTTTTTGCATGCTATCCTGGACTGTGTTCATTGTGGTTGTTGTGGATTTTCTTTGTTCTCACAGAGTGTAATTTAAATATTCAAATTGGAGAGAATTTTGTAAAGCTGGCAGGTATCTGATATTACTCACTATTATTGTACATCAATTTTATTCCAAATATACACATAAATATATTTAATTCAATTAAAAAGTGCAGAGCAATAAAAACAGCTGTTTCTTTTTCTTGAATACCCCCAAAAAAAATTCATCATCATCATCATCATTAAGCCAGAAGACGACCACTGCTGGACAAAGGCCTTATTATGGCTCACGCTAAGGCTACTTCGGGGCTACTACCGGTGATGAATAAGATATAAAATGTATGAGGCGTACTGCCTACCTATACACATCAAAACCTATGAAAGTATCTGCAGAACTTTTAAGCCCGTTCGTGCGTTTACAAATGTAACCAGTCTTAAAAATTAAGCGTTTAAATGGGTCCATATTGACACACCTAAAGTTCTTTATCCGAAATTGTTCTTCCTAACGATTTGTAATCCGAATGATCACTCTTCCTAAAATTTTTCATCCTAAAGTTTTTATTCGCAGCAGACCTAAGCGAAAGAAGCAAGTTGATGAGAAACCTCTAGATAACAACTCAATTTTAGACCAAATTAGGGCCATGTTTAATTCATTCGAAGCCCAACAAAACTTAAAATTAGAAAATCTGACTGAATCTGTGTCAGCTATTAAGGTGCAAAACAGTGAGATACAAAAATCTATGGATTTTTTGTCTTCTCAATATGATGAATTACTAAATAAAATGTTCAATCTTGAACAAAAAAATAAGAATTATGAATTGCAAATCGAGTTACTTCAGAACAAGATCGAACACTTTGAATGCAATGCGCGCGCATCTACCATAGAAATTAGGAATATTACGAAGCAGGCAATAGAAAATAAATCAACCTTACGTTCCATTGTTAAGCGAGTGGGTGATGTAACACAGCAGGCATTGTCAGATGTGGATATTCAGGATGTTTATCGATTAAAAACTAAAAATGAATCTAGTAACCATATCATAGTAAAATTCACAACAACATTCTGTAAGGACAACTTTATTAAACAATGTAAGATGTACAATAGGAACCACAAGGAAAACAAACTGAACACCTCAACCCTTTTGTTACCGGGCCCATCTCAACCAGTATATATTGACGAGTCACTCACAAGCCTAGGAAGGAGATTAGCATTCCTAGCTAGACAGTTTGTCAAAGAGCACAAATACGCCAGCACATGGACCTCCTATGGCAAAATATTTATTAAAAAGTCTCAAGACTCTCCAGTGATTCCTATAAAGTGCGAACAGGACCTAACCAAACTCCTTTCTGTATGACTATTCTTATTATTAAGCTTATCTTTTGCTATTTATTTGGCTTTTAATTTGTTTTTTGTTTTTTGTTTAATGAAACGGCTCCTTTATATTTCTAATGACGATTGCTTTACTCAAATATACTACACTTACTCATACACACAACTACCTACTGTTGACAATATCACTATATTAAAAACAAACCGTCGTCCCCACTATAGATTATGTTACTATCACATATATAAATCCTCCTACATAAAATTTACCGGTACCCATATCACAAACACTACGCTTTTATCTTCCATTACCCCTCTAAAGACTGTAAATTCTTTGCTCTTCGTCGCTTCCTTAAAGCTAATAAACCTTACCTATGCACCACGCTTGAATTCACTTATATATACGTATAGTTTTAAAATTCGATACTAACCTCATAAATGCCGATCTAGACACTTTTGTTGTCGCGGATTCAGCTTTTTGCGACATAGAAAATGTTTCTAATTTAATTATTAAACCTGACAAGAACCTCAAAATACTTCATCAGAACATTCGCAGTATAAAACGGAATTTCTCGGACCTTTCCATACTACTCCAAAGATCCAATATAGATTGGGATCTTATTATATTGACAGAGTGTTGGTTACGCCACACTCACTGTGTTCCAGCAATAGATGGTTACAGCTATGCTAAAACGAATCAAAATCTTACACAAAATGAAGGTGTCATTATATACTATAAAAACAATATGCAAGTAAAAATAACTGAGCCAAACTTACAAGAGGCTAATTGTCTCATGACACAAATTGGTAACAATATAACTGTTATTTCAATTTACAGACCCCCTGGCTATAAAAATCCTAATCTTTTCATAGAGTCTCTCAATAATCTTCTGGTCAATTTAAAATCTCCAAACATTATACTTACAGGTGACATTAATATAAACATTATGGCAAATAATAGAGATGCCACCTCAGATATCTACCTAAACCTTCTGGCCTCCCATGGTTTACTGCCAGCACACTTACTACCAACACACAATAAAACTTGCTTAGACCACGTCATGCTCAAAAGCAAACTGCCGGCTTCATGTTATGTTGCGGAAACCTCCGTGACCGACCATGATTGTGTGATCCTTACAATAGAACTACGCACCCAACTTAGTAATAGCCATAAAATAATGAAAAAAATCGACTATACAGGACTAGACAATGACATGAAAAATGGAAGCTTCAAACCCGTATTAGAATCAAATGATGCCAACGCCGCGACATCATTACTTATCTCTGACCTTCAAAATAAAATTAATTCTAACACAATAACCTATAGAGTTTCCAATCGCCAAAGGATAAAGAAACCCTGGATATCTGTCGGCTTACTTAAATGTATGAAAAACCGTGACAATCTTCACAAAAAATCTAAAAAAGACCCAAACAACCATATTATTAAAGAAATTTATTTAAAATACAGAAACTTTTGTAACTCTTTATTGAAAAAACTAAAACATAACTACGAGAAAAATCTTCTAAATAACGCAGCTACTACTAATAACAAAGTGTTATGGAATACAATAAAAAAAGTTACGCATTCAAATAAAATAACAAACCCGGCAATAGAGTTAATTTCTCCACTAAACCCTTGCACTTCCATCAACAAAATAAATAACTTTTTTGCATCGGTCGGCAAAAACCTAGCTGACAAAATTAATAAAACAAATACAAACAAATATATATCGGATGTAGAGCCATGGCCTTGTTCTTTCGTGCTGTTTCCCACTGACGAAGAAGAGGTGCTTACAATAATCAGGCAGCTAAAAAATGAAAGTAGTGTCGGACGAGACTGTATTTCAGGAGCTTTCCTGAAACGCTACCATCAGATTCTGGTACCACCACTGACACATATATATAATTTAATTTTCAGTACAGGTGTGTTCCCTAAGGACTTTAAGTATGCTGAAGTAATCCCGATTCATAAAGGAGGAGACAGAAGCTGTGTTAACAATTATAGGCCGATCTCTCTACTATCAACTCTATCAAAAATAATAGAAAAGCTCTTGAACAAAAGATTGGTAAAGTACCTTGAGACAAAAAACATTCTGTCAAAATCACAATTTGGCTTCAGAGCTGGCCTATCAACAAACGATGCTATCCATGAATTATTAGACCACATAGTAAATAACTTAGATCAAAAGAAAAAGGTAGTGACTATTTTTCTGGACCTACAAAAAGCTTTTGACACAGTTTCTGTCCCTCGCTTGTTAGATAAGCTAAACAAAATAGGCATACGAGGCACTCAACACGAACTTTTCACCGATTACCTCAAAGACAGATGTCAAAGAGTAAGGGTTGGCGAGGTCGTCAGTGAGGACTTGCCGATGTCCTTTGGCTTGCCGCAGGGCAGCGCCCTAGCTCCGACGCTTTTCCTCATCTACATTAACGATTTATGTAACATGAAATTACGTAATTGTAAAATTGTAAGCTTTGCTGACGACACCGCACTAACTTTCCATGGAGACACTTGGGACGATGTTTACAGCGACGCTCGCGTGGGCTTTAACACAGTGTTTTCATGGCTAAATGAAAACGATCTAACACTTAATGTTGGAAAAACCAAGTATATACCATTTTCAATAAAAAAAACATCTAATACCGTACATCATAATTTCCCCATCATTCCTCACTCCTGCTCACAAGACCTTCCTTGTACATGTGAAAAAATAGAATTGACTTCCAACATTAAGTACTTGGGTATCATTGTGGACAGCAGCTTAAATTTCAATGACCACCTGGACCTGTTGTCATCACGTACCCGAAAGCTTATGTTTATTTTTAAAAACTTGCGCCACATAGCAGACAAAAAAATCATAAAAATGGTATACATGGCTGTATGTCAATCAATCTTGAGCTACGGTATCACGGTATGGGGCGGCACCTGCAAATCTCACCTTATCAAACTAGAAAGAGCCCAACGTGCAGTGCTAAAGGTCAGTCTATCTTTACCGTTTCTCTTCCCAACGAAAGATTTATATCAGATATCTGACGTTCTTACTGTAAGACAGTTGTTTATATTAAACACAGTTCTCAAACAACACTCACTTCTTAAATATGACGCCTTGCCTATGAATAAAAAACGAAAGAACTACAAAGTATGTCCAACAGATAAAAAATGGCTCACTGCCTACTCTAGTAAATTTTTTGGATTTTTAGGAGGTTATATATACAATAAAGTTAATAAAATTAAATCAATTTACAGCTTATCAAAGTTTTCCTGTAAAAGAATTATCTCTAATTGGCTTAAATCTCTATCGTACGAGGAAACCGAAAACATCCTTCAAATACTACAATAACTTATGTCAATATTACAGTTTATTAATTTCTGTTATCATTTATCTATTTATTATAAGCATTACATAGATATTATATTATTAATCTATTACTTATTTATTAGCAAATCACACCAAACACATAATATGTTATTATGAATATTATTCTTAAGTAAAAAGTAAGCCCTAAGGAAGCAATAGCATATTAATAGTAGTGGGATTTTCATTTTCATTAATGTAGGTACACATAATTCCTAAGTTCACACATCTTCACACACATGCACTTACGCAACCTCACGCACTTTATCGGTAATACACATCACACTATAACAAACTACACATACACCTTGATACATAAGCACCGCCGTTATCATTGTATTTCTCTTATTTTTATTTTTGTTTTATATTGTAACTCATTTCCTTTTACTGACCACTTGTCCGGAGCCTGGAGAGGCTGGTAATCTGTCATACAGGTCTCCTAGTACAGACACCAGTCTCTCGCATAGATATACCTTAAATTGCACTTAGATTTAATTTGGAACTGTTTAGCTCTTGTTAAGATATCATTATAAGTTGCTATTTGTTATAACATTTTTGATTTATTTTAAGTTTAAATACTTTCTATGTGAGAGAAAATAATAAAACATTTTTTCATTTTCATTTTCATTTTCATTCATACTATTGATTGTAGTGCTACCGTCGATATTCATAACACTCGTGTTTCCGAAAATTGTTATCAATAAAATCGTTAACATACAATATTAAAGCTCCTACTGTTTTTTATCCTAACGTTTTTATCCCTAAACATAATTACCATAATATTTTCACTCAAACTTATAAAGAAACATTTATCTACCAAATGTAATAAAAATACGTCGGTAGAATTATATTTTATTTATAGTTTTAATTCGAGCTATATGATTATTATTTGGGGTTATGCTTTAATAACTTACTGAGTTGTGTCTATTGCTAAGTTCATGTCAGTGTTTTATTATCATTACGTACGTACATGTTTGTGTTAATGCTTTATTAATATGGAGGAAAATTATTAAATTTAAATGATAAATAAAATCATTTAAAACCAGTCGCGGCGGATTAAAATTAGACGTACATGGATTTATATATGAAAAAAACCGTGTAACAGTGGATAAACAATATTGGGCGTGTGAATTAAGAAGCAACAAAAAGTATAAGTTTAGTGTAAGGCGAGATTAATCACCACTTTCGATAAGGAAATCAATAAGTATATATTACTGAAAGGACCGCATCAAGAACATAATTTCCATCAAAGTTCTATTTTATTTTATTTTATTTAATATTTGTCTATTACCTATATATTGTCTATCAATTACATATTAACACATTATAGCTATTAAAATTCTTATATTTAACGTTTATCTATTGCATGCGCAAAGCGTCCGTCAACTCCACAGGCTTGAACTGAAAATCAGCGCTGAAATTTGTAATTTACAAATTGCGGCATAACGCTGAGTTCAAGCCTTTTCGGCGTCAAAATTAGTGTTTTTGTTCACCTTTTGTCTTTTTTATGTTCTTGTTTAATTTAGTTTGTTTTTCTAAATCTTGTTAACTTTATTTGTTTGTCTATTATGCGTCAAATAAATGATTTTATTATTATTATTATTATTACGTATTCTTACAGCTACACGCCTTTCGGCGGAAAAGACCCGACAATCGGACCTTTAATCTGGTTAATGATTATAAAAATAATATTTATTATAATCATGAACCAGATGCTTTGAAGGAAAAGGTTTGTTTTTAAACTATTTCTTGTGATTTTGACGACGGGCTGGTGTAGAGGTAACATACATTGCCTTGTATGCCAGAGGTCCTGGGTTCGAATCCCGGCGGCGGCGGATATGTGTGTGATGAACACAGATATTAGTCTTCAAGTCATGGATGTTTATATGTTTATTTAAGTTTATTCTAATAAAAAATATGTATTTATTCAATATGTATGTTTATATATTTCTTAAGTATATCAGTTATCTAGTATCCATAACACAAGTTCTTTAAGAAACTTAATTTGGGCTAGATAATGTTATGTGAGTGTCAGAAATATTTATTTTATTTATTTATTTTGACGGGCTCGCTGGTGTAGTGGTACGAATTACAGCTTCTACACCAAGGGTCGTGGGTTCGAATCCCGCACGGTACAAACATTTGTGTGCATGAACATGTATGTTTAGTACTTAACTGGTCTGGGTGTTTTCATGTATAATATGTATGTATTAATAAAAGAAAAGTATTTTTATGTATGTTTAACGGTTGTCTTGTACCCATAGTACAAGCCTTAGTTTTGGACAAAATGACTTTGTGTAGCCCTGACTGGGGGGTTGCTTTCCAAACACGCGGCAATAAATTCGGACTTTTGGCTAAAGGGGGGCGTGCCGGGGACTACACGGACACCCCCGAATTCATTCCTCACCTTAGGAAATGAATATTTTCCAAATTCATATTTTCAAAGTTTGAGGTTATGTTGCTTTATGTTACCTAATACTTAAAATAAAACATATTTGTAAACACACTAAATTACATACGAACTTAAGGTTGATGATTGAATGAATGAATCATTCAATCTTTTTTAATTAGTTTTTTTTGGCCTGGAATGTAACTTTTAGTCCAGACCAGAAAAAAAAACATTATTGTAGTTCTTGTATTATTTTAACAAGTTCCATGGATTTTTCTCTTTGGTGTCTTCGATACCATAAGAACTACATAACATAACATAAGAAAGAACAAGATCCCATAAGGAATTTAAGATCATTATTCTTCATGGTAACAATTAAGAAATAAAACATCTCCGGCGCTGCGTGAAGTGCAGCCCCAACGCCCTTGCGTAACTAAGCGCAAACAGTCGTGCTCACCTCCACAGCCTCGGCTTAGTTACAGCGGGCGGGGGCTGCTCTCTCTCCGCGCCTCCGGCTTTATTAAAAACACTCTAGGGTCGATCCAATAAGACTACGTGGTTAAGGGGTCAACAGTTTTAAGGAGAGTCCAAGCAGAAAGCCAAAGTTGTCGAAAACTCAGAAAAATGCATAAAAAAAACACTGGAAGCACATTCACGTAGCTGCAAGAGAAACGAAATGATTTGATAGATTTTGGTTTATGAAGGGAATCCCATGGATCAAGCGAACAGGGGATCAAGCGAATCGTTTTCATCAGAAATCAAATGTATTTTAGCACTTGCATACCTTCCAGCTGAAGAAGTTCCTACATATTTTGACGAATGGAAGCAAAATATCTCTCCCGAAGCAAAGGTGATAGCAGAATGGTCTGGTGAAAATTATATATGGGGTACCTGTTCTTCACCACCTAAATATGAACCATGCTTATGGAGCACGTATGTTTTAAACGAGGAAAACATACCACCTACTCAAAATAGTGCTGAATCATGGCATAATCGTTTTCAACAATTCGTAGATCAGCACCATGCAGGATTTTATTGGTTATCTAAGAAAATTGTTCTAGAATTACAGCATCAAGCTGCAGAAATCCAAAAACATCTTAACGGGGCTCCCCCTGCCGCCAAGAAAAGAAAATACAACGACAAAGATGATAAAATTAAATATATATTGAATTTTAAAGCAAAATACACCAATAAAAGAGATTATTTGAAAGCTATAGCCGCTAATATTAAACTACTTTAGTTGAAATGTGTAAATGAAAACATATATTTAACTACTTGTACCAGGGTACTGGTATTCTTATTTGCTATCATGTTATGTGTAAATAACTAAACCTGTAAAAGTTACGCAAAATTAATGTAAAAAATACTGATTATTATGAATAAAAATAAATCTAAACAAAAAAGGTATGAATTTCAATAATAGTGTAAAATATGGTTATGTGCTAAACAGAGGGCACCAGATGATAATCCTGTAAAACTTGTTTTAATGAAAATAAAAGTTATTTATTTATTTATTTATTTTGACAAAATATAGGAAAAGAAATAATAGTATAATAGATGTTTATTGCTACCGACATTATGAAGTTGAATGATTCGGAATTAAAACATTAGAGACAGAGTAGTTAGGAATTGTGATTGTTAGGATGAAAAATGTAATGTAGTGTAACATTTTCGGAGTTAAAAATTTAGGTGAACTTTGGCGCACCCGTTTAAATATCCACATTGGGAGTGAGTTCAATTGTTTCGAAGAACAAACCAAAAGAATAAGTTAAGTGCCTCGAATTTCTAATATAAAAGTATAAAATATTTTCGTTTTCGTTAACATTTCATGCATGATAAACGCTATTTAAAGCGAGAAGGGAATCATATTATTCCTTTTTATAAGATAAACCTCAGATTTTGTTTAACCTTGAAGCATTAAAAATAAAAGTGCTGAACTAATTTTAATAAGATACTAAGATTGAAAAAGTTTCACCAGCATTGTAAAACGGACTGTTAGATTAAAAACGTAAGACGGAATCGGCGCTTTTGAAGTCTCGGTATGCGGGAATATTAAAAAACCCACGAAGATATTCAATTTTTATTTGAATAATAATGAAACTAAAGTGTAGTCTATCGAAAGATGAGGTAAATTTGAATAGTAACTTAGTCTTATTTTACTTGATATAAATAGTTTTGATATGTAATATGTTACTGAAGATTTTGTTTGTTTATTTGAATGCGCTTATCTTAGGGTGTTACTAGACCAATCAATCGATAGTTGATCAAGGTCATCGATCTGGTAGGGAGTACATAGTGTGGTAGCTTTAAATGATCGACGGATACCGTTCGACTAACCAATTGATCGAAGGCTGGTCGACGTTGAGCGGGTAAACCAACTATAGTCCATCAGTGTCTTTCGAATCACGCGTCTTAACAAACAGCTCGATCGACGTCAAATAATTAATTCTTCCAACTATCAACAACTATAATTAATTATGCCCTCGATCGTAGAAACTACCAATCAACATCGACTATTAATTCTGCCGTAGATCAACGATCGATCAATTGGTGCTGTAACACCTTTAGCTGTAGTGGAAATACTCTTATAGGCTATATGAAAAAAAAAGCGTAGGGCAAATAATTGTACAAATGAAATTGCACGTAGCTAATAATACCTACTTTTCAATTATAGATGTTTTTACAGAATTACATACATACATACATAACTCATGTCTGTATCCCTTATGGGGAAGGCAGAACACCAGAGGTTATAAGACCTTCTGAAGTCACGTTTGACAAATGAGGTATTATAATGATGGAGGGAGGCTATTGCAGTGACAGGAGGTCATCCTATCGCCCACAAAAATGCCAATAAAACCTCTGTGTCTTAACTGACTTTTACAGCATGCCCGGGAAGAGAAGCAGCTGGTACATTCTATATTTTTCTATCGCTCCTAGCCCAGCATAAAAGTAAAAGAAAGAGTAAAATTTTACAGAATTTTAGGGTGCTCGATTTTACACTTTAGCTCAATGTTTCGGTCTCACTTTTATATTTATTCGTGACTTATACCGCGTTTTATCTCCATGTCACCTCTGGTAAGTAAATATTGAAGATGACAGCACCCGGGTTTTGGAAACAACTGTTACTTTATACAACGGAACACATCATCGCCCTAGAGCAGTGACATTTGGTGGCAGTATTTTGAAACTGAAATTCTGAAACTAAAACCGTGTTCACGTATTGATAACCTTATAATGTTCTATTAATTTACCCATTGCACTTATAAAAATTATAAAAAAAAAACTTAAACAACTGGGTGTCTAACTAGGTGTTCAGTGTCTGTTTTTTGACACAGTCAACTAAGCAAGAGTACCAGAAGTATAGCTTGACTGTGACAACAGAAGCCGGTGACGGTTTCCGGGCCATTTCAATAGTGTTAAAGAAACTTTTGATTGGATAACATCATTTTATACTGACGTCCATGAGCAGAAGGTTCCAATTCGTGTGTATGTTTTTGTCTTTGTCACACGATTTCACGGACAATTACGAATCAATTTTGAATATTCTTATTTCATATGATAAAGGATATTTTAGAGGTAGGCCCGTATAAATTTCATCGAAATCCATTGAGTACTTTTTGAAAAATTTGAAACTTACTAGGATTTAAAAATGTTAGTAAAGTCGGTTTTTGAATGCTCTGCATTCGTTGATTATCATCCCTGTGATTACTTTTTTTTTTTTTTTTATATTGTACGGATAGGACGTTTGTCTTCCATGCCACCTGATGGAAAGTGCGCATGAAGACTATGGTGTTACACGTCCATCCACGAGAAACCTATTCACTCGACACTTAAAAGTTCCAGGACTGTAGTGGTCAGGAAAAACAGACGCAGGCAGATTGTTCCACACCTTGGCAATCCGTACCAAAAAGGAACTATCGAAGCGTTTTGTTCGACTTCTTGGTATATCCACTATATACGGATGGAAGTTCTGTCTGCGTCTGGTAGTCCGGTGGTAAAAAGGGGTGGGTTCAATTTGGTCAAAAAGAGCACTCGCACACTCACCAAAATGTAGCCGATAAAATACTGTCAAACAAGCAACCTTACGACGATGCTCCAGCGTCTGCAATTTTTTATTTGTAAGGTTGTTGTTATTTATGAGTTTTCGGGCTCTTCGGTCAACAGAGTCTAGCGCTTCGAGCTGGTATTTGGCAGAACCATCCCAAAGGTGACTACAGTACTCCATGCAAGACCTCACTTGGGCTGTGTATAAGTTGAGGAGCCGTTCAGGGCTGAAGTACCGCCGGACCTTCGAGATGATACCCAATTTTTTGGAAGCCGTTTTTGCCATATACTCAATTTGTTGTCCGAAGTTTAATTTGGACGTTAAAGTGACGCCCAAAAGCCCTAGTTGATCGGTGATGGGAACAGAGACATTCTGGAAAGTGGGCGTAAGAGTAAAGGTGCTCTTCTTTGCGGAGAATAGACACGCTTGTGTTTTGGAGGCGTTGAATTTGACCAGGTTAGATTCGCCCCAATCGGACACATTCCGCAAGGTCGAATCAACGCGCTCAATCATAGACTCTCTCAAAACCTGGATTTCATGGGCGCTCGTTCGCGCATTGGATATATATCTCTCAACAACAGTGCTGTCATCAGCATATCCAATAATGCCTGGTGTTAGGAGGTCATTAATGTGCAGCAATAATAAAGTCGCAGAGAGAACAGATCCCTGAGGTACCCCGGCATTAATCGCCATTAGGTCAGAGGAATAGCCGTCTAAGACTACTCGAATCGACCGTTCCCTCAGAAAATCAGATATCCAGTCGCAGAGCCCGGTCGGTATGCCATATGCTGGAAGCTTGCTTAAGAGACCATCATGCCAGACCCTGTCAAAGGCCTTGGAGATGTCTAAGGATACAGCTATTGCTTCACCATGACCCTCCAAGGCCTCACTCCATAAGTGTGTGGCATACACGAGAAGATCGCCGGTCGAGCGTCCACTGCGGAAACCATATTGGCTATCGCTTAGGAGCTCGTTGGTCTCAAGGTATGCCAGGAGTCGATTGTTCAATACACGTTCCATGACTTTACAAAGTATGGAGGTGATTGAAATTGGTCGATAGTTGACAGGATCAGCACGGCTTCCCTTCTTCGGTACTAGTTGTACGTTAGCCAGCTTCCAGGATTTGGGGACTTTACCAGATTCCAAAGAGAGTCTATAGAGACGCGTCAAAACGGGAGACAACTCAGCTGCGCAGCGTTTCAACACCACTGCAGGAATACCGTCTGGACCGCTAGCCTTATTCTCGTCTAGGTGCAGCAAGCACTTAAGAACCTCCTTTTGTCAAATATGAACGGTACCCATTATAGGACCGAACTGAGGTAATTGGGGTGGGATTTTACCTTGGCTATCTAGACGAGAATTTTCCGCAAAGATACTGGCAAATAAATCCGCCTTTTCCTTAGCGGTGTGGGCCAGAGAACCGTCAGGTTTCCGCAGAGGCGGCAGCGACGGGCGACAAAAGTTCGTTTCGACCGACTTGGCGAGGGACCAGAAAGCTTTACTTCCCGAGGGGTATGAGGCTATTCTGTCTCCAATACAGCCTATGTGGGCGAAACGAGCTCTCTTGATCACCTTTTTGCAGGACTTGGCGGCAGCATTGTACCTCTTTTTGTGTTCATGCGAATCCACGGCTTTGCTTCTGCGAGCGGTTGCCCAGGCTTTGTACGCTTCTCGCTTACGCTTTTCAGCGGAAAAGCATTCAGCACTAAACCATGGGCGAGCTTTGGTTTCAAGGGATAGATCAGCGTAGGGAATGAAGAACTCCATTGCTTGACCTATCACACTTGAGACTGCATCAGCGCAGCACGATGGATCGGTTGATGTAAAACAAGCTTGCCGCCACGGATAAGATGCGAAGAAATGTCGCATTTCATCCCAATCTGCCGACTTGTAACGCCATACTCGCCTAGAACCACTTGGTCGGGTGTCAGGTGGCGAGTACTGCGATACAGATTTCACCAGACAGTGATCGGATGTCCCTAAGGGTGCAGTGACGGACACCGAATATCTGTCCGGATCGGTTGTCAGCAGAAGGTCCAGGCAGTAAGCAGTGTGGCCAGCAACGTCTGGGATGCGCGTAGGCTCGTCAACAAGCTGAGAGAGGCCATGAGTGAGCGAAAACTTAAAAGCCTCTCTACCAGCATGGTCAGTGTCCTGAAACGGGTATAACCACTGTCCGTGGTGTGCGTTAAAATCCCCCAGGAACACCAACTGCGCTGTGGGAAAACGTTGCTGAACCTTGTCCGCTGTACTGCTGAGATAGTCCATAAGCCTCGTTGTCTCCCGATCTCCGCTGTGTGACCGATAAATACCAGCGTATACCATTTGGTCTAGGCCGGTATCTATGTGAACCCACATAACTGAAAGGTCCGGCACTTCTAAGTAACGGAGACGCTGACAACAGATCTTGTCACTGGCATACATGCACACCCCGGCGTGCGGGTGGAATTTGGACTCCAGGATGTAACCTGGGTAACAAAGGTATGCCGAGTCTGACGGATCACAGATCTGCGTCTCCGTTAGGAAGAGTAGGTGGGGTCTCTCCGTCTCGAGGTGGTGGTGGACATCATTGAGATTGGAGTGCACTCCTCGGATGTTACAGAAGTGCACTTTAAACGAGAGGAAGTGCAACCGCTGTGTTACCTTACTCTTCTTTGGACCTTTCATTAGTTTTGGAGTGGAGTGAATAGGGAGGAGAACAGAAGTTGAGTGAAGCGCTGCAAATGGAACCAAGCAACTCGATAGGGGTGACGCACCATTGGGAAACTCGCTTGGAGACTGCGGGGACGCCCGAACCCCCCCGAGTTCGCCATCGGGTCCTCTCAAACCGGTCGCCAACCGGCACGATGGAGCCTCCCGGGATTTTTCGCGAGGTGGCGGGGCAGCCTTTTGCATGTGGCTGGCATGCTACTTGGGCCCCCTACTACCTGCGGTCGGCAGATCGAGTTACCCGGCGAGTCATTATCCTACGAGTTGTAAACAGTTCTCCGATGCAGCACGATTACTCAGACCTATCCTCCTCAATGGCTACACTAGACATCATGCCGGAACGCAACTAGGTTACTTGGCGGCATGGTTTTGTCTAGTGGGTGGTGACAAGCCACGGCCGAAGCCTACCACCAGATTTTACTGCTCGTTTAGCACCACCCAGGGACCACGTACAAGGCATCGAGGGCTAAACCTTGCGGACGCGAGCAGTTTCCAGTCCCCAAAAACTTACAAAAAAAAACATTTCTTTGACAACGCTTATTTTGAAAGTCAAAAGGTTGTATATTGTCAACCTTTTAACTTTATTCTCGTACTTAGATTGGCTATCGCACTGGTCCCCTATTTTCAGACATCAATCACATTTTTTTTCTATTGATAGTTTTATATGGTGTCATCAATGCATTATTGTAATAAATCAAAGCAATGTGACATTTCCGAATTAAAGGATCTCTTGCCAAAGAATTGAGTATTTTCATGATTAATGACTCAATATCTATAATTTATTTAGATGTTAGCTTTACTTCATACGTCTTTGTTTATTTATACAAGTTTATACAGATGGTGTATTCTGCTAGCTTTGGGGATTTTTTTGTTGTTTTAAATGTAAATAAATAAATAAATATTTCTGACACTCACACAACATTATCTAGCCCAAATTAAGTTTCTTAAAGAACTTGTGTTATGGATACTAACTGATAACCTTCAGAAATATATAAACATACATTTTGTATAAATACATATTTTTATTAGAAAACAAACTTAAATGAACATATAAACGTCCATGACTTGACGACTTATATCTGTGTTCATCACACAAATATCCGTCGCGCCGCCGGGATTCGAACCCAGGACCTCTGGCATAGAAGGCAATGTACGTTACCCCTACACCAGCCGGTCGTCGCAGCTTTATGTTAGCTTTACTTTATTTATACAAGGTTATACAGATGGTGTATTCTGCTAGCTGTGGAGATAAGTGTAAAATCTCTTTTAAGGTTTTACTACATCAATCAACCGACGAATGGAACTAGAGTTTTTACTATGCTAAAACATCCGATCGAAGCCGTCGGTCGACCGTCGATCGATTGCTCTGGTAAAACCCTTAAGCAACTTTTTTACAAATAACTATCGAATCATACGAGACTCATTTCAGTTCCTTTTTTATTATCTTTACGAGATTATACTAAACCCGGGTGTAAGTTCCTATCTAGGCCCATACTATGATTCCCTATGCATGACGACACAACAAAAATATTTTAGAAAAAAGATCTGATGTTTTCGATAAGCTAAGATCAAAGTAAGTTTCTGAGTTAAACTTAATTTTATTTAAAAGTTAAGACTTAAGATACACATATAAATTTTTGGTTAATTTATTACCCTTTATGAATACTGATATATGCGAAACATATATTTTCATAAATATTTTTCAGGCCATCTTAGGCGATCAGGTTCTCAAGATGGCCATATACCAACTTTTTAAAAAGTGTTTACATTTATGTGAACATGCCAAACAGAACTACATACTTTTAAGATTTCTTGTTTCTTCAATATATATATTACAACTTCCATTATGTATTTTCTTTACTTCACTCAGCGGTTAAAGGGGGCCTTCCTTGGCGCCCGTAAAATTGTAAAATATGTTTAAAAAATAAGAAATAAGAAATAAGAAATCTTTATTCATAAAAAATAATGCAGTAGTACACCACTTCCACTATACAAAAAGTAATAAAACTAAATAAACTTATTGCCTAAATAAGCTGACATCATGTTGACAGGTAATAAATGTGTTTAAAACATAAAATATAAACAAAGTTACCAAAAAACATAACATATTAACCGAGAACATCTTATTTTTTTTAAAACATTGAGGGTATACTGTTAAAAGATCATTACCTCCCGTGTTAGTCCGAGGACTGAGTTACGGCAAGGTAAAATGGTTTCGTATTGTAAAAAAATAAAAACATTGAATACACACATAATTGGTCATACAGGCCACCTGTTACAACAAATAATGAAACTACATTCAATTTCACTTTCAAAATGGTTTTGTTTTCAGGTATAATGAGTTGTAATTAGAATCAGTGCTATTAAACTTTTTATTTTTTAAAACAGCTAATTATTTAGCTAATAACTCTGCTTTTATTGAGCAGTCTTCTGTATTTTCGGGCCATAGTGAAACATATAGTTCCACTATGTTGACAAATTTGGATATTCCAAAGTCTTTAAATTAGAGAATAAGACAACAGATGCTGGAGCATCTAGCAATATGTCAATTAAATACAATGAAAGTAATTTAAACTTGGTACACCAAAATATACAGGGCATCTCGGAAAAAGTCCTGGAAATAGAATTGTTTTTGAATGCTGAGCATATAGACATACTATGTATAACGGAACATTTTTTATTAGAACACCAATTAACTTTAAATTATATTTCGCAGCTTAATTCTTTGCGATTTATTAGGTTTACTTATTGTAGTATCGGTCCCATGTGTCAGCCTTGCACGGTTATTTTAGAGTCTTTTTTTTTTTTTTTTTTTGTATTGGCAACACTGCTTCACCTCCGGCTCCTAATTAACCGGCCCTTTTGGAATCATTGTTCGTTCCCGTGCTCAAGCCTTCGCACGTGTTCCTGGCAACGCTCAAGACTTCATTGTAACGGTCATCTAGTGTTACACAAAGCTCTCAAGATGGGGAAGAAGCGCAAGAACGAAGATAAGAATGAAATAATACGAAGAAAAATAAGGAGACTCGAAAATAAGCTGAGGAAAAGAATTCGCGTTATTTCATCTGACGAAGAATCCATCGAATTTAAGTAAATTATGTAACAATGTCATTTAACATTGTTTAAAAACTTGTATTCTGCGCGTCTGTCTGCAGATATACTTACTTTATAACCCAATTTGTACTTATTTAAAGTACTCACTTGTCAAATGACACAAATTTGTACCACGCCTGAGGGTAGGTACTCACTAAAAAATATAATATAAAATAATGCTTTACTTAAGCACAACACACTTACTTTATAACCCAATTTGTACTTATTTAAAGTACTCACTTGTCAAATGACACAAATTTGTACCACGCCTGAGGGTGGGTACTCACTAAAAAATATAATATAAAATAATGCTTTACTTAAGCACAACATACTTACTTTATAACCCAATTTATACTTATTTAAAGTACTCACTTGTCAAATGACACAAATTTGTACCACGCCTGAGGGTAGGTACTCACTAAAAAATATAATATAAAATAATGCTTTACTTAAGCACAACATACATTATTTGTGCCCGGTAGCATTTATGAAATAAAACGTATTCATGATAATATCAAAAATTATACTACAGAACTAAACCTATTTTAAAAATACCCACAAAAAAATACGAACATGGTGAAGTTCTAATCATAGCATAACCGTGAATCTATCGTGGAAGTCATTCCCGAAAGTTCACCACATCACGAAGAATCGCTTGAAGAGGAGGCATTTATGAACGAGGCAGTTCCTCATACGTCGTCGTCGGCACAGAATCCAGTACCTTCGACGTCGGATCTCACAAAGGAGGTACGAGGAGACAGTGGTATTGATGTCGAAATACTGTCATTATTAGGGGAAGTTCCCCAGTCGCAAGATATTTTGGGAGATGAAATTAATAAAAACATACCCGATAGATGGCAGCTCATACTTACCAAGGGTCTCATCAAAGAAACAAAACAGTCCTTGTTACAAGAATATCGGGTACCCAAAAACTGTGAAATGCTATTAACGCCTATCCTCAACCCTGAAGTTAAAGCGGGTATTTCAGAACTGACAAGTAAAAAGATTTTCCTTAATGCTTAGTCAAAAACAAATCAGCATTGCTTTGGCTGCATTAGCGCAAACGACAGAGAAAGTCATTACAAAGAAATATTCATCGCAGGATATTCTAAAACCCTTAAGTGATGCAAGCAAATTGTTGTGCGATTCCTTCTACTACCTAACGAAGGCCCGAAGAAATTTAGTTATTAATACTATCAATGCAGAACTAAAAGATACCCTTCGTCAGACCACCATAGATACATTTTTATTTGGGACCGATTTACCAGAAAAGTTAAGGTCCGCAAAAACTATACAAAAAACCGGAGAATCCCTTAAGCCTTCACAACCATTTATTTCAAACAGAAACAACCAAAATTATAGGATTACTTCTCAAAATTGTTTAAACTGGAAGCCCCCGCAACGGAAGCCTGCTGCGCGGCCCGAAGCGGGGAGACCTCGCCCGGTGCAGCGCTCGGGACCGCCGCCGCCGCCGCGACACACCCCGAACTACACACGCTCACGCTCGCCGCCCAAGAAATACAACAGGAGATATTAACATCTGAGGTCAGTTATTCTGGCCGTCTAAAGCTATTTTACAAAAATTGGTTAAAAATAACTAATGATCCTATAATTTTGTCCTGGATTAAGGGATATAAAATACCGTTTATTAAAAAGCCCTTCGGAAATAGTAATCCTGACTCAAGATATAAGCCAGATAAAAAATTTAACGATTTTAAAATTTGCATAGATTACTTGATTCGAATAAAAGCCATACCTAAGTGTACATACGATAGTGAACAGTTTGTATCCGATATTTTAGTACCTAAACCAAACTGAGACAAAAGGTTCATATTGAATTTGAAAAAATTAAACAAGTTTGTTGAAACCGTCCATTTTAAAATGGAAGGCTATAAAACTGCATCTAAATTCGTTACCGAGCGATGTTTTGTGTCAACTATTGATTTAAAAGACTTATATTTTTTTCTACCAGTTCATAACTCGCACAAAAAGTACTTAAGATTCAAATTCAATAACAAACTATATGAATTTAATTGTCTACCTTTACAAAACTTTTAAAACCTGTTATGGAATTTTTGCGATTACATCAAAGAAATATGATATCATTTATTTATCTCGACGATATTTTTTGCGTTGGTAAAACAAAGGCAGATTGCTATAATAACGTACTTTTTACAAAGACACTTTTAGAAAGTTTAGGCTTCTAGATTAATTGTGATAAGAGTTCTTTACAACCCTCAAACACATTTAAATTTCTAGGCTTTGTATTTGATTCCCAAAACATGGTTTTAAAATTACCTCAAACAAAGAGGGTAAAAATAAAACAATCTCTTTTAAAAATCTTCGAAGCAAAAACAATTAAGTTACGTAATTATGCACAATTGATTGGACTTCTCATATCGGCTTGCCCTGCTATTCAATATTCGTGGCTTTATTCTAAACGTCTTGAAAGACTTAAGTATTTAAGTTTATGTGAAAATTCATCATATGAACGACAGATTAGTTTATCATTAAATATCCGGGAAGATGTTTATTGGTGGCTAGACAAAATTGATAATGGTTATGCTAGCTTAAGATCTGATGATTATAAAATTGAAATTAATTCTGATGCTTCTCATTCAAGCTGGGGTGCCTCGAGTAATAACAAGGAATGTTTTGGTTATTGGAAGGAGTCTGAAATGACACTTCATATTAATTAATTTGAATTAAAAGCGGCATATTTAGGTTTAAAAACGTTTGCTAAAGAATTATCTGACTGTCAAATTTTGTTACGCATTGATAACGTAACCGCGATATCTTGCATTAATAGAATGGGCAGCATAAAGTACCCAAATTTAAATGATATGTCCAAAAAAAAAAAATGGCAGTGGTGCAAAACACGTAAAATTAAAGTATTAGCTTCTTATATTAATACGAAGGACAATTTTTTACCCACGGCATTGTCTCGCAAAAAGTTTCTAGATACTGAATGGGAATTAAGTGAACATGCTTATTGTGGTATAAAACGAGTATTTGGTGAAATAGACCAGAAATAGATTTGTTTGCCAGTAGGTGTAATACAAATTGCCCATTGTACTTTACGTGGAAAAATGAACCCGAAGCATTTGCTGTTGATGCGTTCACCATCAGCTGGACTAACTATTATTTTTACGCATTTCCGCCATTTGCCCTCATTTTAAAGACACTTAGAGAAATAATAGATGATAAGGCCGAGGGTATATTCGTAGTACTAAAATGGCCCACACAGCCATGGTTCCCATTATTGAAAAAGATATCTATTTCTAAATCAATTTATTTTGAACCCAATATTAACCTTCTTCAATCTCCTATCAGATTGACACACAGCTTACACAAGATACTCGGTTTGATTGCCGTGAAGTTATCAGGCAAGTTTTATTAAATAAATCGTTATCTGTTGATTCTACAGAAATAATGTTATCTTCTTTATCTAGTAATACTTACAAGCAATATAACAGCTGTATCAAGTCTTGTTTAGTTATTGTTCCGAAATGCAGCACAATTACTTGACCTGTTCAGTTCATGTCGTAATTAATTTTTTAACCGATGTTTTTAACAAAGGTGCAAAATACGGAACTATTAATACATATTCTGCAATACATATAAATATGAGAATATGAGGTCATATGGGACACAAACATAGTCCTTGATTTTTTGGCTCAAAAAAAAAAAAAAAAAAAAGCAAACATTATCTTTAATGCACCTCGATAATATATATAGTGTTGAAATGTTTATTAAAATTCCAGACATAATTAAAACCTCCAAACTACATTCACCCCAACCATTATTAAGGCTCCCTTTTTATAATGAACGTCCAGAGATTTGTCCTGTCCGGTGTATAGAATCATATATTAACAAAACAAGAGAACTTCGTAAAAACTGTAAATATTTATTTATAAGTTATAAAAAGCCACATTCAAAACTATCTTCACAAAGATTAAGTAATTGGATAAAACAGACTCTGTATGAAAGTGGAATCGACACTTCGCTGTTCAGTGCTCACATGCTGCAACATCTAAGGCCAACAAGCTTGGAGTTAATTTAGATACAATTAGAAAAGCCGCTGGCTGGAGTAACTCTTCCAAAGTATTCGCTAAATATAACAAAGAAATTATTGAAAATTCTAGCAATTTCGCAACAACTATTTTGAGTGATTTTATGCCTACATAATAATTAATGTAGGTACCTAATTATGTTGTTATATTTTGTATGGAAATTGATTTAATTGCTATATTATAACTAAAAATGGATAATAATTGTTGATCATGTAAGCTATTTTACTTATTTTCTCTCTGAACATCCTACAATAAGTAAACCTAATAAATCGCAAAGAATTAAGCTGCGAAATATAATTGAAGATCAAACGAACTTCTAAGTGAAGTTCGATCGAAATTATATGAGCAGCTTAATTCGAAGCAATTTATAATCACCCTCCCAGTTTAAAACGAAACATATATATTACTTATTTATTTACTGAAAATAAATATCCCAACCCTTATATCTTAATATAAGTAAAATACTTACCTGTGCTTATCGTTTTTTTACCTTACCATGCAATGGTTTATCCTATAAATAGAATAATCCATTACATTTTTATATAATTCGGCTTTAAACAAAATGATTCCAAAAGGGCCGGTTAATTAGGAGCCGGAGGTGAAGCAGTGTTGCCAATACAAAAAAAAAAAAAAAAAAAGACTCTAAAATAACCGTGCAAGGCTGACACATGGGACCGATACTACAATAAGTAAACCTAATAAATCGCTTCGAATTAAGCTGCTCATATAATTTCGATCGAACTTCACTTAGAAGTTCGTTTGATCTTCAATTTTGCTCAGCACAAAGTTGCTAGTTCGTTCAATAGAAAGACAGCAATACATGGTGGCTCTTTAATAATATTAAATAAATCTTTAAAATTTAAGGAACGTAAGGACATAGTGAGCCTATCTATTGAACAAACTATTGAAATATCCTGTGTAGAATTGACAAATTTTATAATTGTTTGCATATATAGACCCCCTAAATCAAACTATGATAGTTTGGAACTAGCTTTGGAAGAATTATTATGTAAATTAAGTAATTTAACTAAGAAAATATTTGTCTGTGGGGACTTTAATGTTGACTTGTTAGAAAACTCAACCTTGAGTAAAAAGTTAATAAATTTATTTAAATGTCACAATCTTATTAACCTGTTTCTACAACCAACTAGGGTAACAAAGACTACTGCAACTTGTCTAGATAATGTGTATTCTGATGCAATTCCAGTATATTCATCAGTAATAAATAAACTAAGCTCTGATCACAGCGGTCACTTGGTTACATTTAAATACTCAAAAGAAAAACAGGTTAATAAGAGTATAATGGTTGTTCCAGTCAATGACAAACGTTTGGAGAGATTTCGATGTGGACTAATCAACAATATACCTACTATAGCCCACTCCAATAATGTAAATTTACAATACAGTAACTTAAGTAGATTAATAAATAAACAACATGACAGTGTATTTATTCCGAAAAAGATCTCTCTAAACCAGTGTAAATCATTCAGTGATTGGGCTACCACAGGTATACATATCAGTAGAAAGCACCTATATGATCTCTATCATGAGAAATCATATAACAAAAATGACACCTTTTGCAACTATGTCAGAACTTACTCAAAGTTATTTAAAAAAGTTTGTGCCGCAGCCAAATCAATCTATCTAGGTAATAAGATTAAAAATAGTGCTAATAAGACTAAAACTACTTGGAATATAATTAATAAGGAAACTGGGAAAGTTAAGAATCGCAATAGTGAGTTTAAGCTTGTTATTGACAATACAATAATTAAAGCAGATGAAAATGTTGCGACAGCATTTGAGAGCTGTTTTGCTGACATTCCAGTTTCAACTACTAAATCATTAAGCTCATCACCTGTGGCGGCTGAATCATTGCTCAAAAATCATGTGAGTGAGTGCAAGGTGTCTTTCAAGTTCCAACCCATAGACACCGGGGATATTATTAAAACATTTAAGACAATTGATATTAAAAAGACAACTGACCTGTGGGGCATATCTGTTGAAATATTAAATTCTATTATAGATGTAATAGCTCCTTGCCTTGTTGAAATATTTAACAACTGTATTATTAGTGGGGAGTTTCCTGATTTAATGAAGCATAGTAAGGTTATACCTTTATTTAAGTCGGGTAGCACTACAGACCCTACTAATTTTAGACCAATTTCAATTCTACCTACTTGTAGTAAAATTTTTGAAAAAATTATTCTTAATCAACTCTTGGCCCATTTCACCTATAACAATTTACTTCATAATAAACAATTTGGATTTACAAAGGGCCGTTCAACAACTGATGCTGGTGTTGAACTATTTGAAATAATCACTGGTGCCTGGGAGGGGTCACAGGATGCCCTAGGTGTATTTTGTGACCTATCTAAGGCATTTGACTGTGTTCAGCATGACACTCTCATCAGGAAACTCCATCACTACGGCATCAAAGGCACTGACCTCAAACTTTTGAATTCTTATCTAAGTGATAGAACTCAGAAGGTTGAGGTTAACCGAAAAAGGTCGGCTGGGTCGGTTGTGAGAATGGGAGTGCCTCAAGGATCAATTCTGGGCCCATTTCTGTTTCTAGTCTATATAAATGATCTACCCTATATGGTAGGCAATAATCATGAGATTGTATTGTTTGCTGACGACACATCATTAATTTTTAAAATGATAAGACAGAAAATAAACTATGACGATATAAACAATGCTCTCGCAAATGTTGTTCAGTGGTTCAATATAAATAATCTAGCGTTCAATGATAAAAAAACTAAATGTATAAAATTCTCTGTACCAAATGTAAAACAAGTTGAGTCTGATCTGCGGCTTAATGGGAACAGATTGAATCTAGTAGATAACACTGTTTTTCTTGGAATTACCTTAGATTCTAAATTACAATGGGGCGCCCATATCTCACAACTAGCGAGTAGACTTAGTTCTGCAGCGTTCGCGGTAAAGAAAATTCGCTCATTGACTGATGTTAATACAGCGAAGCTGGTATATTTTAGTTATTTTCATAGTATAATGTCCTATGGCATCCTACTTTGGGGCAATGCCGCAGATATTGACACGATATTTACACTGCAGAAAAGGGCTATTCGTGGAATGTATAAACTTGGAAACAGAGAATCTCTTCGAGAAAAGTTTAAAGAGATTGGTATCTTGAAATACATCACAATATATTTATGAAAACATTATGTATATTTATAAGAATAGTAATAAATTTAAAACTAGGAAAGATAATCATGATACAAATTACTCTGTAAGGACTAGGAACGACCATAAGTTAGCGTTTCCTAAATTAAGGCTGGCTAAAAGCAGCAAATCATTTATTGGAATGTCAATACGTATATATAACAAAATTCCGAAGTCAATTCAATCCCTGCCATTCAATAAATTTAAATCAATCATTAAAAACACTCTATCTCGAAAAGCTTATTATAAAACTAAAGATTACTTAGATGATAAAAAGGCATGGGATTAAGCACAACAGGATATTTCTAAAAGTTTCTAAGTACTTGATAATTTTGTTTACAGTTTGGCTGTGCAGTATATGTATGACATGCTGGTGACTGTCCCATTCACTTATTTTTTTGTCAAGACATCAGCAAGAACGTCATGCTCCCTCAGGCGGCATGGCTAGTGGTAGCGCCGGGTATCGGGTCACCCTCTTCCCTAAAATATGGTTGAGGAGGGTGATGGCTGGTGCTTGCGTTAACTCGTGAACGGGTGCTGCTAGCGGTGCCAGGTCGTTTTGCAAATGATACTATGACTATTTTATTCCATTCTTGTTCAAATACTCTGGTCCCAGTTTGTCATATTCGTATTGTGCATCCATAGCTAATTGCATCTGCTATGTAAGCAATTTGGTTTTGGCATGACATTGGCTCTCACAATTAGCTGTCTTGTGTTTGTTTTTTTTTCATGTCACGGTCAAGTTGTACTGTACCTATTTGTATTAATTTGATAAATCTGACTGAAAAAGAGTGCCAAGAGTTTTTTTCCGCCGGCTTTTTTTGTCTCTTGGTCTACTGTAATATCTTATTTAACAACTATCAACAACTAGTTAAAGCCGAAGTATGTGATGACTGACTTCATCAAGTGTTTTGTGAAATTCCTAAGATGAATAAAACTTTTTGATTTTTTTTTTTTTTCAGTGCAACTTGATTCTAATTACAACTCATTGACATCTGGGATATATTGTAAAAAACAATTGCATTTACATTTAAGACAATTGCAATTGAAACTATACGATAATAATCGTGTGTTTGTATTGCTTGCTTAAGAAACATTATACATTTTAAATATACTTATAGGAAATTATTGCTTAGTTAACGATGCGCTCTCATATATTTATCGAATAACAAAACATAGCAAGAATAAATTGAATACATACATTTATTTAGTTCAAATATCATACAAATAATTTGCAAATACGTGATATTCTATAAATAATATATCTCCAATTTTCTTGGAAGAACGTAATGTAAGGATGCCAAATTTGAGAACTTACAGCTTGTAGCCAGTAGATATTATGAAACGCTATTTTTTTTTCTACCAGTTTTGTACCTGTATCGGTTACTCATACCAGTCAGTTGAACATTGAATCGATTTTCATATGAGTCAGCGGTTCTATTCCAAAATTTGCTTCTGAAATATGCTCAATATGATATCCGGAAAAAAATCACATTGAATTCAAAAAATGCCTCGGTAACTCTGCCCATATATTTATTTGGACGGGCGTTAGTGTTTTTCAAGAAAACTTTGACAACGATTCGTTCTTTAACATGTAATCGTTGGTTATAATTAGAATTTATTAAAAAATATAATTTAGAATTAGTATGTTTAATCAAGTTACTTTTGTGACTTTTCATACATACAGGGTCTTTTTTTGAAGATAAAAATATTTTAGGAGAAGGTGAAGAATGATGTGTGATTCAATTTATGACAAAAAACTTGGATATGTTTTTTTTAAATTGAAATTTTACAGTTCTTTTAAGTATTCAGTTTTTTCTCTCTTATGAAATATCGGGGCTTAACGTATTTCTTAATATAAATAGTTGGAGAAACGCTTTTATTTCTTGTTTTTAGTCCTAAATAACAGATTAAGCTAAAATATTGTTAACTTATGAGAATTAATAAATGGAGGAAAATATCCTAAATAGGGCTAGTCTTCCCCATTCGACTACAAAAACCGTTTTTTTAATTGGACTTATAGTTTTTCCATAAAAAAAATCTAAACATTTCAAGGAAAGCGCGGGCGAGCGACCTTTCACCTATCCAGATAACGCGCGCGCCTCACGCTGGGAGGTTTTTACATAATAGATAAAAATAAATAAGAGATAAAATAAACAAAAGTTAAAAATTGTAATCGAACTTTTAACGGTAGGTAATTAATTAAATCAACTCAATAGTTCAATGTTCCTCTAATGTAAATCTATAGTTATGTACGAAATAATCTTAAATAACTCAACGCGCGCACTCAAAATCACAACAATGTAAATATCTGCCTGCTGATCTTAAGGCGAGCGCATTATCTAGTTATGTGAAAGGACGTGCGCGCACGCTTTCCTTGAAATGTTTAGATTTTTTTATGGAAAAACTGTAAGTCCAAAAAAAAAACGGCTTTTGTTAATCGAATGGGGAAAACTAGCGCCTTCAATCTAAACATTGAAGGCGCAAAACATTGAAAGCATGTCGTGTTGTCATAGTTGTTGCCACTACAAGTAAAATACCAAATCTACCGTTTGCCATTTTGATGATGTCAAAATGTCTTTGCGTGCCCGATTACTCATTTATTTTCATCGCTGACAGCGTAATTTTAGTTTTAGATCTAACTTTCATTTTATATTTAAAATTGAAAACTAAGAGTTTACTTTAGGATCTTCATCATCATCAACAGCCAGTTTATTTAAAGATGTTTTTAATCAAATAAGTAAATTTATAATCAAATAGTACCCCCATAGAAGAAATTTGCCCACTACCTGCTAACCTACCTATATGCAAAGTTATTTAACCCTTGAATAATTAACTAAAATAAGCAACACCTGTTATACCACACTTACAAAGTAACTGCAACCCACTGGCGCATAAGAAAATAAAATGCAGTTGAAGCTTAATTATAACGTTCCATATTTAAAGTGCCCACTCGTCTAGTTTGCTCATAGCTTAATATAACCAAGCACGTAGGTAACTCTAAATATTTGTTGCATTTTACGATTAAAGCTTCCGGACGTAAAATTAAATCAACCTGTAAAAACAATCATTAAAGTGCGTGACAATTGTTACACAATAAGCTAACTGAAATAAAACCCAATTGAGTAACTAATTTAAATAGATCTCCAATAAAAATGGGGTATATCGACACAGAGAAGTAAAACGAAAAACACGCGTATCAAGTTTTAATGGTTATGCTTTGCGACCTATTAAATTTACAGCCGACAGTAAAGAAGAAACACAAAACAGATAACAAGTATTTTAGACGAAAATCCTGAGTTTTGCGAACAGAATGTTATTTTACATTTCCTTTTGGAAAGATGAAAGAATGTTGTGGATAAGCACTTAACGTCCACAGCTTTTTTGTATTTGATTGATGTCTCCTAGATTCTTGGAAGATTTATAGGTTTGCAATTTGGACATTCTCCCTCGCGGTAATTTTTTGTATTCACATGGTATTCAATTTGAGTGTATTGTATTCGGAATATAAATTTTCAATTTTAATATTTATATTTATTTATTATATTTTTGATTATAAAAAACATGTTTAATAAGCGATATCCAAAAACAGGTAGGTTTTATAGTATTCATAGTATGAGCATATACATAGAATAGAGGACCTTCCAATAATAGTTTTAATAGCAGATCAAAAATGATGAGTGGGTCTAAATTATGAGAAAAATAATTATTTAATATTTTTCATTAATTAAAATTTTCAAAATTCTTCTGAGAACAAAATTTAATTTAAATTAAATTGATATTGATTTAATTTGTGTTATGAGATACCAGGGAGCCTAAAATATATAATCAAATATATAAAAAATAAATATCCTTAAACTGCAAAATATTGAAAGTTACTATTTTGCTTTCGATCTTAATCAATGGTATTTGACGTTGGGTCCTAAATTAAATTTCTATACTTTTCTTTTAATCAGATGACAAAAAACAATAACAAGTTTGTAATATTCAAAACTGTATGGGAAATTACGAATTTTGACGAGCACTATGGCGTTGGGGTAAACCTATCTGCCTCAGACGCCAGTGGTTGCGGGATCGATCCCCGCAAGGAACCAGAAAAAAAAAATGTTCCGTGTCTGGGTGTTTATCTATTTATGTATTTATATTCTAGGTTCCCCCCTAGTTCGCTATATGGTTTCCCATAACACAAGCTATGCTTACTTTGGGGCTATGTAGTTGGTGTGATTGTCTGGGGATTTTTTTTTTTAATTGCATATTGAAACAGTTCTGGAAAAAAAGACATACAAAAACTATAATTAAAGGGATAACATCAAAGCCACTTTAGCTATAACAAGAACAAGCATTTATTTTCGAATTCTTAACCTCAAAGCGACCTTTTTCACATGTGTCGTCTGCATGAAATCAAAAAAATATAATTTATGCCGTCGTGAGTGGCATGTCCATATGTTTCTACAAAGATTTTACGTTGTATACAAAAATATGAAGCACATTCACAATTTGCCATTTGCTCTAGTAAGGTTCATAATATCAGTATAGAATGGATATTTTCAAGTTTATTTTCTATTGTTCTGGCATGTTTGTTATCGTCTACTGTCTGCCGGCTGAAAAATATAACGGTAAGATACATTGTTCTAATCATAATATTAATGTTGTTAAAAGTTTATTGATTGGCTATGCGAGGTAAGGTTCTTAACATAGACGATTAAAATAAAGGTTCGTTTACAATTGTTAATAATTTTTTTTTGTTAGAAGTACTGTTAACTCTACTTCTTCAAGATTAAAAAAAGAAGTTAATACTTAAATATAATTCAATATAATTCAATATAATTCTTCTTTGGTAAATTTTGGTTGCCTGGTGGAAATCGCTCACTAGCGACAAGGCTGCCTATTCGATAAAACATAGTGTTTTTTTCTTTTGTATTGTTCCCTTTTTTCTCTATTATGTTAATGTTCAATGAAGATTGAATTAATATTATGTTCGGTTATTTGCGGAAATTATTATTCAGATTACTTGCTTTATTATTTAGATTAATAATAAAGATTTATAAAATGATAAAGCTATACTGCGTTGCTTATAAACTAGTTTTTACCGGCACCGCGGTTTCATAATAAGTTTTGGGGATTTTTGATCTAAAATTAACCCCCTATTTTTATCCCCTCAACCATTTTTGCAATGAAAAGCAGTCTGAACTCTGTTTCAAGATAATGTTTATATTTTTCTTAAATAACTGAAACATGCAAAAACTTAAAAAATATTATTATGTTTATATTTGTACCAAATTTCATTAAAACCGGTTCTAAGGATTTCCAAACAAAATTCAATCCCCTGTTTCTACACCTCAACTCCTTTTTCATTATAAAAGGTCAATCCTTATGGTCAAGTCTATGTTGTACCAAATTTTATTCAAATCAGATTAGTAATTTAATCCTGAAAGCGTAACAGACAAACATACTTTCCCATTTATAATATTAGTATTTTATACTATATTTTTATACCATATTATATATTCTGTTTAGTATACTCATAGTTGATTTTAACTTTACAAAAAAACATTGTAGTGAACAATACGTTTCACAAACATATATTATTTTAAATATCACCTTTTATCATTTTTTACCATCAAAAATATTTTCTATCGAAATAACAAAGAGAATAATTAACACCATTGATTTAACTATTCAGTCATGATGTTAGAATTTGAGAAGGCCTTAATTATATTTCAAATCTATCGTTTCATATAGTAATATAATACAGCTGCTCCAATTGTTTTTGTTTTGGAAATTCACCTAGTTGGGAATCCCGTTTCATACATCAAACTTATATATAAATAACTTACAATACAAAAACACAACACTAAAAAAATGGAATATATATGTAGCTAAAAGCACGAAAGTTAAAACAAAACTTTTATAAATTACTAGCTGTTTCGCGCGGTTTTACATACATACATAACGTCACGCCCGTATCCCTTATGGGGTAGGCAGAACACCAGAGGTTACAAGACCATCTGATGTCACGTTTGACAAATTTGGAGGTATTATAAAGATGGAGAGAGACTATTGTAGTGACAGGGGGTCAGCCTATCGCCCACAAAAACGTTTTTTAAACCTCTCTGTCCCTTAACAGACTTTTACAGTATGCCCGGGAAGGGAAGCAGCTGGCACATTCTATGTTTTTCTTTCCCTCCCAGTCCCGCATGGAAGGAAGGTTTTATCAGCGCAATTTCAAATCCCCCGGGAAATATGGGAATTAAAACTTATGTGCTATTACAGACTGTACAGTCTGCAACAGAATAATGTATACCATCCAGTCTCCCGCACGCATACAATATGCATACGCGTTGTATGTGTACAGGAGACTGGGTGGTATACATTATTCTGTTGCAGACTGTACACTATTACTGTGCCAATCATCATCGCGACTCTTTGTAATGAACACACTGCAGGGCTATGAGTCTCTCCTCTGGGTGACGAGGAGATATAGGCCATAATCCACCAAGCTTGCCCAGTGTTGGGTAGTAGATGTAAGGATTTTCAGGGTGCCGAAATTGCCTCTGACAAACCCTGACGACTACTGTATACAAGTATACAGCTCCTGGGACCGACTGCTTAACGTGCCCTCCGAAGCACGGAAGTCCACGTGAGAAATGAATGGTCGGCGGTCATCCATCCAAGTACCGGCCGCGCCGAACGTTGCTTAACCTGTGGTATCGTTTGGTAAGCACAGTAACCGCGGCGCCACGGCAACTTGCATGATACTGTGCCAAATTTCATCTAAACATTATTGAGCCATCCTGCCGTGATTAAGATTCAAATAGCCATCCAAAATTTCACATGTATAATTTGAGAAAGATTCAGCATCTATATAAAATAAACTGCGTAGCTTTTATCTGAACAAAATTTAATTTACGCACGAAGATGCTTCTGCAATGTAAGAGCGGTAGATTTATGCGATCTTATTATTAAAATACTTTTGATACATTTAGTGAAACGCTTGGAATTTTTTTCGGTTTCTTGTATTTGGATATTAAGAGAATAAAATCTTTTTTTTTTCAGATGTCAGAATAGCCAGTCCCTTTATTACTGAATTTTGTAATGGATATTTGCCCTCTTCGAAGATTAATAAGGTGGGTATACGATATTTTTAAAATATGTTTTAAAATGTAGGTAAGATAGGTGGTTGTGACCTTATAAAAATAAAATAAACATTGAACTAACTCAATCGACTGAACGCGTACGACAAAGCCCGTGCGCGCCATATCAGAACTAAGATTTCCTGCGTAAAACAAAAGATCTTTTCAAAATGAATAGCTGACACAGTCGTTTAAAAAAAAGAACGAGTCTTAACGGTTCAGCGTCGGCTAAGCGATTATTCCTTAATATCAGCTTTGCGGATATCCTGGAACATCGGCTAAATTGCGACGAAGATAAAATATATCCTGTGTAACTGTAAAGCCCTTTAGCTGACGCAGATATTTAAATTACAACGAATTCTGAATATGTAAAAATACGTCCGCAGTTTTGACAAATCTGCTAATGTCGGTTTTGATATTTGACAGACTGTCATTAGTAAAAATGACAGGAAAAAAATGCATTTCAGAATCCCTACCAGCTATGAACATCCGTGCCACTGTCATTATGTTTCCTGGTGGATGTTGAAATATAATATTGTCTTAAGTTTTCGCGATTCATACTATTAAATAAAACACCTTTTAACCAGATTTATCGCTTATGGTCGTCGTAAAATTTTAAATTTTGACGATAGTCAATAAAAAAAACATAAATACAGTACATTTTATCTCGCATTATTGAGAATTCGGAGTTATCAGAGTTCTTTAAAAAAAAGACGCGATTTTTAAAGATTTGTAATATCATTAAAAAGAGGAAAAACCGAATAAATTTTTACACGTGTTTTAAAATTCTCATCGTTAGTTTTAATTTTTTTTAATATCTCTAATATTTTCTTCAATATTCTTAGCAACGGTCTTTAATGTTTTATCGTTTTGTGTAGCTACTTTCTCGTCTTCTAATAAGATAGCCGGTTGGATAGGGTCTTAAAAATTAAGCGAGCTGTAGTTGTCGAATAGATTGTCGCTTTCGCATTCCGATGACCTAAGCGGGGCGCGTGAAAAATAATCCGCACTATCGCTAGATAACAATGTAGTGCGGCTTACAACTATACTGTACTTTATAGTTGTAAGCCGACAAAATAATAGCGTAACGTTGCAACCGAAGAGCCGTCGTAACGGGGATGCGGTTTTTTTTATTAAAATTCTGAAGTCAATGGCCTATGATCGGTTTTTAAATTAAATGGTTCGCTGCGAACATACAAAAATATTGATGGAATTTCTTTACCCCGAATATAATCTCCGTAGCCTCTTTATGAATCTGACTATAGTTAAGCTCGCTCGCAGTCAAGGATCGCGATGCAAAGGCAAGAGATTGGTCGTGAGTGTCGCTGGCATGCACGAGCACCGCGCCCAGACCGAGCGGGCCGGCGTCCACCGCCAGCACCAGTGGCGAGCTGGGTTCGAAGTGCGCCAGGACGCGCTCCAACGCCAGCTCTCGCCGCAACGCGCGCACGGCGTCGCGCTGCCGGGTGCCTCACGCCCACGCCGTGCCCGCCCTCCGCAGCTCGTGAAGCGGGCTTAAAATACTGGAAGCGTTTGGGATGAAATTTCGATAGTAATTTACCATTCCCAAAAACGCTTTACTTCCGTGACATTGGAAGGTTCTGGGGCTTGTAATTTGGCCTTAACACTACAGGGCACGTCTGCAGACCACCTTAATAATCAAGTAGCCCTAATAAGTTACATTACTTCTTAAAAACAAAATTTTTCTCTTTGTGACCTTATGCCAGCACCGTGTAACCTATTTTACACCTCATTTAATCTATTTAAATGAATTTCTTTCGATGGCTCTGTAACACAAATATCATCTAGCCAGCAGCTTTCCCATCTATGCCGGATAAGAGTGTTGCCATAGCTTTTTGAAAAATAGCCAGAGCGTTAGCGAGGCCATACACCATCTCTTGCTGCATCAAGTCGTCGTTTTTTTCGTTTGGAGTTACATTAATCTTCTCTTCTTTCTTTAAGCGTCCCTCTCCCTAGTTTTCTACGTATGCCTACTGGCACAACGTATAATAGTAGGTAGGTCAAAATTATAGAGTTACAGTACCAAAATATTACAGTATCAGAAGGTAGTAGGTAGTTACTGAGGCCAGTACTAGCCCAAAACTTATCACTAAAAAACTATCACTATAAATGTAGAACCTAACTAACAATAAAAAAACTAATTACTAGCCCAAAACTAATGCCCAACACTTAAAAATATGAAATAAAAAAAATTAAAAAGGTGATAAAACCAAAATGAAAGCAAACTCATTATTTCTCTTTCAGAAAAAGTTAACCGCCTTAAAAACCCGACCCACTAAAAATGTTTAAACATTTTTTAAAAATGTCATCCTATTCCTGTTTCTATTCCATTAAACATAGGATCTTATTTAAAAATTCTCAAACTATCTTCTATCTATTTTACAGATATTCTGCATCATCTGCAGAGGTCTTGACCCATCATGTTGGATAACTACAACAAATGTTCCAATAACAACAACCGGGGGTACGACAGTCCCAACTACAACTCCAACGACTACTCCAACCACTGCTCTAACTACTGCTCCAAATCTTTTTACATTTACCCCTCGCTTAACCACTAAACGCGAGGCCGAAGAAAACGCCGAAGAATGAAGAGGCCTCCAATTCATTTGGCTTACTACAGCTATCACAAACCTGGCATCGTTACAATACAACGTACATTTAGTTTTAAATGCTTATTCATATGTCAGTTTGAGTAAGAGTTAAGATAGTTTTTATATTACCTTGATTTTATACTTAGAATTAGTATGCATCGGCGTTTGTAAATGTGGTTCAGAAATCTATGCTGTTCACAAACAAGTGTTTAAATTTTTTTTTATAAATATTTTTATTAAAGTGTAGTTTTATTTATCTCAAATTCAATCTGTGTCGCTGTATCTAAGATGGTCGAAACTTTGTTGCTACTCGTACGTGACGATACCCCACTATCTGTGCGACAATCGAATATTGACAAGATGGTGTAAAATTCTAAAATACATTACATTTTGTGCCAGAAGGTCTGGATTCCAGTCCCGGTGGGTTCGGAACCCCGAATATTTTTTTGATGGAACTTCACGTCCTATCACATCCTGTTGTAATGTTTTCGGTGCTGTTGATTTAGTGTACTAAATATATTAATTTTCAACAAGTTTTTGTTGTTGTTCTTAGTTTTCAGTGTATTATTGCTGTTTCTAAACTTTGGTCACTTTCGAAATTCAAGGACGTAATAGTTTGAGATCATACATGAAGAGAAAAAATAAATTAAACAATAAATATAATTTATTTACTGATTAAACTTAACCGAAAGTTTAATAATTCTTTACGCAACGCATGGTTACATAAGCGTAATACAATAAAATAAAATAATCTTAATAAATTACATACACTAAGTACCATATTCTAAGAAAACATCGATAAAAGTCCCGATTTATCGTTGTCGACGGTCGCATGCTAGCCCCGGTGGTGGTCTGCATGTGGCGGGAACACTACTTTTGTGCGTGTTGACTAAGGCGGTGTGTAGAAAAAAGTGTAGTCATGTCTAATTACTTATTTCTAGAGAATTTTGGTTGAAAATTGAGTGCCTAGTTATATTACATAATTATAATCAGAATCGGGTGCAGAGTGCTCTCCTTCAATATGTAAAATTTGTCACGTTCATTATTAGAGTGTACTGCGCAGTATCGCAACGTTTTCTTTCTTCAAAAATTGTAACCATAAACCGGGGTCGATTGGATGATGTTGCTCTGGAGCAATGTTGCTTTTTTAAAAACTTTTGAAATTGCTATAGAAAGTAATAAATTGAGAATTTAATCTACGGTATCCCATTGTTATTGCAATAGGTCAAAGAGTAACCACTCCGCGTGATTGCTCGTGATTCCGTCCTGCGACTGATTATCCGTATCGGGTAGATTGAACGCCGGCCGCAACTTTGAAGGATAAAATATAGGGACGATTGATCAAGTCCTGGCTAATAAACATGTACAGAAGTAAACAGAATAATGTATAAAAGTGTTATTGGAAATATACTTGTGAAAGTAATAAACAGTATTTACGAAATTATCTTTTACATGTCCTTTTTTTTTAAATAAAAAAGTGTGTGTGAGATATCATCAAATATGTTCATTTATTTTAAAGAACTACTTATGCCACTATCTGGAATGTGGCGCATAAATCAGGCTAAATTTGACCGATGGCATTTGTTTTTATCGGCCTATAGCGCTCGCCGATGACAGTGATGGCCTAAACAACATCATTCTCAAAAAAATGTGGACCGATGACTCCATTAGCCCAAAATCGCCTTTGGATGCCTTTGAATCTCACGTAGATCGGTGTCATCCCAAATTTGTCAATTTTGTGTGTTTACGTACCCATTCATCCAGAAATTGGCTTCATCACTGCAAATGATTTTTTGATGAAAATAAGGGTCTATTGCGAACTGTTCCAGAATGTCTTTTTGTTGCAGCATTAAACAAAACATTTTGACGTGTTGTTGAATTCTGTATCCCTCCATGGTGATTTGGTAAAACAGACAGACTAAATGACCACTAATTTTAAAGATTTAGATGGCCGCTATCAACTGTTAACGTTCGGAAGTCCCTATTGAAAGATCCTTTATTACAGAGTATTTTCATTACAATATTTTAAAATTATTTTATTATTGACAAACTTTATTCCTTTCACTATTGCGTAATATCCTAAGTGTTGTAATAATATCTACAATATAATTACTGTATAGTGCTGCCATCTGTGATCTTACATGTAAAACTTTTTTTTAATAAAAGTTAGTCTGTGCTAACGTCTCAAAACGAACACTGTTTTATTTGAGGTTATGGGCCTCATACTTTCCACATATTTTCGCGAATATTTTCGAGTTTAGCAGTAATTTTGTATTATCAAGTGGTGATAAGACATTACAAAAAGCTAAGTGCATAGTGGCGGGACTGTTTTAACATCAGTGTGCAGTTGTACGGCGCAATCAAAATGTCCATGAACTATCTCGTGAACGTCCCGAAATTAACGGGACGGGATAATTACGGCCAATGGTGTTTTGCGGCAGAGAATTTCTTGATCCTCGAAGGCATGAATCATTGTGTGAAGCCAGAAATCGCGACAGAAATAAGAGCCACGGATGACGCAAAAACCAAAGCAAAATTAATCATGACTATTGATCCGTCATTGTACGTACACGTGAAGAATGTTAAGTCCTCCAAAGAACTATGGGAAAAATTGAAACAATTATTCGATGACAACGGTTTCTCGAGGAGAATTAGCCTACTACGTAATTTAATTTCAATTCGTCGAGAGAGTTGCAGTTCGATGACGTCATACGTGACTCAGATTATCGATACAGCACAGAAGCTCAGCGGGACAGGATTTGAAATAAATGATCAGTGGACAGGGTCATTATTGTTAGCAGGATTGCCAGATCATTTCTCTCCTATGATTATGGCTATAGAGCATTCAGGTATTCCTATAACAGCAGATTCCATAAAAACAAAACTGTTAGACATGGATTTAGCAAGTCATGATGACGAGAGTGAAGTGAATGGTGCCTTTGCCGCTCATTCAAAGTACAAAAGAAAAAATTATAATATTAACACTGGCTCCGGCCTGTCAAAGTCAAATGTCAAGCAAATCAAATGTTACAAATGTAAACAACTAGGACATTACAAAAATCAGTGTACAATAAACGAAAATAACTCGTCAGGACAGAAAAATAAGGAAAGAATGCAGTCTAACGCTTTTAGTGCAGTGTTCCTGAGCGGAAATTTCAACAAAGACGATTGGTATATTGACTCGGGCGCAAGCGTACACCTTACAGCAAATGAAAGCTGGGTTAGAAATGCACAGTATGAACAAAACAAAGAAATTGTTGTTGCAAACAGTGAAAAGGTGTCAGTATTATGTTCTGGCGATATAAGAATAACTACTACAACAGATAAACATGATTATGACATTGTAGTGGAAAATGTGTTTTGTGTACCAACTTTAACAACAAATTTGTTATCTGTTAGTCAACTGATTGAGAAAGGCAACAGAGTCTCTTTCACAGAAAATGGTTGTACAGTTCATAATCAAAAGAATGAATTAGTAGCTACAGCAATATTGATCAATGGCGTATACAAAGTGAATTTGTTACAACAAGGCTGTTTAGCAGCACCAGTTGTGACTGGTACAACATGGCATCGCAGATTAGGACACATTAATAAAGACTACTTAAACAAAATGAAAAATGCTGTACATGGTATGTCACTTAAAGAAACTGTTGACATAAGCATGTCTTCATGTACAACATGTTGTAAAGGAAAACAGTGCAGATTACCGTTTAAGAGTTCTGGTAAGAGAAGTAGTAATCTATTAGATATTGTACACACAGATATATGTGGACCTATGGAGAATGTGTCTATAGGCGGCTCTAGATACTTCTTATTGTTTGTGGACGATCATAGTAGAATGACGTTTGTTTATTTTCTGAAGTACAAAAATGAGGCCTTGAAATATTTCAAGATTTTTAAAGCACAAGCAGAAAACCAAACAAAGAGGACAATCAAAGTATTAAGAAGTGATAATGGGCTTGAGTATTGCAATAAAGAATTTGACGATTACCTGAATAGAACTGGTGTGATTCATCAGAAGAGCAACCCGTACACACCACAACAGAATGGATTATGCGAAAGATTCAATCGCACAATTGTTGAGAAGGCTCGGTGCTTACTCTTCGATGCAAATCTAGGAAAAGAGTTCTGGGGTGAAGCCACAAATACCGCAGTGTATCTGCAGAATCGTATTGTGGCAGCTGCACTGAATAATAGAACTCCATATGAGTTATGGACAGGTTCCAAGCCAGATATTAATCATATCAGAATTTTCGGTAGCACTGTAATGGTCCATGTGGCTAAAGAAAAAAGAAAAAAGTGGGATATGAAATCAACAAAATGTATTCTTGTTGGATACCCAGAAAATATAAAAGGATATAGGGTTTACAATCCAGAAACAAAGAAGGTATCTACAAGTAGAGATGTGATCATCATTGAGAAGGAATCAAAATCTGAACAACTTATTCCTGTAGAATGTCAGAGTATTGATTCAGTGGGGGATGTTAAAACTGATGATACTGAACAAGGAGAAATTGAAATGGTATCTGATAATGATAACTCAGAAAGCTTTATGGATACTTTTCAAGATGATGATGAGACATATGTTCCTAGTGACTATGAAGATGCAAAAATAATACCCATTGAAAATAGAACACGACCTCAACGTACCAAAAGGATAATAGAGAGATATGGGTTCTCAAATATGTGTGTTAGCAGCGAACCTTATGATGATGCAGTCGGTCTGTCTCTGCATGATGTTTTACATGGTCCAGAAAAAGAACAGTGGGAAGCGGCCATAAAAGAGGAGCTGCAGTGTTTCACAGAAAATGATGCGTGGGAATTATGTGACACACCCGAGAACAGTAGGGTTGTGCAGTGTAGATGGGTGTTTCGCAAAAAGTATGACAGTGAAAATAAAGTGCGTTTTCGTGCCCGATTAGTTGCGAAGGGTTTTTCACAAGTTGAAGGTGTAGATTATAAAGAAACTTTTTCTCCTGTAGTGAGACACACTACTTTAAGGTTGCTTTTTGCACTGTCTGTACAACTAAATTTAAATACAACGCATCTGGATGTAACAACCGCTTTCTTGAATGGTGCTCTGGAAGAAACTATTTATATGCAAATACCAGAAGGTTTTTCTGGAGAGAAAAAGACAGGTCAAGTACTAAAGTTAAAAAAGGCTATCTATGGTCTTAAACAATCTTCAAGAGCATGGTACAAGAGAGTGGACGAATGTTTACTGAAATTGGGTTATTCTAGATCTAAGATAGAACCGTGTATGTATACTAAAATGCAAAACGAGTTGAAAACAATTGTAACACTGTTTGTTGATGATTTTTTTATTTTTTCAAATAATAATGTTGAAACTAATCATCTTAAGCAAGTTTTAACCAGTCAATTTAAAATTAAAGATTTAGGAGAAATAAGGAAATGTCTTGGTGTAAATGTAACTATTAATAAATCTGAGCAGACAATAACTTTAGATCAGAGAGATTATGTTGATCAGGTGTTGCACAAGTTTAACATGAGTCGATGTAAACCTGTTAAGACTCCTATGGAGACTAAGTTGAATAACAATAATTTATCTAACAATGATTTCTCTGTAGCTGATTTTCCATACCAGCAGATAATTGGATGCCTTATGTATTTAGCAGTTTTAACCAGACCAGATATTGCTTACACAGTTGGATTTTTGAGCCAATTTAATAATAGTTATTCTAAAGAACATTGTTCATATGTAAAGCGATTGCTTAGGTATTTAAAATGTACCAGAAGTTTTGGTTTAAAATATTCTGCTAGTGGAAAGTCAATGTTAGAAGGATTTGTTGATGCTGATTGGGGAGCTAATATACTTGATAGGAGATCATACACTGGTCTGTGTTTTACTATGTCAGGTTGTGTTATATCTTGGGAAACAAAGAAACAGAAAACTGTTGCTTTATCAAGTAGTGAAGCCGAATACATGGCGATAACAGAAGCTTGTAAGGAAGCAATTTATTTAAGAAATTTGTATTTTGAGATAACACAAAAATTGTATACTATTGATCTTTTCAATGACAATCAGAGTGCACAAAAATTGACTGTAAATCCAGTTTTTCACAAAAGAACCAAGCACATTGATATTAGATATCATTTTTGTAGAGAATGTGTAGCAAATGATATTGTGAATGTTAGGTATTTGCCAACGGCTGAAATGCCAGCTGACTTGTTCACTAAAAGTTTAGATTCCACAAAACATTATAAATTTTTAGATAGGCTGGGTGTGCAAACAGTTTAATATTTTGTTATATGTATATTGTTAGATATAGTGGGGGTGTTGTAATAATATCTACAATATAATTACTGTATAGTGCTGCCATCTGTGATCTTACATGTAAAACTTTTTTTTAATAAAAGTTAGTCTGTGCTAACGTCTCAAAACGAACACTGTTTTATTTGACTAAGAATCAAATTAGTCAAGTTAAAGTATTTGATTCAAACTTTATAAGTAATGTAAAGCTCGAAAAAAGCATGCTTAAAAGCTTGCTATTGCTAATCTATGCTCAATACGAGCGTGCTTAGGAGCAGTTTACATTTGCTAGCCATAAGCATGCTAGTTTTAAGTATGCTTATACAGGGTTACTGGTTAGTTCGACATAGATCCGTCAAGGGCGTGTGGTACTCGTCTTTCCGACTTATTTCACTATTAAACACCTTACCCCAAACTTACCCCAAACCTTACCCCAAACTCAAAAAAAACTTCGCGTACAGACTGTTTTACGCTCGTTTCCTCTACACCGATGTTCTGTGACATACCCAGATATCGGTATGTTTCAGTTTCGGAAAGAGCTCTCAAGTTAACGGGACCTAAGTCTACCCTCTGAGAGCAAGTAATCCTTCCCCTTTCCACATGAATAACCGCACACTTGTCCACTCCAATCTCCATTTTGATGGAGCTGCTAAAATCTGTCACAATTTTTAGCAGTTCCCTCAATCGTGGAGCCGTTGGAGCTAACAGCTTGAGGTCATCCATGTAGAAAAGATGGGATAACCGCATGCCCCCTCTACGAAACTGAAAGCCCATCTCTGATCCCTCCAGCAATGTGCTTAGAGGATTCAAAGCCAGACAAAACCAAAGTGGCCTCAGACAATCACCCTGGAATATTCCCCTACCAATCTGGATTCGGTCTTCCGCAGCCGTCATTCGCTTGCCTTGGAGACTGAGCATTGTACTCCATTGTCTCATACATCGCTCGAGAAATATTCGAACTGTACCGTCGATTTTGTACAGTTCAAGAACTCTCAAGAGCCATGTATGAGGCACAGAGTCAAATGCTTTTCTGTAGTCAATCCAGGCTGCGGCGATTATTATTATTATTATGAAAGATTTGCCACTGACCCTAATTCACACCTAACAGATGTTACAACATGATGGCTGCCCTACACATTTTCAAAATAGGGTGAGAGAACGACATAGGACGACGAGGATCTTTACCTTGGGCATCCAGAAGTCCGAACTTAACCACCATGTATTTTTATGTGTGAAGGCACATAAAGAGCCTCGTATACGGCGAGCCCAATCCAATTGTGTCTGTTAATGAATAGAATAGAAAAAAAATTAACTACTGGTGCAGTGAAAGCTGGGCTTCGCTAAATAATGCGAAAATGTATCCAAAACAAAAGCTGTTTGCGCCGTAAATATCTATTCACGAATTTAAAGCTCAATAAGCGTAATTATTTTTACGTCCACTATCGCCTATGCGACTAAGATTTTTTCTACGAATTTTAAGTAACGCCTAAATTTTCATACCTTTTTGGGTAGCTGGCAAAACTTATATGTATTCAATCGCATATGCCAAACGTCTGCCATAATATTCTTAATAGAAAAGTAAACTATAATTTTTTTTTGATTATTTAAACTTTCAATTGCTCAGAACTATGTATTTAGTAATCTTACGTAAAATTTAGGTTACTATGATCATAGAACATTATATGGCGGGTTTCAATATTCAACTGACTGCTATGCGTAGCCGGTACAGGTACAAAACTGGTAGGAAAAAAGCGTTTCACAATATCTACTAACTACGGCTGTAAGTTCTCAAATTTGGCATGGGCTCTCCTTGCGTGACGTTCTTCCAAGAAAATAGGTGATATGTGATTTATAGAATATCACGCATTAACAAATTATTTGTATGATATTTGAACTAAAGAAATATATAAACTTATTTAATTTATGTTTGCTATGATTTAGTATTCGATAAATATATTAGAGTATGTTTTTAGAGCTTTTTATTAATAATTGCGTTTAACTGCTTACGTAAAACGAAACGCCAATCCTTCGACTAATTTTGCCATTGGTTAAATCACATTTTTATGACGTCAAAGTAAATATTTAAAAGAAAAATTATGTCATTCAATAATATTCGTCCTTTCTTTCAAAAACAGTTATAAATAAGTTAGAAAGAGAAAACTGGATTATTGATATGTTGACAGATATTTGATAGGATATTTCGTTAAATGAATAAATTTATGCGTCGTTGGCTAGATAAAATGACCTATTCTTTAATTGGTCATACGTAATGAAAACTTAACTCTTATTGGCCGCAGCAGACTGCCATGCTACCTTTATAATAATAATAATAATAATCATTTATTTGCCAAAAATACAGTGTTTGTTACAGGTTTTAGTGTAGTGTTAACATTAAGAATCAACTGTATCTACCCCTTTTAAGTAGGTGTGCAAAATTTTTCTTAAACTAAGTAATACATAAAATGTCAATATTCTAAACATATTTTTAAAATGAATAATAATCATGTCAAATCGAGACAAATAGTAATTAATGGTCCATTATAAAGTAATAATATTCTATAATTAATTGTTATTTTGAGATGTCATGGTAATAATATAAGTTAAATAATAAGTAATTAGTAATCTCACATTTTATAGCCTAAAAATTCTGAGACAGAGTAAAAATTCATCTCATGTAACCATTTCAACAATTCGTTCTTAAATTTATTTTGAAAATTTGGTAGGTCTCTCATAATGTGTGTCAATTTATTATATATTTTTATACACATGGAAAAACATTTTTTTGAAAAAGAGTTAATTTACAATTTGGAATAATTAATTTATTTTTGCGAGTATTCCTCACTACCTGGTTTATGTCATGCTGGCTTGTGAAAAAATTCTTATTATTTCTTACAAATGTACATATCTCTGCTATATATAGACAAGGTAGGGGAAGAATTTAAAATTTTTTAAAATAGGGTTTACACGACTCATCATATTTAATCCCAGCAATGGCTCTAATACACTGTTTTTGTGCTTTAAATACTCTTTCAACCTCTACACTATTGCCCCAATTTATCAAACCATGGCGAAGGATTGATCCAATGTACCCATGATAGGCAGTTAGAGCTTGTTCGACAGAAGCTATTTTCCTCAGTCTGTATAGAGCAAATACAAATTTGTTAATTTTTTTGCAAACACTGTCAACATGTATTTTCCAATTTATGTGTTCGTCTAAGGTAATGCCTAGGAACTTTGTATTATCTACCAAAACGATATGATCATTGTCATACTTTATATTAAAACTTATTTTTTCAGCATTTGATGTCCGAAAATTAATAGCTTTCGTTTTTTTTATATTTAGTTTTAGGTTATTATTGTTCATCCATTCGGTTATTGTTATTATTGTATGATTGATTTCGTCTTGTAATTCTTTATAATTTTTATTTTTGTCACCCTTAAATATAACAGTAGTGACGTCAGCAAAAATGAAACATTTATTTTTAGTGATGTCTGGTAAGTCATTTATGTACAACAGGAATAGGATAGGTCCTAATATACTTCCCTGTGGGACGCCGTTTCGGATTTTGGAATAAGGTGAGCATGCAGTGATTTTTGTTTTACTATTCAAGTCTATTCTAGAAATGTGTGTACTTTGTTCACGGTTTTCAAGGTAGCTCTTAAACCATTCATAAACTATTCCTCTAACTCCGTAATTGTACAGTTTTGACAGAAGAAGAGAATGACTAACGAGGTCAAATGCCTTTGACATGTCGAGGAATAGAGCTACTGCTGGTAGTTTTTCATTAAGGCATTCAGTTACATATTTGATGAGAGAGAAACATGCTAAGTTTGTTGACTTTCCTTGTTGAAAGCCATATTGCTCATGTTCAATAATTTTATTTTCATTTATGAAAGAAACTAGCCTTTTTGCCATAATCTTTTCAAATATTTTTGATATTACTGGTATAAGCGTGATGGGTCTGTAATTGTTAAGTTCTAAGGGATCGCCGGATTTGAATAATGGCTTAACAATAGACAGTTTTAGTTTAGTTGGAAATTTACCTTGTTCGAGTGAGAGATTTATGATATGGCAGAGAGGAACAGATAATTCTTGGGAGCATGATTTAAGTAATTCTGTGGTTATTTCATCATAGCCTACTGAATTTGTATTTTTTAGAGATATTATCGTTTGTTTGACTTCGTCTTGTGTAACCGGTGTCAAGAACATGCTTTTTGTCAACTTGTATGTGTTTGTGTTTTTAAGATTTGAGTCATTTTTTTTTGAAATGTCAATAAAATATTCATTAAATGTTTGTGCTATGTCATTAAAATTATTAATAATTGTATTTTTAGATTTAATATATTTGATTTCGTTATTTAAAGGTGATTTATTGATGTTTTGCTGAATTATTTTCCATGCAGCTTTGCATTTATTAGCTGATTTTGTCAACGTTTTGGCATGTTGTAATTTCCTGGACGTTAAAACGCATTTTTGTAAAGTTTTTGAGTAAGTTAGGTAATCTTGGCGGTATTTAAATTTATTGATTTTAGTAGAGTTGATATATTTATAATATAATTTTCGTTTTGTGTTACTACTCTTCCTTATGCTTTTAGAAATCCAATTCATTTTATTCTTTTTTACACTAACCTTAACTTTTAATTTTGGAAAGCATTGATTAAACAGCATAGTGATTAAGTCATGAAATTCATCACATGCTTTGTCACAATTTGAATTTGTTAACACTTCACTAAATGTTAAGCTTTTAATATAATTACAAAACTTTTTTTTATTCTCATTGCTAAAATCTCTTTTGTATTCAAACCAATAGTTGAGTTTATTTAATTCACCTGCATAGAAGGACAATATTTGGCATGTGTCATGATCAGAAAACGATACAGGCTTAGTGCAGCCTTTTGCATTGTGGATATTACAAGCAAAAAGGTCTTAACATGCTTTCTTTCTTGTAGGTATATTTATATTTAAGTTAATATTGTGATTTTGTAGAATGCTAAGTAATGTGCAGCTATTTTTATTTTTTGTCAATATATCAATATTCCAGTCACCGCAAAGTATTATTTTTCGTCCTTTCTTATTTAGTTTAGTCAAAAGTGTATTAATTTTTTCAAAAAATATAGATATTTTTGACGTTGGGGTGCGATAAATGCACACAATTAATATTTTCGGACTTAAAATTTCGATACCGCAACACTCAAAGTTTTCTTTTTCTGAGAGGCTGTCCGTAATTCTCAACGTTTTACATTTATATTGGTCATTGATTAAAATGCATGAACCTCCTCTTTTTTTGTCATCTCTTGACCAATGTGCTGCCAACTTATAGTTGTCGAGAACAACATTTATTTCGTTACCGCGTTTAATAAAAGTTTCACTCAAACAAATTACATCAATATTACTTTTTTTACGTTTAAGATCATTTAGTAATAATTCTAAGTCATCTTTTTTCCTTAAAATACTCGCAATATTTTGATGTACTAGTCTGAAATTATGATTTGTCGTAGTTTCGAAAAAAACATTTAGTATCTTTACTTATTTTTTTAAAGTAATGTAGAATGGTACCTTTTGTTTGCTCTTTTGTGTTTATTATGTTTTGACATTTTAAGCTACTTGTATTGTTAAATTTTTTAAAATAGTATGGGATTATGTTTTTGGTTACCAGGGGACGCTGACTGAGACATGAAGGTTGACAATTTACAGTTTTAATTGATTTATTATTGCGCTTATTATGTTCTTGCCAGATGTTCCTAAAATTTTTTATGTATTTTTTTGAGTATTCTTGTGATTCAATTGCAATTTTTAATTTGTCGCATATTGATCTTAAAGTTATATTATAATCTCCAATTGATGTTAAATTAATAAATTTACAATTGGTGAAAAGGGAGCTTATAGTTTTTAAATTGTGATTTAACGTTGATGTGTTTAAATAAGGATTGTACATGTTTGAGATTAGGAAAACCTGAGTATTTGCCATATTTTTTAGTGCAATACTAAGTTCACATAGCATTTTGGTAGGATTTTTGTCGTTTGAACCTATGAATAAAATTAATATGTCATTTTGACCTAAATGCAAGTAGTTTGTGTTGAGAACAGTGGAACAATCCGCGCCAGGCTTAACAAAAGAGTTAATGTTACATTTATAAGGTGAGTTAAGAAATAGAGTATTTAAAATGCCAGAAATTCCAATAGCTTGTTGATCACCCAAAATTAATACTTCAGTTGGTTTATTGTTGGTTATTACACTAGGTTCTGGTTTGTTAGGCTTCATAGTTTGGTGTGAGGACTGGTTCAGCGTCTGTATATTTTGTTTTGGTTTAGTCTGGAGGGGCAGTGTAATCGATGTTGGTGTTGGTTTAAATAAAGTATTTTTTAACATATCTGTTTTATTTTCCGGTATACAAGTATGTCTTTTATTTTCTTTTTGTGATGAAATGCGTATTGATTTGATTTTTTCCTTTTTTTGAGAATTACACTTCGGTGAGCTAGTGGCTGAGTTAAGAGCTGGTAAAAATCTTTTGTAAGTTTCTATTATCCTATAACATTTATTTAATTCTATTTGTAGTGACTTATTTTCCGTCGTTAAGTTTTCAATTTCCATATTTGCTGACATCAATTTTGTGTTTAGTTCATCCATTTGGATTTTAAATTCATTGATCTCGCTGTCATTTAAGCATTGCGAAATTTGTAGGCTTTTCATGGTACTATCAAGTATGGACGCGTTTGAATAATCAAAAGTACTATTTAAAAATCTTGAGGCATCTATTGAGTTAGATCTTCGGATTTTTCTTCTTTGTGTTACATTTTCAATCTGAGTATTATCCATGTTTATGATTTGTTTATATTATATTGCTTCTCAAATCTGATATTGTACAAGTTATGTCAAGCGCCCTCTATATTTTAGAGTCTTATTAAGAGGTAAGTATTGTTATAATAGCAAATTGTATTGGGCTTCCAAGAAATACTTCTGGTGTAAGAACACAGAGGTCACTTTTTGATTTGGATACTGGACCAGATCAGACTGGATTAGCGCCCTCTATAGTTTTTTACCCTTACTAGTTTGATCGATGGTTACTTAAAGTTTGTCAATATTCGCTTTTGTCAATTAGTTCCTTTAAATATATATAGATGTCATGGTTTTAAATGGTAAGTCCATGGACCGATATGATAATTATTAACACTTGTTTACACTTCGTATTGTTAATAACTCAAGTCTGATTATACGTTTTCTCACTGTTTAATGTGTTTATGTGCTTTTCATATTATGTTGTTACTACTTTTAAACATATTGTGCACTCAATCCGTTGTACTGTAGTTTTGTGGTTATGATTGTTCGATAACTATCTATTGTTGAAATGATGTTATTCACTGTTTGTTTCTGGAGATAACACTGTCACATAATATTTAGGTATAACTCAACACAATTAATTTACTTTTAACTCAATATATCGATAACTTTTATTTTTTAGAAATTAATTACTTGGAGATAATGTTTACACGACCACGAGACTACCCACATTTTCATTTAGTTTCAATATTATGAAAACTGTTCGTTTTGCCTACGAACAATAGAAATCACTACCAAAATGCCTTTCTAAATTCAAAATCTTGACATCTAAACCAATGCTTACGAACTGTTTGACTGTAATGGGTTGCTAGGTTACATTTGACCATTTACAAAATAAGTCATGACGACGTAACAAGTTATTAATTTAAGCCAAATAGGTAAAGGTAGCATGGCAGTCTGCTGCGGCCAATAAGAGTTATGTTTTCATTACGTATGGCCAATTAAAGAATAGGTCATTTTATCTAGCCAACGACTTAACAATTTATTCATTTAACGAAATATCCTATCAAATATCTGTCCATATCAACATATCAATAATCCAGTTTTCTCTTTCTAACTTATGTATAACTGTTTTTGAAAAAAAAAGGACGAATATTATTGAATGACATAATTTTTCTTTTGAATATTTACTTTGACGACATAAACATGTGATTTAACCATTTTAACCAATGGCAAAATTAGTCGAAGGATTGGCGTTTTGTTTTACGTAAGCAGTTAAACGCAATTATTAACAAAAAGCTCTAAAAACATACTATAATATATTTATCGAATACCAAAACATAGCAAACATAAATTGAATAAGTTTATATATTTCTTTAGTTCAAATATTATACAAATAATTTGCGAATGCGTGATATTCTATAAATCACATATCACCTATTTTCTTGGAAGAACGTCACGTAAGGAGGGCCCATGCCAGATTTGAGAACTTACAGCCCATAGCTAATATATATTGTGAAACTCTACTTTTTTCCTACCAGTTTTGTACCTGTATCGGTTACTCATCCAGGGACTGTTACCGATATTCGCAATATACCGATATTTCCTTACAAATATCGATATCAAGATCGATAACTGAGATAAATACTGATACTTTTATCAGTTGCTTGAGAAGTAGTAAAAAATATCGATAATTATTATCGATACTCGGTACCGATAATATGATAAAAGGTGACGTTGCCGATTAGTGCATCAAGTATCGCCGCGGAGTGAGCGAGCGAGTGCCCGGAACGGCAACATTGCAATCTGCTTGGGAGAAATAAACATGCAGTCGCGTCGCGCGCGTCGTAGGTATATAAACAAAAAAAAAAAAAAGGTATATAAACAAAAGTGGACGAAAAGTTATTGCTGTGATTATTAACTAACTTCTTAATAGTGAATTGATAGTGATTGGACGCAATTGTAATGATGGGACGCAAAAAACAAAATCATGTTTATGAACACTTTGTATTGAATAAAAGAGATTTGAAATCAAAATGTCTCGTGTGCCAAAAAGAATTGAATGTAAGTACCTACCTACAAATTTCGGTCTATTTTATTAGTTTTTTTAATGTTTAGTTATTAACTTATTTAGAAAACAAGGGTTACTTCGATGTTTTCACAATCTTACTTTTTAGGGTTCCGTACCCAAAGGGTAAAAACGGGATCCTATTACTAAGACTTCGCTGACCGTCCGTCCGTCTGTCACAAAGCTGTATCCCATGAACCGTGATAGTTAGACAGTTGAAATTTTCACAGATGATGTATTTTTGTTGTTGCTTTAGCAACAAATACTAAAAACAGAATAAAATAAAATATTTAGAGGGGCTCCCATACAACAAACGTGATTTTTTGCCGTTTTTATAGATAATGGTACGGAACCCGTCGTGCGCGAGTCCGACTCGCACTTGGCCCATTTTTTTATATATGTTTACCTTTTTTATATATGACATGATGACAATTGAAGGGCTAAGTGAATTAATGGTTTTGCAGTAATAGTCGGTCGCGCAGTAACGACACTAGGTATAAACGACGGCTCGTTGCCATAATACTTGCATAAGAATAACTAGCAAATACTTAGTATTGTCTTCTGTTTTCACGATTCATTTTATTAAATAAAACACTTTTTTAACCGGATTTAATCGCGTTTAATTATATTATACATTTGAACTCGACGTTTCGGTGACTTTACAGGCACCGTGGTACCTCGTGAGTAATTAAACGCCATGAAATCCGGTTAAAAAAGTGTTTTATTTAACTAGCAAATAGTTTCAAACGAGTAATGAGCGTTTTTATATACCTACATTTACTGTGAATTGCCTTCTAATTATTTAAAAAGAAAAAAAATCAACACTTCTCTAACACCTGTTTTTTTCGTTTACTTAAAAAAACTATTGCACCTTCGAATTTTAAAATAAGACCTACATTTACTAATCTTATTAATTACCTAATACTCATTACCTAATAAACTTAAATGATGAATTTCGACACTTTCTGGCTAGGGTAACGCACGCATTAATTATTGTAAGTTAATTTCTAAATAATAATAATTAAAGCTCTAGTTCGAGCTTGTAATAACCTCAAATATTCTAACTTTCATTTTATTTATTTATTTCATTTCAGAGTATTAACAGTTCAAACCTGATGAAACATCTAAAACTACATAAAGACGAATTTAAAGAAGTGACATCACTTAACAAAAAACAAAAAGAAACAATAAAGACACCGAATTCTGAAATCGTTAACAGAGAGTGTACTAACTTGGTCACAGTTCATGGTCGAGCTTTAGCTCTTTTAGATGATGAAGCATTCCAGAACATTTTAGCTTTAGTTCCTGACTGTAATGTAAAAATATGTTCTCGAACAATCAGAAACAATATACTTGAAACCGCTGAAATATTACGAAACAGTATGGCAAAGGAATTTCAAAATAAAATTATATGTGTAAAAATTGATATAGCTTCTCTTTCTCTAAGAAGTTTCATGGGAATAAACGCGCAATATCTTAGCAAGGGAACCATTGTCTTAAAAAATTTGGCAATGATTGAACTGTTAGAGAGACATACTTCGGAACACTTAAAGGAACAAGTTTTGTTTGTTTTATATAGATTTAGAATTGGCCTTGAAAATGTTTATAGCTTCACTACTGATAATGGAGCAAACATGCTTAAGATGAGCAGTCTTTTAAACCAAACAAATGTTCAGGGTCAGATAATTTCTAGGAATGAAGCTATTGAAAATGTCAATGAACAACATCATTTTAATGTCGAAACTGAAGACGATATTGTTACGCAAGGGGAGGACCGTATGGAAGATACTGAAAATGTCTCGTCGGATTCGGAATCGGAATTTGATTATGATGGTGATACTGAAATTGATGATGCTAGACAAGACGAGTACACTGAAACAATAACTTCGTCATTTTCTATGCAGTTCCATGAAAACACGACCCAGCAAAGAAATATTGCTGTGATAAGATGCGCAGCACATACGTTGCAGTTGTCTGTTCTAGACGTTTGTAAAAGAACAGAAATCAAACAAGAGATTGATCATGCAAGAAAAGTTGCTAAACTATTGCGAACCCAAAAATACATTGCTGAAATAAAAAAAGCAAGAAAAAATCAACCCATCTTAGATTGCCCAACTAGATGGAACTCTACTGTGGATATGATACAGAGATTACTAGAACTGAAAGAAATCTGCGAAAACGCTGACGACTCTAATTTGAAATTAACGGAATCGAGTTGGAATATACTACAGGATAATTTGATTTCCTTGTTGCCTCCTAAAGAACTTTCAAAAGGTCTGCAATGTGTGCAGCTCACAATAGGTGATTTTTATGTACAGTGGCTATTGTGTAAAATTAAATTAAAAAATATTAACTCAGCGATGAGTATACTGCTATTTAATTCCATGGACAAAAGAGAACAAAATTTATTTAACAATGATGCTTTTCTATGTGCTATCTTTCTCGATGGAAGAGTTAACTCGACACTATCTGACGATCAGCGAGATGCTGCAAAAGGATTATTAATGCAATTATATCTACATTTACAAAATTTAAATAAAGATAAAGAAAATGTGCCGCAGCCTTCCACAAGTTCGGCAAATTTGTCCCAAAGCAATCCAGATACTGCAAGAGCAAGAATTGAGCTGGATGATTTCCTAAGTACTAAATATGTTGAGGCTCTAAGCGATATAACTACTCTTTTACGACACAGAAATCACAATGAAGGGATGTCTCCCGCTGGATTTGAAAACATACACGAAGAATTAATATCATTTTCAAAGGAACCACTACTAAAGTCTTCCGAAAATATATTAAAACACTGGGAAGTTAATAAAACTAAATATCCTCGACTCTACGCATTAGCTTGCATCATTTTAGCGAGCCCAGCGACCCAAGTCAGTGTAGAACGACTTTTTTCCTCCTTAAAGTTTGTTGTTTCAAAATACCGTTTTAATTTAAAACACAATTTGATAGAAGACATAATTTTTATTCGTAACAATAAATTATACAGCCAAAATAAATAGTAATGATATCCTTTTTATTACCAAACTATGAGCGTAGCAACGCTCTGAGATAAAAATATGTTTCATGCAAAATCAATCTTTTCATCTGGCTTGATTATTATAAAACCTTTTTTAACTGAATTAATATGTAGTTTCATTATGTTGATCCATGTTCAAAAATTCTAATTATTTGCCACATTATTTGTCGTCGTTTGATGAGGGGAACATTAGAAAGCTCCTCTGCAACAAATAATCCAAAATGTTTATTAGCTTCCCTTAAATTGTCTGAACTTGTATCTATTTTGGTTTGAGTTTCAACATCTTTAAAGGAATGGTTCCCAGCTGATAAAGATAGTTCAATATCAACTATTTTATCCATTTCGGCCTGCTTCGGATTCATGGCGTCTTTTGAAAGCTTCAATTTCTTATGCTGCTGTAATTCTTCAATTTCATTTGTGTTCTTACCATCAGAATCAGGTTTATAATCTAGTGACTCTGAATCGTTGTCAAAATAGCGGTTGTTGGGACCTATAAACAGAAAAACATGCCTAAATAATAGTAAATTTTTTAGTAGTTTTATTTAATTTGTAATTTTTTTTTTAATTATTTTAAACTCAAATGTTTGTGGAGAGGTCGTTTTTGTATGTTTTCAGTAAATATTTCTTTTGAAAAGATGTTGTTAATTTGATGATGTTTATACAGGGTGGCCCATTTATAGTGTTCATTTTTTGTGGACTACTATAAATGATGTCTGTATACCGGGCGGGATCCCTCGCATAAACACAAATATGAACGCCACCTGATTTACTATGCTTTTAGTATTATGTCAATCTGAAATTGTAGATTTGGTATCCCAAAGGCAATTAAATAAACAAGCTTTTAAAAAAAAAAAATCCAGCGGGGCGCTTTAACTCGCGCTAAAATAAATAGTATTATAGTCACATGTACACGTGAAGCGGTGAACTACCCTCGAAAGCGTAATGTATGACGCCAGTCGAGTTAAGTATTTCTAAATGACAAAAATCACTTATTTATTTAATTAAAAAGCTTGTTTAATTAATTGCCTTCGGGATACCAAATCTACAATTTCAGATTGACATAATACTAAAAGCATAGTAAATCAGGTGGCATTCATATTTGTGTTTATGCGAGGGGTCCCGCCCGGTATACAGACATCTATAAATGGGCCACCCTGGATAAGAAATTACAGATAGGATATAATTAAAAATCTTACGATATTCAGTTGTTGTATAACGAGATTCAAATAGTAACTGTGTGTCTTCTTCAGTTTCATTGACGGTGATGGTTTTCTTATGCGCTGCAAAATTACAAATGGTGTAGGTCTTAACAATAAATATTAAAACTAATTTAATGTAAGTAGATACTTAAATAAAAAGACGTTTGGTTAAGTAGACGTAAGACGTTTAAGTATTTATAATGTAACTAGCTTTTGTCCACGGTTTAACCCTCGTAGATCTCGATCCCGTAATATTGGGATAAAATGTAGCTTAAGTTACTCTCCTTTCAACTAACTTTACGCCAAAAATCAAGTCAATTCGTTCCTTGGTTAGGGCGTGAAGGAAGGACAAACAAACTCAATTTCGCATTTATAATATTAGCATAATCACGGACCGTATTCTTCTGCGCGTTCTGTTATTCTGTTTTCGATAAATCCGGCCTAATATGCTGGCTGCTATTTTTATAACGATACAACTAACTATATGTGTGAATAAAACTTACCCATTTTTGATATTAATCCTATATTTTTGAAATTATGCAAAGTAACGCACGCACGTACCTACTCCTTCCACTCTGCAATTCACAAAACACACGACACCCACACGCGCCCCGCGGCCCCCACCCAGCCAAACGAAAGGCAATTTATCAGTAATATATCGGTATTTTGTATAGGTATTGATACTGGTAAAATTATGAAAGTATAGATATTATTGTACCGAAAAAAAATACCGATATCGATAGCGATAAATCGATACCTGTTTATCGATACTATATCGATAAACAGATATCGATACTCAAAAAATATCGATATTACAGTCCCTGCTCATACCAGTCAGTTGAATATTGAAACCCACCATTAACCAATAAACCTGTATATTTAAGTTTGAACAACTGATCCTAGCATGCTTTCGTGATTGAGATGAGCATGTTACTCAGTAGCATTAGGGTTATTTATTTATATTATTTTATTTACATGTCAGCAATTAATCTCAATCCTTGATCAAACAATTGCAAATGCGAAAAAATCTGGATTCTTTTTATTGAGATGAATATTAAAATCTACTATTCGTAAACATGGCAGAAAACAGCGTTACACCTAATGGGACTATGAAATATTATTGAATGATAAATAGTAATATATCGATGGACACACCAAATGCATTTTTGTTTGACGGTACGAACATACATACATAAGGTTATGTGCTTTTCTAAACACCGAGTTAAGTAATTAAAGATTGCGTCACCATTTTGTCACTACAATCTGAAAAAGAGCTACATCTTCTTAATCTATTGTGGTCTTTGTTGCAATTTGATTACAGCCGCGCAAATCACAATAATCAATAATCAAACGAACTTACCTTAAGTGAAGTTCGATTGATTATTAATTATATTTCACCGCTTCATTCTTCAGATATTCTTTCCAAGTAGTTGTTTAGAGTTATGTTTTGAAATAAGTTTTTTGCTTTATTGTATAATTGAGTAAGTACCTTTTATTTATAATTACAAAAAAAGTTTACATTATAAAACATTTTTATATAAAGAAAATAATTAAGTACTATCCACTAAAATGCTGAACTCATCAATATTTTAGCAATATGAATCTATAAATAACTTATTTAAATATATTATTAAATTATTGCCTCAACCTAACGCAAACTGTAACCACAAAGTTTCATTTTAGGCGGATTGATTGCGCAAGCGTGACCACGTGATTGACCTACCACATTATCCACAGTCGGATAATGATAACAAAAGATAAATACTTTACAATGCTGTTGGAACATGGATTGCAATTCATATTTATTATCATTATGCGTCCTTAAAGCTATTATTATTTTAATTCAAAAATGACAATAAGTCTTCCCTCTTGTTCCGAAAAGAGGGTCTGATATAGCTGGGTACCTACTCGGGCTTCAGACGAGAGTATCAGCTTGTGTTGTCTCTAAAATCAATCAAAGTGTTTATTTTTCACGTTCACCTTAGTTATATACAAGTTAGATAAAACTAAGGATTGGAGATTGGACACCGATGCGTGCTTTTAGCTAAGACGTGATGCCCATAACTAAATTATATAGAGAGCAATTTTCGCACGAGTCGGTAAGTGTTCATAATTACTGTTGTCTGCTTTCTGTATGAAAGATAGTAGATGCATTTCAAATAGTTTAATATTATTATTTGTTGTTTCATGCATATTGCATAATTACGAGAGCAAATTGAAAATATTATTTATTGTTTATTGAGATATCTTAACTATTTGGGTGTCGAATGAAAGTCCTAATTCTAAAACTTATTTATTTATCCCAATTTTAATTTTTGAATAATTTAAATGTTATTATGTTTTATTATGTGTTATTATTATTTTTCAAGGATCTATCGATGGTAAAAATGCCGTACAAAAATATATATGACAAAAATGTACTCACTCTATCTGCACTTTTGAATTCTCACCAGCACTTAGTTGGACAGCTTACAAGTGACGGCATAGTACTGAATCTATAATTATTTTATGCTCTTATATCGTCCTACATACGTCACCTGGTGGTTCATATGACCCATTAATTTTTGGACATGGGCCTGTAGTCTACTACATATTCTTGACAGTACAAATGTGTAGGTTATAATAATAAAATAGTGTTCTGATATAGGTACCTTCGTGTTACTAAGGTCTAGGTCTATGATCGTATGAAACTGCATTTCTGCATAAAATAGAGCAATAGGCACAGACCTGCCTAACTGCTGAAGAAAATACCCTATTTAAGTAGACAACCCTAACGTGTTCAAAGAGGTAAGGGATACGCATTAGAAAGTAAGGGAACGTATACTTGAATATGACTGTAGCTCTCTAGCAAAGCGAATCGCACTTTATTGTATCCCAAGTAAGGTTGCCATATTGACATATTTTTAATTCATTTAAGGATTTTAAGCATACGTTCGCCTAGGGCGGCCCCTTCGGACAACCCAATCCATTCGGGCTCTGTACACCTCTTTCGTAAATCTACTTTCACTCATCCTTTCTAATTTTACAAACCAACACCATAGTAATTAAGATTTAAAAGAGTATGCTCCTCAAAGCATAATCCTGCATTAATCTCCACAGCATTAATCCTGCCACCACTAAGATTCACTACCGTACATAAGTGTTGGCGCCAAAACTCCCTCAAGTGCGGTAAGACGAGACTTATTCGACATTATTTTGCCGTAACTAACTGTGTGAATTTAATGCAAAATTAAATTTTCTAACTATATTTGAAATATTGTAGGTATGTAATTATCGTTATTCATATATCCATTGATTACATGGTAAACAAACTATGAAGGGCTGTCATTTACACTTACCTATCAATTTACGAAGCTGAACATTGCAGATTATTTAAATTTTAAGAGAAATTTACGAATAATGAAGTGGTATCAATTAAATCAATTCAATTTATTTATGATTTAATAGAGAAAGGAAAGAAATAATTGAAGTCATCGTGGCGCAGTGACTCCTGTGTATATCAATCTAAACTGCAGGTTAGGCATTGGTCCGTCAGGTCGGTACAACTATCCCTTGCGGATTTGTTGGTCTCCCATCGGGCTCGTCCCCGGGTGGCGTATAGAGAGTACGCCCCCCAGATATGGAGTGTACCGTTTCGACGGCGTGGACCAAAACCAGCTACAAAGCTCTCTCGGTACTCTTTAGGGGACTGATGAGGGCACAGGGTCAGGGGGGTTTAAGCCAACAGCTGCGCGGAGGGGCGGCAGGCTTGGATTGCTTCGGCTTCCGAATTGTCGGTCAACCTGTAATCCTGGCAGAAACAGGATCAGGGGCCTAACTTCTGCGAGGCCTAACCTCTGTTAAAAGTTACCCCAAGTGGAGGGTTCCCCGGGTGCCATAGGTGCCTCATCCGTAGTATGAATGGCTGTGGGGTTCAGTCCGTCTGCCGAGGGGAAGCAAAAAGGGTGCTCCCATACTTTCCTCTTTTCATCCTCTGTGCGGATATCTGGATTTCGGGGATCTAACGCCTTAGCGTGGTGACAACCTATGCTGGTTGTCTGACGCGATAAATAAATAAATAAATCTAACGCGACGGGATTTCACCGATTTCTCTAACCCTTTCCAGTCAGAGTGAAGTCCCTGGGCAGTGGATACGGGGCTATCTGCCTCTCCTGCTCAAGGGAGTTGGCTGAGGTGTGGCGTTCCGGGATTTCACGGCAAGCCGCGCAAGAGGTTTCGTGGTTGAATGCTTGCCCGTGATCACGCCACTAGCTGCATTTTTCACGTAGACTTCCGTGCTTCGGGGGGAACGTTAAGCATTCGGTCCTGGGTGCTGTATACTAGAAGATCAAACGAACTTCTTAAGTGAAGTTCGATCGATATTATATGAGTTGCTTCATTCGAAGATATATTCATTTACCAAGTAGTCCCTTTGACTCACACGGTAGCACGCACGAATTTAAGAGTTATGAAATGACTAAAAAGGTCAAAACACGTGTTTTCGATCGTTTTAGTTAAAATTTTTCACACCAGTCTGGATCCATAGGATGCGCCTCTGTCGAGCTCATTATTTTAGAGTTCTTAATTTTATAGTTATGGCAAAACTTTAAGGGCAATAGTTTACTACATTGACAGGGCGGGTGGGACCTTAATGTATATCTTCGAATGAAGCAACTCATATAATATCGATCGAACTTCACTTAAGAAGTTCGTTTGATCTTCTATTATATTTCGTTGCTTCATTCTTCAGATACATTCATTTACCAAGTAGATGTTCAGAGCATAAGGTAAAGTTTTGCTTTATAAAAATTCATTAACTAATATTCAACAGTTATTTAATCAACTCAATGTAAATGTATAACTTTGAAACATTTTGTTTATATGCATACTGAATAAAACTACTTAAAGTAAATTAATAATTAAGGATCAATAAAGGAGTTTACTTCTACATTTGATTGAAAAACTGCTCTTCCAAAATTACTTTTATTGATCGACCATGGGGCGGTTATAAAACTTAGCGAATGTTTGAGACTGAGCGGTCCTGCAGGCCGTGCTGCGAATGGCTAGCAGCGATAGGCCGCCACGCGCTCCGGCCGCGGACGTTGCTGCGCGTGCCGCGTGCTGTGAGCGCTGAACGCCGCGGGCCGCCGCCACGCCCGCGCCGCTAGACCCCATGACATGCTTTATCCGGCGACTAATAGACGGTGAGATCGTTGTTTTGTAAGGTCGCTTTGGTTTGACTATAAGGCAATCTACACGCTCTGGCCTAAGTTAACTCGTTACAAATAACTAATTTTCTAAAGCTAATGCAGGGCATATACAGGAATGGCATATTCATGGAAATATGGCAAAACTAGAGTTGGTTACTAGCAGTAGCTGAAATTATAATCAAATCCAAATTCCCTATTTTGATTTCATTTGCAAAAATTATAAGAGAAATTGCACACGGTGTGCTAGTGGCCTAAAAGCCAGTAAAAATACCAGTTACTGTGTGTGTACTTTGCTCAAGAGTTAAATAACTATTGGGATACCATTTTGAAATATAATCTTAAAACGACTTGAAGATCTTAATCTTTAACCAAGTGTAATTGTGTTATGTTGGTAATGGCCTTAACCTACGGTAATGGATTAATTAGTTCATGTGATCCTATATTGTTTCCTAATAATAAGGCCAACCTATGACTATTTACTATATCTATTAGCTGTTTTTATTAGTTTTACTTTAATTGTTCCTTAAAAAATGATAAAATTCAGTGAAATCGAACGATTAAAGATATCTCCACTGTTATTGTGACAATAATTCTAGTACCGATACGTTGTACCATGCTACGTTGTACTGAGCTTTAGTTTTGTTAGAAAGCGACGAGACCACGACTAGGTACTGTGGTGACCGCCTACACGTCTTCTCTTAATGAAACCGAGCCGGGAAGCCTCGCTGGTTCGTTCTGGAAAGATAAATAATTTCTTTTCAAAATCGTTAGCTCAGTAAAAGAGCACTCGTTCGGCAAGCGAGAGGTCCCAGGTTCGTGTACTGATAGGGTCTTTTTTTTTTTTTTTTTTATTTATTTTTCCCGTTACCTATTTAAGAATAATTGAGCATTATTAAATGCAAAAATTTCAAAACGGCTTGAATGTTTTAATTTAAAGCAATTTGGAGAGAGTAAACGCGTCTATAACCGTAGCTTCAAGATCTCGTTACCAAGAAACCTATTGTGAGCATTTAACATTGGTGCGAGAAGCAAACAGATTTACTTGAGGTTGACTGAAAACTTTGATACGCATAATGGGGTAGTGCTGTATTTTTTCCCGAGTTGATATACGGAGCAAATAGTCAAATATTCATTTTCTCAAACTATTACCAAATACTTTTAGCTAATGCATTTAAATGAGGAAATCGAATTCCTCCCATTAAATTAATATAGATAGTACCTACATACAGCGCAAACGTGTTTATCCTTTGCAAAACACTGTAACCCATTAAAAGCTGAAAACATACCCCCCCCCACATCAGGCTGTGACGCAAATATTCGCTAAATATTTCTATGTCAAGATGTCTTTCACATGTTTTTCCACCATTGTAAATCTTCTAAAATCTTACTATGTATTTGTATTTTTGTATCGTTATTATTGCTATTTTTGAGAGCTTTGTATCTATCCTTTCGAAAGTTTGAGTGGTAGTATAATCACTAATATTTAACCGTTGGACAGGCTGAAGTTAATGGTTAGTTAGTTGTGAATTGTGCTAATTCTCTGATGGTGCAACACCTTACTTTTTAAAATTTGTTCCTTACTTTTTAAAACTGAATTTAGGATGGCAACACAGATTTGAGATAGTGAACACTGATTGAAACTGGTTGATTCGATATATGTTTTTATACGTGTTGTTATTTATGACAAATTGTTTACTTCGTATTTCACTTTTTTCTTGCAAAATCACTGGTTATATTTCCACGGAGCAGTATTAATTATCTTTACTAATATTTGCAATTCACTTTGAGTTAATTTTAATATGTTGATATGCGACTTTGTTATAACTTTTCCAAAAATCTTTAAGAGACCTCGTAAACACTGTATTCATTTGACAGATCCGAGTTGAAGTCCTCGAATTCATAAGTTTGTGGTAAAAACTGAAATCGTAATTATTTACGACGTTCCTTTAATATAGGAACTAAAAGATAAGATTCTCTGAAATTAATCCAATCTAAAAAGGACTTTTTTGTCACTATGCTCAGGGAGGTTCTAAAATGTTCTTTTAAAATGTGATTTGTTATTAAGGAATTTATAAAATTTGTATAAGATTTAAAATAAATCTTTTGTCTCCATTTGATTTTGGTGCAAAAAACATATTCGGAACAAACTGATCAGACTGAGAAGAGCAGGAGACTATTGCTCCTAGATTAATTGATTTATCTATGGAGAGAGCCTATCTCGAAAGCCTGATTTTATTTAGGAGCAAAATTGTTTATAGGAGTTACGATTTGTATAACTTGACAGATTTTTGGTAATGAGACGCCTTTGGAGATCCACTTTAAACCAACAGAGTCATTGGTAATAGCTGTATCAGAATTATAAAAATATGCCATTTTATTGATTTATTTATTTATACTTCATTGCACACTTACAAAATAATAAAAGGAAAAGAATACATTAGAACAAAAACAGTTTTGAAAGGTACAATAGGCGGCCTTATCGCTATAAAGCCATGTACCTGCGTTAACGATGGGCTGAGTAGGGATCATTGTCTCGTTGATATCGTCCACCGAGTTCGGGGGCGTAGCGCTGACAATAATACTGTTGCGTAGTTGCGAGCCGATATTCGGTCCAGTTACCTTGAAACCGCGGGCGTGGGTTCGCTTGACATGTGGATATTTTAGGCATGTCAACATGCTTTTTTATCCCTTTCTTCATTTTCCAATATGTTAACAAATCTAGACCTTCATGGCAGTTTCGTTCTTGTTTCAGTTTCAAAAAAAAAATGTAAATCAGACAGAACTCTGCAATTCTCCACTAGGAATTTTATTGTGTTTACTTTAATATCCAACCAAAGAATAGTCATAGCTTGGCTTATGGCTTGTTGTTCCGAGCCCAAGTGCTTACCTTCAAATTTTTGGTTTCAGACTAAGGGTTTTCAATAATCTGGTTGATCTTAAACCTCTCTGGGTAGCCCTTTGCGCAATAATGGCAGCCATCTTTGAGCTAAATCTTGGTGAATACATTCGCCATGTTTAGGGCCTTTGGGAACTACCAGAACCGTTAAGATTTAAATTGGAAGCGTTTGTATTTCCGCTTGAATTATTGCTGTTTCAGATGGAACTTTTGGTTACAGTTGACGTTCTATCTCCGAAATCTAGTTTAGTTTTTGCTTCCATGCTGGACTGGGAGCGAAAGAAAAACATAGAATGCGCCAGCTGGTTCTCTTCCCGGGCAAGGGACAGAGGTTTTAAAGGCGTTTTTGTGGGCGATAGGCGGACCACCTATCACTACAATAGTCTCTCCATCTTTATAATACCTCCAAATTTGTCAAAAGTGACATCAGATGGTCTTGTAACCTCTGGTGTTCTGCCTACCCCATAAGGGATACAGGCGTGACGTTATGCATGCATGCATGCGTATTAGTTTTTATTTGACCTCCGTGTCGATTTATCAAATCAACATCCTGGGTACTACCTCCGTGTCGATTTAAAAAATCAACATCCTGGGTATTTTATCCTTCGTGTTAACGCTAGTTAAAGTTCCTGAAGATATTAAACAGTTTCCTTGAATATCGTTGTATTTGAATACCTCCGTGTCGATTTATAAAATCAACATCCGGGTACCACCTCCGTGTCGATTTAAAAAATCAACATCCTGGGTACTACCTCCGTGTCGATTTAAAAAATCAACATCCTGGGTATTTTATCCTTCGTGTTAACGCTAGTTAAAGTTCCTGAAGATATTAAACAGTTTCCTTGAATATCGTTGTATTTGAATACCTCCGTGTCGATTTATAAAATCAACATCCGGGTACCACCTCCGTGTCGATTTAAAAAATCAACATCCGGGTGTTTTATTCTTCGCGGTAACGCTAGGTTAAGATCCTGGAGACATTAGATGCTTTTCTTGAATATTGTCTGTATGAAATCACTCGTCTATGATTTTTTCCGCTCCAACCTTCTAAGCTTGCGTTTATAATATTCTTCTTTTCTTCGGCCGTCTTCTTCGGCATTTTTATGACAGGTGTACTTGCTACCGCGCACGAAAAAGGAATGAGCTCGACAGAGGCGCATCCTATGGATCCAGACTGGTGTGAAAAATTTTAACTAAAACGATCGAAAACACGTGTTTTGACCTTTTTAGTCATTTCATAACTCTTAAATTCGTGCGTGCTACCGTGTGAGTCAAAGGGACTACTTGGTAAATGAATATATCTGAAGAATGAAGCAACGAAATATAATTGTACACAGTAGTCGTCAGGGTCTGTTAGATCCTTACGACATTTTAACGTTAGACATTCCCCTTTCCCATTTCCTAAACCCCCTTGTCAGCCGGGGTAAGACTCATAGCTCCGCAGTGGGCTCATTACAACGCTGATAATCATAATGATGAAGATAATGGTTAAATAAAAAATCTAAATTACTTTGTAAATACTAGTATTCGTCAATACACTGAATAATAGACACTTAACACTTTTTAACGTTCGAGTATGTAGTCACCTACGATTTAAGAAAATGGTCCTGAAAATGAACTTTTTCTCTTTGCATAAATCTTTACAACTGTTACGAAGTTCAAGAGGTTAGTTTATTTTTTAACGCATTTGAAACCATAAGAAAGATATAATTTTTCTTAATGTCAATAGAATATTATGTGAAAAATATTAAATTTTTTTTTTCAAGAAATGCCTACTTAGTACATAAAAAGCTGTGGAGTTTTTTCAAAACTGCTAAAATGTAAATTAAATGAAACAAAAACAAGTTTTTTTTATTTTAGAAATATTCTGGATAGTCGTGCACTTCCTGAAATATAATTTGTTCTTGATATATATTTTTCATTAAATGTCTCGTGCAGTGCTTCATGGGGACTTCTACGTAACCTGAAAATCAAAGGAATGTCAAATATTTGAATTTAGAAATGTTATTTGTATATAAGCCGTAGGGAAACCCTATGTATTAATGTTAGACAAATAATAATTTCCATTTACATACAGGGTGACTGGCACATGACCCGCCATAGAGACAGAGCTTGCAGATGGGATCATTTGCAAGTATTTAAAGCCTACTTTATAAGTCTTATAAGGTTTGGAGATAGGCATAATTTTGTACTTTTTTGAATTTTTCTCAAAACTTTGCCTTTAGATTCGCACAACTTTTTTATAAATTCATATTTTTTTATAAATTGTCGTTAATGAGTTACCTGCCTGTGTAACATCGGTTTTTGCCGGAAATACATTCTCAGAAAAGAGATATTGCCTTTGAAAAACCACAAAAAGGTGAACAAAATCTCGAACACAAAAGTTTCAACACATTAAAAAAAATCAACATGATTTTGTTAATTTATTTTGCTTTAAGAAACATCTTAAGTTCATAACATACCAAATATAAAAGAAAAACATATTTCATTTTAATGCAAAATTCTCTTAAGTGAGTAAAGAAACTCGTTTTCCATATGGTTTATTGTCCATTACAAAGTTTATATTTATGTAAAGGTATTTTTTTAGGAATTAGGGATTAGGCTTTTATGTTTTGTCTTTTTAACGCTAAGGTCAACTCTTGACCGTAAACACTATGCCACCCTTCTAGGACTATTCATGTTGGCATATGAGGACTCATGGTGTTGTTATAAAAAGCTTTAATTAGTCTTATTTGACCCTTAAACCGTCTTGAAGTGCTTTGTTTTCAGTCGCCATTAGGTACTTTGTTGTCATTGATCTGCTGATTGTTATCTGCTACAAGTCTACAAGAGTTTTATAGTAGCGCGTAGTTGTCTTTATTTTAATGGCATTCATTCATAATTTAGAGTGACTATGCCTTGCTTTGTATTTTAACGAATATATTAATTCCGTTGTAAAAAAATACGTAAGTACTTCTTTTTTTGAAAAAGTCGTATCTATAAATGATACTTATTGTGTTAAAAAAATTGCCGGTTTCTAAAACACAACCCTGTTTATAAAAATATCAGTAGGTAAACTCTTTGTCAAAAACTTCTTGAAACCCACTTACATTAAATGACAAATAATATTTACTTACTTGGCATATCATAATTTCCTCTACAATTGACTAAATCCAAATTACATCCATTAATAAAGGTTCTATAGTTATAGTATCCGTTTTCCGTCGCTGCACACACTGGTCTGTAATGCTTAGGACAGAATACAGGACAAGATTCCCCGTACATACGGCGAACGCGTAATCCCGTTAGTTGTGCTTTTACACAAAACTCCAAAGATGTCTTTTCAAGCTCTGTAAAAACATATTAATGTACTGTTTTTTAATCTCTTAATTTACTTCCTCTTACAGAAATGACCTTAAAAGAAACGCTATTAATTTACATCGATAATATCGATATTGACTCAGCATTTTTTTGCTACAATTTATTAATTACACGTTTCAATATTTAAAAAAAAAAATCGTTTTGCCTACGTACGGGAGATTTAAACAACCCAATTTTTTTTTTAATTTGTTTTACGTTTGTCGTTACTTTTGCCGACAATCCATTGAATATTGAAAACCGGCATAGAATAATTAAGTCGAGGTTGTTACAGGTCTATTCATGCAATGTATTTTCTACTCAATCTGTTAAAATACCAGGACCAAAATGCTTTTGAAAAACAGGTTCAGTTATTTTGCTGAAGAACGAAATAAGTAATTTGTAAAAGCTACACGTTTCGAAGTCGTCGTGGCGCCGTGGTTACTGTGTGTAGGTATCATACGATATCACAGGTTAAGCAACGTTCGGCGCGGTCGGTACTTAGATGGGTGACCGCCGACCGTTCATTTCTCACGACGACTTCCGTGCTTCGGAGGGCACGTTAAGCAGTCGGTCCCGGGTGCTGTATAATTGTATACAGTAGTCGTTAGGATTTGTCAGAAGCCATCTCGGCGCCCTGAAAATACTGGCATCCACCACCCAGCACTGGGCCAGCTTGGTGGATTATGGCCTATACCTCCTCGTCACCCAGGGGAGAGACTCATGCCCTGCAGTGGGCTCATTACAAAGAGTTGTGATGATGACACGTTCAATTCTTTGATGTGAATTGTAGTCACAACTGTATGTTGATGTTTGTAACTCAATATTTTCTTATCGTTGTTTTATATTAATTATTTTAGATCGTTCTTATCTATTGTACAAATAAAATAGCCACCCAGAGAAAAATTACCATTGGAACTTCAAGATGATAACCAACTATTTTAAGTGGTTTGCACAAAACATAATTTGTTGACTAAAATTATGTTTAAACGTGACAGAAACAAATACATTTTGACAATTATCTTCCTCATAACAAGTAAAAAATATGTTACTCTATTAAGATTAATAGGTATTTTAAGACTACGATGACCTGAAATTTTTATCGATCGATTACTAACGAAAGAAATTTTTCCAAATATTACAAGCCGCTGAGGTGAAATTTTCATTAAAAGCTGCCAAAGTATTTTGGTAAGAGTGAATAATTGAAGATTATTAATAATTATCCACCACCCAGCACTGGGCCAGCTTGGTGGATTATAGCCTATACCTCCTCTTCATGCCCTGCAGTGGGCTCATTACAAAGAGTTGTGATGATGATGATGATGATGAATAATTATCTATTATTATTAATAATTACCGAAAGTAATTTTGCACAGAACCGACATGGACCGGTTAGGTGCGGAGGTTAATGCGGAGCTCCTTGCATTAACCGTTACGCCTCTAAACCGAGGCTATAAATATTTTTTGTATGAGAAAACAAAAAAATTAAAAGCTATTAATTTTTATGACTTTTAGAACAAATGTTGTTGGGATTGATGTGGAGATGCTGCCTGCAAGAGGTGATACGCTAATTAAAATTAACCCTATATAACTAGAGACTGTAATTTTGCTTATAGTATTGATTGTCACCAAAAAAAATCTACAAAATCACTTACTGACATCGTTACATTTGACATGTCTCTCAAATGCGCATTCACTTGGAAATACTAAATACTGCGCTCTTTTTGCATCCAACGTGCAGATTAAATTATCATTATCTTTTTCAACTTTGCATTTGATATTACATAAATCTTCTTCGCATCTGATAAAACCTAAACCTTTAAAAAATAAATGGCTTGTAAAAAAACACTTTAAAAGAAAAACGATAATATAGTAAAATACAATTTGTTATATAACAAAAATATTTAATCCGAATTTTGATTTTGAATGCCCGAGACTGTCTTATAATCACGGTGCTTGTGAAATATTGAGATAGATATCGAACAATAAATCAAATACGAGATAAAGTTTCAGCGAATCCTTTTTATCATTTCCTGCGCTCGTAGGGTAGGCTTACCTAAATGAGGGCGGTAGAGGTAATATCCTTACCGCACCTGGATAAGCTTTTCGTAAAAAGCAACTTATCTGAATAGCCCACACTTGGTGGTAGGACTTCTTCAGGGCACATTGGTTAGCAAACACCCTTTATCTTAGTCTGTCGTCAAATGTCACCGCTCAAGCGGTGATTAGTTTCGGAAATATTCAATAAAGGGCCTTCCTAAACCTGTATGCTGTCCACTTCGACCTTATCTTCACTGATCATTAGATTCACTCGAAGCGTTAGACTCTGTTGACCGAAGAGCCCGTAAACTCATAAATAACAACAACCTTACAAATAAAAAATTGCAGACCCTGGAGCATCGTCGTAAGGTTGCTTGTTTGACAGTATTTTATCGGCTACATTTTGGTGAGTGTGCGAGTGCTCTTTTTGACCAAATTAAACCCACCCGTTTTTACCACCGGACTACCAGACGCAGACAGAACTTCTATCCCTATATAGTGGATTTACCAAGAAGTCGAACAAAACGCTTCGATAGTTCCTTTTTGGTACGGATTGCCAAGGTGTGGAACAATCTGCCTGCGTCTGTTTTTCCTGACCACTACAGTCCTGGAACTTTTAAGTGTCGAGTGAATAGGATTCTCGTGGATGGACGTATAACACCATAGTCTTCATGCGCACTTTCCATCAGGTGGCATGGAAGACAAACGTCCTATCCTTACAACATATAAAAAAAAACATCTCATGTAACGTCTGACAAATTTGGAGGCATTATAATGGTGGAGAAAGATTATTGCAGTGACAGGAGGTCAGCCTATCACCCGCAAAAAAACCTCCAATAAAACCTATGTCCCTTAACTGACTTCTTCAGTATGCCCGGGAAGAGAAGCCAATAAAAATAAAAACTTGATATTGGCGATATTTTTAACAACTGTTTAAAATACGTTATTTCATTTAAATTGTAATTAAGGAACATAATAACCATGATACCGCGTAACAATTTATGAAGTATATATTATACACTATAACGCAATATCCGAGTCAGGAGCGAAAACGCGGAATTACTTCAACCATCTAAGTATATATCTATAGCATAATATTGCCATAATTTAATATTCAGCTACACAATATCAAAACATTAACAATATTCTGTAGAATCATATAAATTTGTTCAATAAAGTTTTGAAAACTCTATAAGTGGAAGTTACATTAACTTTTGTGAACATAATTATTCTAACATTTTACTAAGATTTCACCTTATCAAATACTCTGGGAATAATTTATACACATACGTATAGCTTAAATGTATTTTAAACCTAAACCTTAATTATTCAGGGTTACTGTTTGCTTAGTGGCACATTTGACTATATTATTAATTTCCATTTTAAAGACATTAAAGGCAAAAGTTATTTGAATAAAAAGAAAATAATATTAAATGGGAGAACATGACGTCTATCACAAATAGAACTCATTTAATGAGAACCAGTACCATCTCTCTAATCTATTTCGATAATCAATGTAAGTAAGAAATGAAGAATTAGATTCAATGATAAATTTAGAAAACATACCTAAAATTGTCACAAAATACACAACCGAAAATATCATTATTTCAAAACATTCAATAAGAAGAAATACTTAAAAGCAACGACTTGAGCGAAATTAATTTTCTGAAAGAAAACTGATTAAATTTCAATTAAGATAAAGTCCTGTGGAAACGTCTGAATCCACTCCGATCGCACTTGTATTTGACCAAAGCGTTATTGGTTTAAAATTAAAAAGATATTATTTTATTTTAAATTTTCGAATCCTTGCTTTTACTCAATTTTACTTTTGCCAAAGAGGTTGATAATTGAGCAGTTATATTGGAACAATCTAGAATCATTGTTAATTCCTAAATTTGATAAAACTTAATAATTTTATTATAATTCTTTAGTTGTTAAGGTTGAAAATGAGCTGCATGACTATTCGCGTAACTAAAATAACAACGAGATGGCAAAGATTTCGTTGTCAAGATCACAGATGTTACATTTCGCAGAATACCAAAAACAATTACTTGTCAAACAGTTCAACATATAACAGTTCTTACTGACGCATCATCACCGATGAGCGCTGGTGACGTGTTATAAGTGAATACCAAATATGCCACTCGTCGCTGATGCATCGATGAACTCCACGACGTTGTTTCGGAGAAAAGCCCTGCTGGGAATAACTTTACAGAGATAAAAATATATTTTTTACATACCTAAATACATACATATCTTCACGCCTGTATCCCTAATGGGTTAGGCAGATCACCAGAGGCTATCAAACCATCTAACGTCGCATTTGACAAATTTGGAGGTGTTATTATGATGGAGAGAGACTATTGCAGTGACAGGGGGTCAGCCTGTCGCCCGCAAAAACACCAATAAAACCTCCGTCCCATAACTGACTATTACACTATACCCGGGAAGAGAAGCAGCTGGCACATTCTTTGTTTTTCTTTCGCTTCCAGTCAAGATTTTTGGGTATATATTTTTATCCACTATTAAAACCATGCTATGCATTAATGAAGACCTTTTATATGAATCGTCATTTATAATTTATTTCAAATAGAAAGAATGGAAAAGCAATGCTTAATAAGAACCTGTATTACATTTAATGAAATACAACACAAATACCTTTGCATTTCTACTCAGTATCGGATCTTTGCAATATTTTTATTTACGGGACTACCACAAATTATTACTGGACCCACCTGATGTCAAGTGGCATTTAATTCGATAGGCAATGGCTTGATGCACTGTTTTTGATTCAAGTTGAATGCTAGTAATTTTATCTTTCTTATTTGTTATTTAACCGAAAATTAAGATTATAGAGTATCAGTTACAAAAAAAAAGGATATCAAAAAATTGTAACTATCATGCTATCGAAACTATAAAGAAAACTGAAGTTGATAAAATTCCGCAGCAAAATGCTCAATATGGTTGTTCGTAACATTCACTGCGTATTAAAATTTCAGATATTATTTTCTTATTATCGTATAAGGCAGACGTAACTGTACACCAAGTTGGAAGAAGAATATTAAACATCAATTCTAATAGTAGATTGTTAACCAAGGACTGCATGACATCAATTGCATACGAGGCTTCTAAGTAGGCCGAGTATGCAATTGATGCTAACATCCGAGGTAAACACTCTGCTTTACTTATCGACTGTGCGGTAAGTAAAAAAACAAGATAGCAGGTTTCTATGAACATTTATTAAAGAGAAACATGTGTATTTAATTAAAATTAATAGTGAAATTAGAACAATTTGTAAATGATATGGTCAAATTCTTTTTCGGAATATTTACATTTTGAGTATGAGTGTGTGATGATAAGACTTAAGTTTGAGTGACTTGAGGCTTTTGCATCGTAAATGGTTCAGATGATGTGCTTTGACGAGGCGATTTCAAGTTTATATTTTCTGTTATTTTGGAAACAATTTTCCTTTTGTTTTCAGCTAACATACGATGTGACTGCGAATGTGGATCGATATTTAAAATAAAATCTTCATAAATTCTTATATACATTGTCCCGATTCCGATTTGAATAAATGATCGATACGGAGAAAAAAAATAACTTTTTAAAAGTATACTTCTTGCAGTATGAGTATGACAGTTCTTTTTTCAAATTCCAAAACCTATGCTGTAATGTTAACATTACATGGTAGGTTTTGAATCCTATGCTGTAATGATATCCATACACCCCGGCATTCAGGGAAGTAAGTGACTACTTACAGAGCATGAGATATGTAAATCTTATTTTTTTTAAGACTTAGCTGGCGTTTGATACCAATCTCACCGGATTTTAAGTGAAGATGAGGTCGAAGATGAAAGAAAGCACACGGGCTTGGAAAAGAACTGGCTCTTTATAAAAAAATGTCGGAACCCGCTGGAGCGGTATTATTTTTCGGCCGATTTTATAAGAAACTAGCTTTATCTCGCAACCTCGTATGCGCTTAACTACCCTTCTCGTGGAAATTTCAGAAACTATACAACCAGACACCCACTGAAAGAACCTTTATACCAAGTATCTCACCCATGCACTCAAGGAATAAGTTTTTTTTATAAAAACTAAAAGTCATATATTTCCCGTGCCCGTGGGAATTTTGGGAATTTTTTTCGTAGCACAACCAGTCACTCTTTGAAGAACCTTCATGCCAAGTATCACATCCGACACTCAAGGAATAAGATTTTTCATACAAACTAAAAAGTCCAACCAACCCCTTCCCGTGGTAATTTCGGGAATCCCTTTCATAACACAACCAGACACACATTGAAAAACCTTTACACCAAGTTTCACATCGGTGCACTCAAGGAATAAGATTATTCATACAAATTAAAAAGTCCTATATTTCCCGTTCCCGTGGGAATTTCGGAAATTTCTTAGTGCAGCCCTACATCCCCTAAAGAATGTATGTTCCAAATTTCAGCTCTCTACGCCCAGTAGTTACGGCTGTACGTTGTCTCTCAGTCACTCAGTACCTCAGTCACTCAGTCAGTAACGGAACAGTTTTATATATATTGATATGGTCGCTAGCCAGTCGGACCCTGACGGGATCCTACCAAGCGGAGGGCAATCGGACAAGTCACCTTCTCCAGGGGCTGTAGGGCTATTTTAAGCCGACACTGCACGACCCTACGTCTTCCATATTTACAATGCCCACGTCACAATAAGCGAAATTCTGGAGCATTTTTGGTGTTTGCAGCAAGTCGCTTCTTGAATGACTTACCCTCACGTCTAGAAACTAATCAAACTTTTGTATTTTGTAAACAGACATTCAACAATACATTCTGTACATGTTATATATACTTATTTTATGTATAATTATTTATTATCTCTTTTATTATTATCTCTATTGAAAGCTTTTATTTTATTTTAATTAAGAAATTTAATAGATTAATTGTAAAGTGGAAAATAACTCTACACCACAACCCTCATCCCCGACCAACCGTGGGATACCACTCACTTGGTGCCAACTGAAAACCAGCGTCGTGAACCCTTTAGGGTACCGACTATATGCTGAGTTGGTTACCACTTTTATAATAGTCATCGTTGGCATTTGTTACAATTTTTTTTTTCATGTTCTTTAGGTTAGGTTTTAGTTGTAAGTATTATTGTACGAATTTCAGTGGTGATTGTTTTAAGAATAAAATATTTTCTTTCTTTCTTTCTTTCTTTCTTTCAATATTAATTTTAGAAAAGATACTCTGCTTGTATGAGTACAAAAACTTTATTTTGTCTTTTTTTCCGATGATAAACTATACGCGAGTAGAGGTTTAAATTTAACACTGTTTGTGAATTTTACCTCATAGGATTACTTTGCGTAGGCTTCTTTTACAATGTTTGTATTATTAATAATGTAAGTTAATAATAATAATGAAATTCTTTATTAACACCAACATGGTTACATAGTTTAAACGAAAAAATAATTATAATTTACATAAAAAGGGCGGCCTTATCGCCGAAACGCGATTTCTGCCAGGCAACCCAGGTATTGGTGGAAAAGAATGTGATCGAGGTGTACGGCTCGTAAACAAACTACATACGAATAATTACATACTAACAATAATTACAATCTGTCTTCAAACCCCAGTAGTGCGTGTAATGGGACAGAGCCTCTGCCGTACTGATGAATGCAAAAACTTAGGGGTCCTGTTCGATAGCCTATTGCGTTTTGAAAACCACATTGAAGGATTAGTTAGGAATTGCTTTTACAGATTGAAGGTTTTATACAAAGTAAGACACTTGTTATCAAATAAATCTAAAATTCTGGTCTGTGAATCGCTTGTTCTATCTAGGCTTAACTACGCTGATCTTGTCTATGGTCCTAGACTTCTTTACAAAACTAGTCGTCTGGTACAACGCGTACAAAACGCATGTTATAGGTTTTGTTTTGATGTTCCCCCAAGGAGTCATATAACTCCTGTTCTCAATAATTCCTCGATATTAAATATGGAATATCGAAGAAAGTTGCACCTAGTCTTCTTGTTATTTGATGTTGTAAAGTTTAATAGTCCTGATTATTTATTTTCAAAACTTAAACTTTCTGTTAGTACTTACAGTCATGATCTGAGATCTACACGTCCACCTATAAGTACACAACACCATCGAGCTGTGGCTTTCACTGGTAGTTTTCGCTACCAAGCTACAAAATGTTAGAATGATATCCCACCACCACTAAGAAATCTTAAATCTAAAGCTAATCAATAATTAAAAAATCTGTACCTCGACCAACAAAAACTTTCCTCCAACTAGCAAAGGCAGCAAAACTGTTACTTACATATTTATTTATTATGTAAAGTATATTTAGTGTTTAGTATTATCATTAAGTTTTATCTTTATTTTATATACTTATTAGTATATTTATATTACAGTATGTGTATCTATATATTATAACTTATTACATAACATACTATTATAACAAATTAAAAAGCTTTATTTATCTTTAATTAAAATATTAAAAAGACCATTTCATGATGCGTTATTTTTATTTTATAATTTTTTATTGTGTAACATCTCTATAGTAAGATCTGAATGTAATTTAAATAGGTATAGCTGAAAATCAGCCATTTGCCCTCGGGCGATTTGTAGCTGAGCTATGCCTTTTTGCCTACGGTAGCATAGCATACAGTTTAAAATAAAAATATTTGTAAAAATTATGCATTATTTATTCAAAATGTAAAATGTAAGCCAGTACTTATACATGTATGGTTGGTGGTCAAAAATGAAATTGTTTAATTATTATGTTTGTTAATATTGTTTTAAAATAGTTTTACTTGCAATTTATTTTCCTTTCCGATTAATTATTTCAATAGTTCAGTTTTGACTTTTGTTTTTATTTTGCTTTACTCTCTTACTTTTGTTATTTTCAAATTGTGTGTGTTACTGTTTTTTTTTGCAAATAATTTTTATCTATCTATCATCTATCTACATACACATACATAATGACAGCATACATATCTATATTTACATATATACCTAAGTACATATAAATAAAATACATAATAACATCACAAAAATATATAAAGATAGTTCAGATGGAAATGCAGTCAGAGCCGATGGCATTGGAGGCACTAGAGAGCATCGACGTTTTAACACCACATTCCGAAAATTGACTTATTGAAAAGGATGGAATATTTGGAATCGGTAAACTAGGTATGTAATTCAGAGTGCGGATTTTATGGCAGCATCTATAGAGCTAGAAGAAGTGAAATGACCATTTAATGAGTTGAGATTTACATTTTTGAGAGAACTGTCACTCTTAGATTTACGATTATACCTAAAGTTCTAAGAAACCAAACTTTAGCTGAATCGCCATTTGAAACTGATTTGTGAATATGGTGGCGTGGTTGTGCATCCTTACACATCGTATTGCAGCGATTCCTCAATTTTTTATACACCAGTGAGTTTTCGTCAGATGTTTTTATTTTTCATTTTAGCTTTTGCACGGTTTTTTTTTCTTTTAATTTATTTATTCATTTATATATAAGGAAGAAATACTACAAATTATTCTCATAGCGTCTTTCATATCTCTGTGTACAGTGATTTCAATGCCGAGCCAACTAAGTTTTGGTGAACTGCCAGGAAGCTTGTTAAGCCACATTCAAGTTAAGTCACAGAAAACAATTGAAGTGTTACATATCAAAATCTTAATAAAATTTAAATGAAAATTCATTTTCTTGTATTAATTTAAATCATACATAACTTTACACGAGACAACAATATACAAATAATGCCAAAAAACTAAATTGATACAAAATTTGAAAACAAAAAGTAAGAAAAACGTATTTGTATATTACAATCCACAAAAATTTGACCTGTATAATAAGCAAGAATTACAGCTGCTACAGAAACCAAAGTTATATAATAAATGTTTGTATCTACTATAGTAAATCTTCTACAACAATCAAAAAACGTAGTACGCGTAATATCTCTCGTTATAGCAGCTGAAACAAAGTTATGCGAGGCCGGTGTAATGGTGTTACCACACGCCAATCGATTGACGTCCATCGACGGTAGACCGACAGCATCGATACAGACATTCAACAAAATTAATTTTAGGAAAGGTACTCTGCTTGTATGAGTACAAAGACTTTATTTTGTCTTTTTTCCAATGATAAACTATACGCGAGTAGAGGATAAAATTTAGCACTGTTGGTGAATTTAAACTCATAAATATACTTTGCCGCTGGCGTAGGCTATATTAATTCTTTATATATAGGTAAGAAATACAACAAATTATTCTCATAGCGTCATTCATATCTCTGTGTACAGTGATTTCAATGCTGAGCCAACTAAGTTTTGGTGAACTAACTTTTTCGATCGGTTTTTTGTCAAACTAAAAACTATCGATCAATGTCGACTGTTCCATTCGTCCGTCGATTGACGGTCCGTCGATCGACAGTCGATTGATTGGTGTGGTAACACCCTAAGAATTAATGACCACCGATTATTTATTTCTCACGGAGACATCCGTACTTCGGAGGGCACGTTAAGCGGTTGGTCCCACCAAGTGATGAATTCAAGATTTAAAAAAAGTTTTATTCAGTCATCACATACTTCGGCTTTAACTAGTTGTTGATAGTTGTTAAATTAGATATTACAGTAGACCAAGAGACAAAAAAGGCCGGCGTAAAAAAACTCTTGGCACTCTTTTTAGTTTAATAAATACAAATAGGTACAGTACAAATTGACCGTGACATGAAAAAAACAAACACAAGACAGCTAATTGTGAGAGCCAATGCCATGCCACAACCAAATTGCTTACATAGCAGATGCAATAAGCTATGGATGCACAATACGAACATGACAAACTGGGACCAGAATATTTGAACAAGAATGGCATAAAATAGTCATAGTATCATTAGCATTAGCATGTGTACTTAAGTATACAGTAGTCTTTATCAGAAGCTATTTGAGCGCTCTGAAAATTCTGACACTCACCAACCTAACCACTGGCTGGGCCTAAACCGCCTCGTCACCCAGGGGAGAGACTCATATACCTGAAATGAACGCATGACAAAGAGTTGCAATTATGATGATAAACTAATAGTATATTATGTAACAAGTGAGCTAAGTTGCTAATTACAGTCGAGGCTATGATTTGAATAATGAGCCGAGACTGTAATTAGCAACGCTCACGAGTTACATACGACGTTTTTCAACACACTTGTGAGTAAAAGACAGACCACCTACGTGATCATAAAATTTATTTGAAGCAGCTGTTAGCTGCTGCGCGTCAGTAACCCTGTCCCACACTCGCTATTGTTGCTTGGAGGCGCTGTGCGTGCCGCTGCTGCTTCACGCGCGCCGCCGCGCCGCGCCTGTCCGCGCGCCGCCTGGACGCGCGCGCTCATATATTTAATGTATAACTCGGATCAATAAAATATGCTTTGTTTACTCGCATGTGATTTGCACTAAGATACAATTCAACTTTGTAGGATTCATTATATTATGCACTAGGGTATAATATATTATGCACGCGTGACTTATAGCCCAGTTTATAGTTCTAAATTCAATAGAATAAGGCTCACTTTACGAGCAAGTGTGTTGAAAACAATATTACAATATGTTAATCAAATTAAGCCGAGCCAACATTTGAACCACAACTTTAAAAACTATTTTTTTTTTAAGTTTTAAAATTTATCACAATCTGACATTGATAATAGATATTTGAAGCATCATTGCAGAGTTTAAATTATACAAAACATTAAACTTTTGATTTAAAATATTATAATTTTATACTAACTTACTTTTTAGCAGATTCGTTTTATATTTTTATAAATCCTTATAGTTTGCAGTTTCCAAATTTTGTAAGTAATTTATTATTAATTTTCGTATGTAGGTAATATTATATCTTAACCTGGAACTTTTTACTCAAAAACTAGCCTATGTGTCATGTAAGGAAAATAATGACGTTCGAAATATGTTGGTAAACATATAAAAGTCCGGAGAGTGGTCATGTGAGGGTTCTGATAAAGTGAAATCTGAGTGAGAACGCTGGAGGTCGGCTGACCGGTCTGGAAAAAGCCGCCGGCCCTCCCCGTCCTGCCTCCACCTGAGGCGCCCCGCTCTGCCCGGCGCTCTCCACAGCTGCGGCCGTATGCTGCAGTCCTCGCGGTGGTCCCTGCCGCTGAGAGCGGCCTCCCTGCCGCTATCTTAGCGGTTGCTAGTGGCTGCCTCCGACACTACCGCGGCTGTGGGCCGCGGTCTCTGACGGCGTCTACTGCGGCCGAGAGCCGCTAACTCAACAGTGTTATAGTGAACTCTAATAGTGAACTGTAAGTGCTTCTATTCCTTTGTAAATAAATATAAAACTTTTAAGTTTTATTAAATTGTTTCTTCCTCTTCAGCACCCTCTTCGTACTGCGAGCGACGGTTCCTGAGTCGTCTTTTTGCGACAATATGTATTTTTAAATAGTTATATTTAATAACAACTGTGAATCATTTATGCTGTGGCAGTTTCAGTAGAAAGTTATTATTTAAATTACTATTTAGTAAAACGTCACGTGCACGGGGTCTGAATAAGTGAAACATGAACTCGAGATGGCTGTCAATGTTAAACGAACCGGTTTTTAAATCTAATCACATTCCTTTTTTAGAAAGATAACCAGATAAATTATTGTCTGATTAGTGATTTTCCCGTTGAATCTAATTATTTGTGTAACACTACTCGTATTGGCCATTAAACACCCATTGGCACAAAAATTTGGAACTGACTAGTAACCATTGTTACTCAATGCCAATTTTTTCCCCCTTTGAGCTCTTATGGTGCGTACAGATTGCTGTAATGGAACTAGTCATGTAACATTTTGCGCACGTTGCGTATTTGGACGTGTAGTGCGCAGAATGTTACATTACTAGTTTGATTACAGCAATCTGGACGCATTAAATTGCATACCACACGGCGGTGTCACAGTGTAACGGTGTCAGCGATGCCGCGGTAACCACCAAGTTATGTCAGTAAATCTTAAGTTGTACTGGAAAATCTTAGGACTTACCGAAGTTTGAGATTTTACAAAAGAAAGTGTGGGAACACAGTGTTTTGTGTAGTTACACTTGTCACTCAAACGGAAAAAGGTGGCATTAAGTAAGTGGTAATTAATTGGTATTTTTTTATCAATGGGTTTTTTAACAAAATGGTTTGACTCAACTGGGACAAAGGCTGATTATTTAGATAAAAAGAGCTTTTGATAAATTCAATAACTTACATTGTACTAAAAATATAATTCGGAGTTAATCAGCAGGCGTAATGTGTAATTTCACCAAATTACTAATTCATACATATTTTATCCAATAAAACACTTGCATATTTCGAGTACCTAGGTATATGGAGTTTAAGTGCGGTGGAAAACCACACGCGCATAATACTCAGTATTGCTGTAGAGCCTTTTAATATAATTTTATTATTCGATTTGTAATTATTTTAATTTTTGATCCATTTAATATATATATTTTTTAATGATATCAAAGTGGGTAATTTGCTAATGGACTTTCATGACGGATATACCTGCACCACTACCGTGGACTATGCTCTATGCAGAGGTACTAGCTGCCAATACCGCCGAACACCTGCAGGAACTCCAAAATACATGAACAAAGTCTCTAGAAAAATACGGTCTACGTATTAGCAGGAAAAAAATCGAATATTTGAAATGCTCCTTCAGCGGAAGCACAAAGAATGAAACTATAAAAGTTTTAACTGTAAATGTTGCGTGGCAGAAATGGAGAACGCTCACAGTAGTACTGTGTGATCCTGTGAAAGTGAAAGGTAAAGTGTATGAAACTACAGTTCACCCGGCACTACTTTACGGATTCGAATGCGGATGATGGAGGTAGGTATGTGGAAAAATGGAGGTAGGACTCGACAAGATAAAGTGCGCTACGAATTAAGAAGAATTTAAAAGGCAGCTTTAAAGTGGCCTTAATCGCCGAAAAGCTCACCGAAAACTGTCTCAGATTGTATACGCATGTAAAAAGGAGAAGTGAGGACTATATGATACAAATCGCACTAGAACTGCCTGAACAAAGGAGAGGTGGACGCTGCCCGCCTTTAACCTGGTGGTCTAAAATACAAAGAAATCTCAAGGAAACCCATTTGCCTGAAAAGACAACCCAGAATAGAGCATCTTGGCGTAGAAGAGTGAGGAGACCCAACCCGACCCCAAATAACGGGACAAGGGCAACACAAAAAAGGCTGTAATAATCTTTTATTCCTATACCATATAACATTGATATTAACTTAATTATATATATATTAAATGTTTACAATTATATCCTATTTATTTCTGTTTTCCCTTTAATTATTTATAATATTTGTTTTTTTTTTTTTGTCCTTGCTTATTCGCGTAATATAGTAGCAATACTGGTGGGCGATCACAGAACTTTATCGAATCGTTTGTTAACGAATGTTCGTATAGTATGGAGACGGTTTTTAAGAAAAAATTGAAATCTATCCATTGCCGCACGGCCAGCTTAAATAAATGTGTGCCTTGTTAATTTTGAATGTTTGTAAACATGTTGTACTCATAAATATCTGTAAAATAAAAAATTACAATATTACTCAAAACTTGCAACCGATTCCATACTATACGAGCATTCGTAAACATTCGTTAATATACGTTTCGATAAAGTTCTGTGATCGCAACAGAAACCTGTAATTTCTACTGTAAACAAAATTAACAAAACCACAGATGCAGAGCAATTAATGCTTCTCAATTATTGATGAAAAGACTACACCACAAGCGAAAAATAATTAGCGCATATAATTACTTAACTCGTGTAGCTTTATTGAGACATCGTAAAATAAAATTCTTTCCAAGAAATGGAAAAATAGATACGAGGGACCCAGGGCAAACTCAACTATATTTTAATATAATCTAAATTTCACAGGAGAAAAGATTTACTGATTTTATGAAATATCTTTGAAAATGAAAGCTATATTTTGACAAATATGACTGTGCTATAAGTATAAATTTCATTTCATTCAAAATCTAGTTATTGATGAAAATATATTATACCTACGTAAAATTCTACATATAAAAAAATACAGTAATAGTACTTATAAATTTATCAAATTTGGTAGGTAACTTTGTATTATGGACTTTTAAGGCGCTATTTTTTATTTTAGGTATAATACATAACGTTATTTGAAGGGATTCTTGTAGTAATATCAAAATTTTGGAAAACGGTATTGATAAGTCACATTGTTATTGCGAGCAAAATTAGAATATCTGTGTAATGTGACCACATGATACCGAGTTTTTCAAAGTATTTACATGTTTGAGTTTCGTCTAAACTATAAACTACTCGTATTATCGATCAGACTATAAAATTTCTCAAATATAGTTTGTCTTTCTGATGGACTCAATTTTTGGCTACAACTTTTGTTGTAGCACATGGAAAACCTATAGTTTTATCAGGATATTTTTTTTTAAATTGCACCCTTCGTATGTTCTTACTACACTACTCACTCACATTTTGCTTGCGTTTCCTAACCAGTTTATTTACTTCTTCCCACAAGGAGGGTTTTTTTTTTTATAAGTGACTAAACCCGCGTTTGACCTCAATCTCACCTGATGGTAAGTGACGATGAGGTCGAAGATGAAAGCACACGGGTTTAGGAAGGAACTGGCTCTTTATACAATATTGCCGGAACACATTACCGCCGGAGCGGTAACATTTGGCGGCAGACTTTATATAAAGGGTGGTCGCTAGCCAGGCGGACCCAGAAGGGATCCTACCACCAAGCAAAAAATTTCATTTTCCATATTGGATCCATTACTGTTGTCATCTATGTTTGTATTACATACATAACTTCACGCCTGTCTCTCTTCGGGGTAGGCAGATACAAGGGAACGCTAATTGCTACGATTCAGACATACCTCTTTTAATAATAATAAAAATAATAAAAAAGAAAGGCGAGTAGTTATAAGTATGCTAAATAATAATAACACGAGGCACACGAGGTGACCGAAATGTGGGAAGTTATGTCCACCGAAATCATCCCGGTTGTAATATCCGCAAATGGTTTGACCCCAGCCACTTTGGTCAGAAACCTTAAAAGGCTGGGATTCGGCGGCGGTTCGCTTCCAGCACGCATGCAAAAAGCGGTTTTGCTAGATACTGCCCGAATAGTTCGCCGGTTTCTGTCCCTCTTGCCCTGATCCCCGACCGACTGGTCAAATTGTCGGGTCTTTCCGCCGAAAGGCGTGTAGCTTTAGGTATAAATAATAATAATAAAAAAAGACTTGAATAAAAATAATAATATAACTCTTTTGCTTCCTCCACGTACACATCTTTTTACACATGATTGCCAGTTACTGGTACTTTAACTGAGCTGTTTTTAAGTATGTCACCAACTAGATCTACATACGTTCGCCAGAAAATTATTTCAATTCAGAAATTGAACATAAAAATGCAGTGTAAGAAGTTTGATAAATAAAACACAATTCATTCTTTTCCACAAAAAAATGTTATGCTTTTTAGTTTTCGCGGTTTATTTTATTGAATAAATAATCGTTTAAGCTAGTTTTTAAGTGTATGCTTTTTTTTTTCAGAAAGCTGATCTTAGCATAAGTGAGTAATATCGTGTTTTATTCATTTTCGTACGTACTTCGACAAATGATTTGAAAACTCTCTTAAATCCCAGGCTGAGACAACCTCCATTAGCTTAATATAAATATAAATAATATTTATATTTAGATAATGGAGGTTTTCTGAAACTTTTTCAATCTTTTCCTTCTTAAGAGGATTTGAATTATTTGGAATGTTGTTTAGAAATAAAACAAAAAATAATTTTCAATGAGAATTACGATTTTACATACATTGTTTTTGTTAAATTCCAGTCGTAATTATTCCGTTCTGTATCAAAATAGTATGAAAACTGCTTTAAGTAGTATCAAGCAAAAAGTACAAATAGTACCAAGCCAATTTTGAAATAAGTTGCATACAATAATTATACAAAACGATGAGTGAAAAAGACTGAAAGTAAAAATCTTTCAAAGTTTGAAGGGAAAATATATTTTGATAAATTTTGTGTAAAAACCATAGCCGTTCTAGATTTTTTAAGAGTTGTGGATATCAGTACCTACTGCTTAAATTGCCAGTACAAAAATTACAAAAATATTAAAAATTGTATTCACTGTTATTTAAGGTATCATAAAAAGTGTTGATTTTCGAAGAATTTCACAATTTGCCAATTCAATATTACAAACCTACGAAAAAAACTTACTTATGTTTGATCTCTACATACACTTTATGAAAGAACCACTTTTCTTTTTAAAAATCTGTTCAATAAATTTCATTTTTCCATTATGCTGCCCAATTTAAGTTTAAATAGAGCCAGGTTCAATAAAATCATGCAAATTCCAAACTAATAGCGATTCGATAACAACAATGCACAACTAAAAGTTTATTCCCAACAGATCTTTTGTTTCACAAAGAAGATACTTCCTGTTGTTCATAATATTTATAGTGGCAGTCTCCCTTGTGAGCAGTTTATCACATATATTCAGTATTGCAAGCTGTTGGAAAGTTTAAATTGTGTTCAGAATGTTGTCTATTTATCGTCGATTCCATGGACTTCCCGGTATGATTTGAAAATATAATTGTGGGAAAAAATAGCACTTGGTTTCACGTTTTTCCTTGTGACGAAGATATGATTCAACTATTAGGCCGTAGTACATCAGTGATTCCTTAGTTCTTATTGCTCTAATCTGTAGTCCCGTCGTCATATGCAAAAACTGAAATTCATATGTGTGGTCGAGAAGATAAGCATTTATAAAAGATCGGGTTGTTTGTGAAACTTGACTGAAACGCAGAATGTCCATTTATAGTATTTATACCTATAATTTATAATTTTAAAATAGATATGTTAACAAAAGTTGCTTCTTTGTAAGGTAAACAGAAACTAAAGCTAACTTATTACTTACTTAGTTACTAACTTTTACTAACTTTTATTAACTTTTCGCTTGGTGGTAGGATCCCTTCTGGGTCCGCCTGGCTAGCGACCACCCTTTATATAAAGTCTGCCGCCAAATGTTACCGCTCCGGCGGTAATGTGTTCCGGCAATATTGTATAAAGAGCCAGTTCCTTCCTAAACCCGTGTGCTTCCATCTTCGACCTCATCGTCACTTACCATCAGGTGAGATTGAGGTCAAACGCGGGTTTAGTCACTTATAAAAAAAAAAACTATTTATTCAATATAAAGGCGCAGCGCAGACGCACTTTTTAGTCTGTGAAAATAGAACCTATGCAATTATATGCAGTAACGCGCACGATGCGCAAAAAGTCCGGCGCACAATAATTTGACAAACGTTTGTATAAAAGTTTTACAAACTAAATAATTAGCACTAGTGTCCGGCTCCTTTCGGGTGCAAATTGACATCAAGTTACAAAATTTGAGAATAAAAAGAAAAATAGTTAACCACCGATTTTTACTAATAACTAAAATCTTTTTGTGCGGTCGAGTCTGCGGTCCGGTGCCGAAGTGAAAATTTACTGACGAAGTGAAGCAAAGTGTGTCTTCACAAAAAATACTCCCCCCGAAATTGTTATGTTTCACTAACGATTAATGAGGTTCGGAACTTAATTATTGTATACCAACACAAAAAAACCCACATAACTACACTCGAGAGCAAAGAATTAGGGTCAGAGACAAAACTCATGATATCTCTCAAACTATAAACGTTAGCTTATTAAAATAAAAAGCAAAAGGAAGCCTCTTTAATGCCGAATATAAAAAGTAAATGTACGTAATATCTTTTTTTAGATTATTACATTAAAAAAAGAAAAAACTAAACTTATGATTTATTTTGAAAATTGTACTAACAACTCAAATCATTTGTATCGATTTTGTTTGTTTTATGTCACAAAAAAATGTTATAAAAGGGTTTCCTGGTGTACAATATTCATTATGAAAGTACAAATCATGTCGCTCATATCTGAAGAATGTACAAGAATCTTCACTATGCTGGAAGACGGGCCTAGTCAGCGTGATACAGCCAGGATGGTCGGCGTATCGTTATCTACGGTACAACGTGTTCTCCAACGGTTCCAGGAAACTGGGTCAAACCTTCGCCGGCCAGGAACAGGCAGAAGAAGATGCACAACAGCTCGTGAAGATCGATACTTAGTCACAACAATGCTTAGAAACCGATTTCTCACGGGTGTTGAACTGAGAAATCAATTTGTACGTCTTGGATGAAGCAACCCTAGTGCGTGGACAGTAAGGTGACATCTTGCCGAAGGTAATTTGAAGCCATCAAGACCAGTAAATGTTCCCAAACTTGAACGGGAGCATCGTATTGCAAGACAGAGTTATGCACGTGAGCACTTGAATTGGGCTCTAGAGGATTGGTCAATAGTTTTGTTTACAGACGAGTTCAGATTCATGCTGTATAAGCATGACGGTAGACACAGAGTGTACAGAAGACCAGGAGAACGGTTTCAACAAGCCTGCATGGAAGAAAAAGTAGCATACGGCGGAGGATCCGTGCATGTTTGGGCTGGAATATCTGCAGAGAGCCGCACGGAGCTAGTCTAGATAGAAAATGGAACGTTGACAGCGAGAAGATACGTAGAAGAAATCTTAAATGAGTATGTCGGTCCGTCTATGGCCAATATGGGCGGGAATCCGGTGTTTATGCACGATAACTTCCGTCTCCATACTGCGGCTATAGTGACTGATTACCTTCAAGAGGTCGGTATCACGCGCATGGAATGGCCTGCACGCAGCCCAGATCTGAACCCCATCGAACATGCCTGGGACGAGCTCGGACGACGTGTAAAGCAAAAAATACCTCCTCTAATTACACTTCATGATTTAAAATTAGCACTGGTAGAAGAATCGGGGGATATACCGCAGATCCGACTTAGAAACCCGGTGTACAGCATGCCAAATTGGATGAGATCCATCCTGAGATCACGTGGAGGTAATACACGGCATTGAAATTTGTGAAAATCATATTCTCGTACCAGAAAAGTCTTAAATGTAATTGTAATCATCAAGTGTAATTCGTGATTTTTTATTTTATTTGTTTTTATAAATAATAAAATTACTTAAATAACAATTTTACAAATTTTATTTATGTATTAATTAACGGTCTATTTAACAGTTTTTAATTCATCAAGCTAGCATTTATAATTTGCGAGATATCATGGGTTTTATCTCTGACCCTAATTCTTTGCTCTCGAGTGTAGTTTTTTTAGTAGCACAATTAGCTAAGTCTTATAATAATAACTATTATTTACATTGTTATTAAACATTTACAAAATTTACAAATCTATTAACGCATTCAAATTTCATATCAACACGATGGTGATCAATTATTTTTTCTGGACATGAAACAAATATGAAAATAGATACCTTATTGAAGTAGTTTTAAACGTGTGACTGGTGACAAATTTCAGATATTGAAGGAGAGCACTCAGTACTCGATTTTGATCATAATTATGTAACAAAAGTAGGTACCTACTTAATTTTTCAGCAGAATTACCAATAAATAAATAAAGTGTTTTACTATGTCAACGACCGTTCGTGAAGCTATCTATACCTACCAAACTATTCTGTGTTGATAGCGTCGTGCGTACGTCCATACTAGTGTAACCATGCGCTGCGTAATGAATTCTTTAACTTTCGGTTAAGTTTACTCAGTAAATAATTAATATTCATTTTTTATTTTATTTTTTCTCTTCATGTATGACCCCAAATTATCACGTCCTCGAATTTCCAAAATGATCCACCAGTCACACTGTATAAATAACCACAATATAAGCTATTCATTGTTTGGTATTAAGTCATACAGCAACACACAAAGATACCCTGAGTAAACATTCTAAAATAAATATTATGTTGAATTTTCTTTTTTAAAATACATTAAAATCTTAATCATTAGTATATATAAGGTAGATAGGTTGATTTCTTTACGTAGAAAATACCTTTCAATATAAATGTCCAATAACAAACCGCAAGAAGTAAAAGCTAATAACGAAATCGAGTAAATTTCAATTAACAACTAACCCTGCAGCAAACTCTATTGACACAATTTAATCTGTTTTTTATGTTTTTCAATCACTATCTTAATAACTAAACCTTTTCCTACATTTAAATAGTAGAAACTGGCTTTTCAAATCTATAAAAATTGGCTAAAACTTCTTCTTCGCAGTTAAACGCTGCAAAAACAACATAAAACTGAAGATATTACAATCAAACCAAGTGCAAAATAATTCGCCAAATATTCATTTGAGTATTTTGCATTTTAATATTAAGTTTTTAAGTTCTCACCTGAACGAAATCATATGTTCTTCTTTTTGAGTCCTAAAATGAACTGAAGCAAATACATTATACAAAAGTCTAACTTAATAAGCAAGACAAAGGATAATTTAATTGAAATTCTTGATAAATAGCCAAGTTAATACAAACTTTTAGAGATATAAAAGTATAAAACGCTTATAAAATATAAGAAAAAGAGAAAATTACGTATCAGATCTAGACACGCGGCAAGTGTCAAGCCAAGTTCAAGCAAAGAAACTCGCTAGCCAGCGCCAAGTGAAATATTACACGAACCACTTGGTGCCACTTTTGAACCTTCTATAACTCAAAACCTCTTTAACATAAAACTACGTACACATAAACTACAAATTCGCTATTACAACTTAGTAGAATTCCATTTTAGTATTGTACTGTAATGTAACGGCATTTGTGAGTTATTTAATATTAATTAGGTAAATTGTTTCTTTCAAATCCTCATTTATTTGTAGCTCTTTTAAGTCAATTTGTCAATTAAGAAAGAGTAAGATTCAAATGTAATTTAAATAAGAAAACACAGGAATATTAAACCAGTATAAAATATAAGTATAAGTAAGTACACTTAATTTCTATGTTCCTAGCTAGTAGCTACTTTATTGTCGCACAATGAGTTGTACCGCGGAGTTAATGGTGGATGATAAACTTGTGTTACACCGTATTATTCCAATGCCTCCTTATAGGAGCTGCTTATTCCATTCGCTTGGATTTTCTTTGTTTAATTCGGCTGATACACAACAAGATTATAGGTTGCGGGCGACTATAGTCGAATATGTATGTCTGAATTGGGAAGATTTAGGTGTCTACACGTTGGTGCTCGGAAAGCGCCGATTTTTTCGGATTGGAGGAAGAGTATAGAGCAAGCATACTTTAATCCAACACTTATGGAGCAGTTTCTGAATGAATAAAGCTAGCGACTGAGCGAGATATAAGTGGTGACGTTTATAAAGGTATGTGGTTGTGTTTTTCCTACTAATGCTAACAAGGCTTACCAACATATAAATTTTAAAACGAGCATTCCGTTTCAAGTACCTTTTATGTAGAAATTAACAGTTAATACTACAAATTCCGAAAAATCACCTAAAAGTAACCTTTTGCTTTGTATCGACAGAGTTATCGACCGAGGTAAATTCATTGGTCGTCAGCCCTCATGCGGGCAATCCTCGCATGCTTTGTATAGACGAAGTTATCGAACGACGAACTTCATTGGTCGTTATACCACATGCGTAAAGTGCCCGCATTCGGGCTAACGACCGACTTGTCGAATAATGAAAATGCACCATAAGTGTTTTTTTGCAAATAGTACTGCTTGGTGGCTGCTCTGACCGGTTTGTGCGCATGAAATTTGGATTATTGGCGAAAATGGCTACGCTATATGGTATACGGTTTTGTACAGGTTTCCCCTACAGTTCTACAATAATATTTTTTACCACTTTTACCACCACTTGTTTACCTTTTCCGGTTTTGAGATGATTTACTGGTAATGAATATCGATAGCGTTAAGTCTAATTTGTTCATTTGTATTCCAAAGTTTACACAGTTTACACTTTAGCGATGGGGTAAACCTGTCTGCCTCAGACGCCAGTGGTTGCTGGTAATCTGTCATACAGGTCTCCTAGTACAGACACCAGTCTCTCGCATAGATATACCTTAAATTGCACTTAGATTTAATATGGAACTGTTTAGCTCTTAGTTAAGATATCATTATAAGTTGCTATTTGTTATAACATTTTTGATTTATTTTAAGTTTAAATACTTTCTATGTGAGAGAAAATAATAAAACATTTTTTCATTTTCATTTTCATTTTTTTTTCAGGTCCGATTCCCGCACGGAACAAGAAAAAAAATGTTCCGTGTCTGGGTGTTTATCTATTTATATTCTAGGTTCCCCCTAGTTCGCTACATGGTATCTCATAACACAAGCTAAGCTTACTTTGGGGCCATGTAGTTGGTGTGATTGTCTGGGGATTTTATTATTTATTATTTACATTTCGAGGATGAAGGAAAAAAAATGAAAAAAGTACCGAACATTCGATATTGTCATTTCGAAATGAGCTCCTCGGTTGCCAACACATAAGTACAACACAAAGCATTTTGTGTTAAAAGTAAGCTTTTGATGCTTCCAAACAAATATCCGGGATCCTTTAATATGGGATGCATATTACATGATTGTACATTTCTTCACGATTCTACTTTATTCGCTAAAAAGAGGTAGGTGGTATTTTATTGGAAGATCTAAAAATTATATTTGATAAATTCTTTCTGTTTTCTTCGATGTAATATTGAAAAATAACGTAAGTTAAAAATAAAATATACAGCGATTAAGTTATAACGCATAGATTGCATAGATTTTACATAGATATACAATGGATTCTTATAGGTTTTATTATTAGATTGTGTGTTTTGTTTGTAATTGTTTTTTTCTTTGCATTTTATAATCGTTCCTTAGTATCGCCATTTTGCATCAAAAAACTTTGGGTTGCAAATTCAACTATTAAAATTATTGTTTTTTTTTCGTGCGTACATGTTAATTTTAAGAATAACATGTAAGTTTTTCTCCTAATACCTAAATATAAAATATCTGTAATTTCCTAATTTTCGTTTGTGTGTGTGTTGTTTGTTATCTTTCTGTAATCATATTGTGTCTCGCATGCAAATAAATGTTTTGTTCATCTATCTAGGTCAGTAAAGCAGCGTAAATAGTTTTATCGTTCTATACTTAGTATGATAAAGTTAGTTCGCCAGTTTCTTTTAATGTATTAAAAAAACATTCATACAATATGACTGAAAAATTGATCTATTCCTAACCAATACCAAAAATCAATGGTGTTAATTTTTTGTCCTTTCGTTTATGACTCGTGGGAAACAAAAATTTTATGACGACAAAAAACAGAGACTATTGGTATAAGTTATTGGTCACGCTTCTGTTTCCCAAAAAATATCAGGGACAGATCCAAAATAAAAAAATCTAAATAAATTTATAAATATTTTGTCATAAAATGAAAATTCATGTAAAATTGCTTATACTAAATAAATAATAATAATAAATAATAATAATAAGGATCCCCGACCGACTGGTCAAATTGTCGGGTCTTTCCGCCGAAAGGCGTGTAGCTTTAAGTATAAATAATAAAATCCCCAGACAATCACACCAACTATATGGGCCCAAAGTAAGCATAGCTTGTGTTATGGGATACCATGTAGCGAACTAGGGGGGAACCTAGAATATAAATACATAAATAGATAAACACCCAGACATGGAACATTTTTTTTTTCTTGTTCCGTGCGGGAATCGAACCCGCAACCACTAGCGTCTAAGGCAGACAGGTTTACCCCATCGCCAAAGTGGTCGTAAAATAATATCAATTAATATAATATAAGGTTTTACATACAAGAGACGGGACACATATGTCTCTGTGGTTATACGAGTATTCCAACATCAATTTCAGTACAAGATCCTTATTAATTGGAGTATAATCATTTAGATTGTTGGTTGAAACAATTAATATTGTTCGTCATGCTCAACCAATAAAGCACGAAGTAATCCAGGCTGATGAATTGGTATACCGAGATATTGGCGATAAACAAGTCATATTACATTCAGTATACACTGTATTGACAATTTGATTTAATGGTTTACAGTGGGTATATTATCTGTACAAGTATAGTAAAGTTGGGGAGTTTATATGTTGATTCAAACCAAGGTAATTTGAAAAGTGTCTGTCGGATTTGAAAGATTATTTTTAAATTTAATCGCTAAAACTCTAGAAATGTTTTGGGATTGGTTTTATTTAACAGATTGAAGTTCAATTACTTATGTATTTATTTACTCTTTATTGCATACAATTATAAAAGCGATTACAAACAAGAAGTATTATATATATATTATTGTAGAACAATTGGCAGTATTATCGCTAGCAAGCGATCTCTTCGAGACAACCCGGGTTATAGTACTGGTGAAATACGATTATTTATTTATTGATTATTATCAAATTATTTCTCTTTAATTCATATACTTCTTCCATGCTGGACTGGGAGCGAAGGAAAAACATGGAATGTACCAGCTGCTTCTCTTTCCGGGCATCAGATTAGGGACAGAGGTTTTATTAGAAGTTTTTTGTGGACTATTGGCTGACTCCCTGTCACTGCAATATTCTCTCTCTCCATCATTATAATGCCTCCAAACTTGTCAAATTTGTCAGATGGTTTTATAACCTCTGGTGCTATGCCTACCCCATAAGGGATACATGCGTGAGTTATGTTTGTATATAGTTCATATTAATTGCAAACAATAACATTAATATTGTTATTTTAGTCTGACCTAGTAAAATTTTGAAAGTAATTTACAGCTTCTGGATTCAAGTAATTGTGAGATGTTGCATGATTCTTATATGAACCTGTACTAGCCTTCAGCAAGAGCCTGAGTTGAGCTGTTGCTCACTTCTATTTAAGTTTATTAACAAGTAAACGTAAGTTTATTTTACGTTTTACTGTTGATAAAGTATTTTAGTAATACTTACAGCAATCCAATATTCTTTTAATATATTAAGCTTGTCCAATTTACGTAAGAATACCCTAGGATGATTGCGAAAACCGATTTTGATAGATCAAATCTTATTTATAGTTGATTATTTACAGCACTTAAGGCTTTTTTACTAAAAAAATGTCGCTAAAAATGTGGCTAGGGCTGTCGAAAAGTTTTTTTTAATACAGTTGCTCAAAAAGTGGCGTATTGCAGGGACGTTTAGCGTTCGGGATGTGGGCTATTACACACTTGTGCTTTTTCTTTACCTTTTCCGCACTCGTGCGTTCTCTTTCCCAAATGTCACAATAATGTCTATTAAAAAGAAAAAATCAACCACGAAGTTTTTAATAAAAAAAAACTCATAGAAGTTTTTACGATTCATGCAAATATTTCTGAAAAGAAGCTACTAATTTGTTTCAATATCAGATATAATGATTTGATGCAATGAGTTAGGTTAGGTTTCATTTAATTTTATCTCATTAAATTCATTTTCATTTCGCGTCAATACAAAAAATCTACTAAAGACTTGGCTGTATGGGCATAGTTCCCTTTGCCTACCCAGAATGGGTAAACAAAAAAAAATCTCTGCTTATAATCTTTCACGGCTGGCGCCATTTTGTATATTTTATAAAATTGCTAAATTTTTTCGCAACTGTATTAAAAATAGTCGTTCAGTACACGTGCGGAACCGTCATTGCAACTCGTTCCGACTGTCAACCCTCGCCTTCGGCTGCGCCTCGGATCGTGTAGACATTTGTCGGAACTCTTTGCAATGACAGGCTTTCCGCACTCGTAATGAAATATACTATACTATTTCACTCAGCATCTGCAAAAGAAAACTACAATTTCAATGGTTGAATTTGCAACCCAAAGATTGTTGATGCAAAATGGCGATATTATGGAACTGAGAGATATTATAAAATGCAAAAAAAAATGAATTACAAACAAAACACACGATCTACTAACAAAAACTATAAGAATTCATATAAGAATTCAGTATATCCGTGTAAAATCCATGCAATCCATGCGTTATAATGTATCGTGTAAACTTGAAGCAAAAATAGGGTACCTACTTCTGGATTTTAACTTAATAATTTTCAAAGGTTTATTATGTCCCATATACGCTTATGGTAATATAAAGAGCCGAAAATTTGCCCTTGTCATCACTTACCATCGGTCAAGATTGAGGTTATATGTAATCTTAATTTTAATCTTCTAATTGTAATCTTAATCTTATAAGAAATCTTCATGTTAATATTGAAAATAAATTAAACTTCAATCTTCAACAACCCCACTTTACTCCTTCCAATAAAACCATTTCCTCTCTTCACATGTAAATTGATACCCTTCTCGTATCCTAATGCATTTCTTCGGTAAGTAGTAGGTGTATGGTAAAGTTGAATTAGCTGTATATGAATGGAAAAGTGTCGTTTATTTATGCTCTTTTATTTTACTATCCTACTTTCCACTAAACTTATTAAGGTCAAAGTTTGAGATGATGTACAAATTTTAATTTATTTTTCTCATGTCTATACCAGAAGCTTCTGGATTCAAATCCCTTATCAAATGATGGATGTTTATACAGGATGACTGGTGGGTCACTTTCAAAATTCGAGGACGTGATAGTTTAAGGTGCAGAGAAAAAATAAAAGAAATAATAACTATTTACTGAGTAAACTTAACCGAAAGTTAAAGAATTCATAACGCAACGCATGGTTACATAAGCGTAATACAATAGATACTTAGCGGGTGGTGGTGTGCGTATGACGGGAACACTACTGTGTGCGTGTTGACTGAGGTAGCGCGTCGAGAAAAGTATAGTATTTTTTTCTCTTTATTTATTTATAGCGAATTTTGGAGAAAAACTAAGTATCTAATTTAATACATAATTATGATCAGAATCGAGTAGGTATAGAGTGCTGTTCTTCAATATCTAAAATTAGTCACCAGTCACCCTGTATAAGATCAGAAAAATAGACCAAATAAATTCACCGAACCAGGAAGCGAACCTCGATCTTCCCCCCGCTCGCGGGACGGTTACCGCTATCAACTTAACTACCGGGCACTAATAGATGCCATCAAAGTTAATGAGTATATATTTTTAATGTTATGCTACCAACTTAGCTCCATCTTGTGGTATTGCTCTGCAGCTAACCACTCGATGATCGTAACAAAAAAATATAAACTTCTGTTTAACTGATAAAAAGTAAGTGAATAATATTTTAAAGTTTGAAACGCTAAATTATAATAAAAGATCAGAAATATGATTATATTGAATAAATTCCCTTAAGACATTATATGTCTTTTTTTAAATATGTAATCATTATTTATTTTTCTATTAAAATAAATATTTCATAGTATATTTCTCAGCACAAAGCTCAGCACATTGATAAAACAGGTAAAAATAGTAACATGTAACTAAATACATGTCAAATGCCTATGGCCTTGTTTCTATTATGAAGGTATCTTTCTTAATTTTGATAACTTAACGTTTTATTTTATAGCAAAGCATTAAATAGAGTTTTGACAATTTAGGTAGAGTGAGAAATGCGAATTTTTTTCTTATTTACATGATAAAATAATTCCAATAAAGCTTAGTTGGTTATAGGTAGTAATTTAACCATTTATCATCTTGTTTGTTTAAAAATATATTAAATATTTCTTATCGACGGTTAACCAACAGGTATAACCAACAAATATTGGCATAATCGGAAATAAAACAAATTATTTCTATATACAAGCCGTTACGCGTGTTTCTACCCACGTAACTTTTGATTTCGTAGGAATTTCTTGAGCACTACATCTGATTTTTATCCGATCCGAATCAGAGAAAATAAGAACCTAGAAATCTTGTATGAAATGACGGATGACAGATGCCCGATGAAGTGCGTAAGCTACCATAGAAAAAGTTCTACGACTACGCTGGACCGTCATTACTCGGATTAGGATCGGCTAAGAATCGGATGTAGTGTGTCATCATCATCATCATCACAACTCTTTGTAATGTGCCCACTGCAGGGCATGAGTACTTACCTAGGTGAAGAGGAGGTATAGGCCGTTATCCACCAAGCTAGCCCATTGCTGTGTGGTGGATGTCAGAATTTTGGTGCTTAAGGTTAAGGTGCCCTCCGGAGCACGGAAGTCGTCGTGAGAAATGAATGGTGGGCGACACCCATCCAAGTGACGACTGAACCGAACGTTGCTTATCATCTATACTAATATATAAAGCTGAAGAGTTTGTTTTTTTGTTTGTTTGAACGCGCTAATCCCAGAAACTACAAGTGGGATTTGAATTTTTTTTTTGCATTTGATAGCCCAACTCTTAAGGAAGGTTATAGGCTATATTTTATCCCGAAGTTCCCACGGGATCAAAAGTTACGCGGGTAAAACCGCGCGTGGTGTCTAGTACACGATATACGCACAGTAACCACGGCGCGCCGCGCCTCGACGAATTCATGTGCGTAACCGCTCTAAACCTGCCTCAAAACTAAGGTTGTATGCAAAAAAATATTTCAGTTAGATTAGCACGTTCAAACAACTAACTCTTTAGCTTTAATATTTTATTAAAGACGAGCGTTTGCCCGCGACTTCGTACACGCATTAACTCAAAAGTCCTACTTTCCGTTCCCGTGGGAATTTCGAGAATTCCTTCCATAATACAAACATACACTTATTGAGGAACCTATATATCAAGTATCACATCCGTGCACTCAAGGGATGGGATTTTTTCATACAAACTAAAACATCATATATTTCCTGTTCCCGTGGGAATTTCGGGAATTCCTTTCATAACACAACCAGACACACATTGAGTAATCTTTACACCAAGTTTCACATCGGTGCACTCAAGGAATAAGATTTTTCATACAAACTAAAAAGTCCTCTATTTCCCGTTCCCGTGGGAATTTCGGGAATTCCTTCCTTAGTGCACCTCTATATACCCTAAAAAATATATGTTCCAAATTTCAGCTCTCAACGCCCAGTAGTTACGGCTGTACGTTGTCTGTCAGTCACTCAGTCACTCAGTACCTCAGTCACTCAGTCACTCAGTCAGTAACGGAACAGTTTTATATATATTGATGATTGATGATTAGGTTAATGATCAATTTAAAAAAAAACGTAACTGTATACTAATGTGTAGTATTTGTGTTTCAAAGTGGAAATATGTGTTCCAATTATGTAAAATAATTGAAGTATTATCATCCTAATATTTACGAATTGAATGGAATTCTGTACGTGCAGTAGTTTTAATGAAACTTATTGAGTTTATGAGTACTTACCTTTTTCAGAATACTGTTTACTTCAATTCCTAAACTTTGACTTATTGAGCTCGATTCGAAATTAGATTCGTCAAATTAGGAGACTTCAAAAGTCGTTAACAGAAAAAAACTTTCGAAGTTTCTTAGTTTTTTAATAGAGATACTTTAATTTGAAGATTGTAATGTCGAATATGGCACATTGGCTTAACTAATAGCTACATTAAATCATTATTAAGAAGCAATATATACTTTTGAGTTTTAACGACTCATAATTTAAATAAAACAACTTTTTAATCGGATTAATAGCATATAATTGATATTTTACATTTTAACTCGACGTTTCCGTGTCTTTGCAGACGCCGTGGTCACACGACTTGTGTGATCTCCTAGAACTTCTGAAACAACTGATTAAAAAAAACAAACTGGACGATATCTAATCGGAATGAACCAAGACTTGTAAGGTTTAATAAAGAAAACTGAAGTTGAAGATGAAGAAGGCTTACTAAGAAAATCATTTTTTGTTCATAATACGAATAAGGCGTCTGTCCTTATCTACTTAGTAGAAAGTGAACATCAGGACTAAGATGGTAAACAGCCGACACTTAAAAGAAACAGAACTGTAGATGTTAAAAAACATTGGCAGACACACTTTCACAACCTGTACCACAAGGAACTGTCGAAGTGTTTATATACAACACGTTTGGATAATGGTATTTTGGAACTAACTGTACTATAACATAACCTGTCGCGTTGATAAAAATCAGAAAGGCAGCTTGGTCATTCTCTACTTTAATTTAATTAATAAATTTAATTGTTTGATCTGTTTTAATATTATAAAAAATGATAACCAACACTAACAATAACAAAAAAATGTATAAAATTATCTCAAAATTATAAAAATAAAAAACCTTTTCATCAATAAATTCAAAACTACAAAACCGACTACAAAAAATCAACGGACTTGGCTTGACTTCACTTTTAAAGTTTTAACTAGCTATAAAATCTTTCCTAACAAAAAATGTGTCTCTCCCTAGTGATGTTATACTGATTAGCATTTTATTTATTCTATTTTCAGGGCTATGTAAATAACGCACGTCATGTGCTCACCTGAGAACTAAGCTCGATCTCATGAAATATTTATAGGGAAAGGTTTTTGTCACAAGAGAAAGCGTTTTTACTTCGCGACTCACATCGTACTTTCAGAGAGGCTCCACAAGTTCGGGGTTGGGATAGGAACGGGTCGTGTACTGTACGCAGTGCTCGAAAACCTCACTCAGCATGCACTGAGATGTACCTATTGGTAATATACCTACCTAGAATTAATAAAAATAGTTTTTCTAATATTGAAGGTTGATAAGAACTGATAGTTTACTGTAGTATCGTGACAAGTAAGAAGAATAAGTCAGTCTTTCTTTAGCTTTCGATTGTTTTACTTTTCGCTCCAACTACCAAATTTTTCGAGCATATTCCATTATGTTTATTAGGTTTTCGTTAGCGTAGATATTTGCTTAGTTCCCTCGAAAATATCAGCATTCCAAAGAACCAAAGTAGTTTAGTTTATTTGTACTAGCGAACCAATTGAATCATATACCTATTATATTTTTAATAAAGTTATGTCTTACTCCATGTGTACGATTAAGAATAAATAAATCATGACCCACTTTGCTTATGATTCGTTTGAAACTTTCAAACTTGTAAGGTCTATCGCGTTTAATGCACTTAAGACATTTTAGATACTGAACGAATTTTGTACTCAGTAAATGTCAGTGTCGAATCAAATGATAACAAGTTCGTCACCACGGAAACCTCCCTTCAAATGAATTTCGACCTACTAGCATTTAGACGGTTTGCCAAAATGAGCTTGTTGTGGATTATAATTCAGTTGGTTCAAAAGTACATAAATATAACTAAAACTTACTATTTTTATTCAAATAAACGCGACCGCTTGCAACCTAAACGTGAACTTCTGAGAATGGGTACATTGTATGAGTGTATCGCAAATTTGCCGTTGTATTTTATTGGACCGTCTTAAAGAGGCTTTGTTGACTGATTTTTGACGAAGTAATCCCATTTGACATGTGTGTTTGTTCAGAAGCTCCTCCTGTTTACGTCCTTAAATAAATATCTTTGGGGAAAGTAAGGGCTATGTCGTTTTTATGAGTATGTTAATTTTGCAGAAAACACTTGTAAACTATTTTTTTTTATTTGAACAAATTTATAAGAATGAAAAAAATAGGTAAGTAAATAAGCACTTTTTTACATAGGTACCTACAACAAATTGCTTAAATTAAATTGAGGAACTCCAAAACAACACTTAGATACAAATCAAATCAAATTAATTTATTTGTTGTTAGTGTTATTAATTGTTAATTTATTTACATCGAGTTTTGATATCGAAAGAAGTAAGCATCACTTAACAGCACAATGACATCTTTTCATCAATTAAGGGCTTAAATACAATCTAACGACCGGTCTCAAAAACTTACCAAAAAATTAATGAAATTCCTATACGATCTTGAGTTCAAGTGATAAGATTTGTGACAGGTATGGGAATTTCTATCTTTACTTTAACTTTAACTCTCTGCTAAGTTATTGAAATCGGCTGTCTATCAAGCTTGTAATAAATTGTGTACTGAAATCTGCAGCTCGGTCATGAATCAGTAATACTGCAATAAAATTGTAGGTTTATATTGAAATCCTTGCTTCAATTCGTTGCATTTTGGTGCAACGATTTTCCAGAAATAAGATTTGGTTTATTAAATAAATTATAATCCCACAGCGTTTGATCTCAGCCAGGTTCGGGAGTTATTGAGTAAACGTCTACTTAGATTTATTTAAAGACTTACTACTGCTAGTGAAGCATTGATTTTAAAGCACTTATCGCTTTTAGGTATACAATTCCACGCTGTACTGGGAGTGAAAGAAAAACATAGAATGCACCAGCTGCTTCTCTTACCTGGTATACTGTAAAAGTCGGAGGTTTTATTGGCGTTTTTGTTAGGATAGGCGTGAAGTTATGTATGTATGTATTCTTAGCTTAATGTTAACTCTGTTAAAATAATCCTTTGTGGCTTTTTCATAAGATAGCTAAAATATCTGCAAAACACAGGCCCTTACGAGTATTTGGGCAACCAACGGGTGTAAAAACGGTTCCCAACGTGCAAGCCAGCGGACCCAGGTTCGAATGCCGGTTGCGGTGGACATTATTGTGATGAACACAGTGTTAGCCGGCAAGTCGTGGATGTATTCGTAATTTTATTTATCTGTTATCTAGAATCCATAACACATATTATTTAAGAAATTCAATTTAGCTTTGATAATGTGGTATGAATGTTAGAAATATAGTATACTAGCTTTATCCCGCAACTTCGCATGCGCTTAACTACCCTTCTCCAGCTCTTCTCTTCCAAATTAACTAACAACCAGACACCCACTGCAAAGAACCTTTATACCTACCAAGTATCACACCCATGCACTCAAGGAATAAGTTTTTTCACACAAACTAAAAATTATATGTTTCCCGAGCCCGTGGGAATTTTGGGAATTTTTTTTGTAACACAACCAGTCACTCTTTGAAGAACCTTCGTGCCAAGTATCACATCCGTTCACTCAAGGAATAAGATTTTTCATACAAACTAAAAGTCTAACTCCTTCCCGTGGGAATTTTGGGAATTCCTTCCATTATACAAACGGACACTTATTGAGGAACCTTTATATCAAGTATCACATCCCTGCATTCAAGGGATGGGATTTTTCATACCAACTAAAACATCACATATTTCCCGTTCCCGTGGGAATTTCGGGAATTCCTTTCATAACACAACCAGACACATATTGAAAAACTTTTACACCAAGTTTCACATCGGTGCACGCAAGGAATAAGATTTTTCATACAAACTAAAAAGTCCTATATTTCCCGTTCCCGTGGGAATTTCGGGAATTCCTTCCTTATTGCACCCCTACATCTCCTAAAGAATGTGTGTTCCAAATTTCAGCTCTCTACGCCCAGTAGTTACGGCTGTACGTTGTCTGTCAGTCACTCAGTCACTCAGTACCTCAGTCACTCAGTCAGTAACGGAACAGTATTATAATATTGATTGATTGCAATTTTGACCAGTCAGACCAGAATTGATGTGTTTTATATTTATTCTTTTTATGTTCAGTCGGGAAAACTGTAATTAAGTATGCCCTGTGAAATATTTTGTGAGTAATTAATGTGTGTGGTCCCGTCATTTTGAATTATGGCTGAAATTGATAAGCAACGATAGTGAGTTAAATTCGGTATTGCAAATGAATTTAGCTTGAAAGTCATTTAATTATATTTTCATGTCCAAAACTCAGGCAAACGAGTCAATCAATAATTGCGACGCGAGTTATAAGTAGGTACCTATGTAAAAAGAAAGTTTCAAATCTATTAAATTTCCATTTTCTTCAGACGTCAGTAAGAACAAGAAAAAATATCATAGGTACTCGAAAGGATAAGGCTTTCGCGCGATAGTGTATAGAAATAGGCGAAAATCTCACTAATTCCGAAATATATACTTCGATGCTTCGAGAGTATTTGACTAAACACCCAAACAAGCACCATTTTTTAACTTTATGTTCCTTAAACTTAAATAGCAGTGTTTCTTGAAAGCATTTTGAGACCAAAGAAATGGTGATAGAAAATACAACAAAGGCCCTAGGAGCCATTCAGATTTCGGCTAATGAAAACTGTTTCGAGGATAAATTGAAGCGTTACTTTTTTTTTTTTTAAATTTATTAACGGCATGGATACAGGTCCTTAAGCCTATCTTATTTATAAAATAACATTTATTAAATTTTCTCAACACTGTTAACTATAAATTTATATAAACTTTTGAAAAATATTGGTTTAGCTAAAAGTTCTTGTATTTGTAGCGGCACTTCATCACTTGAAACTTCTTGTAACTCAGACGCCAATGTCAATCGCTGTATATTAAATTTTTGACATTTCATGATCATGTGTTCGAGGTCAAAGATCTCACCACTTGTACAATGTTTGCAATTTCTTTCTGATTCAGGAATTATCTTAAGTCTTGCTAAATGAGCTGGAGTTCTACAATGGCCGAATCTAAGGCGATTAATGGTTGTGATGAAATTTCTGCAATTTGCATCTTTATTTTTATGATACCAAGGTATGTGCGGCGGGGTGTCTTGAATTTTACTGTACCATTTTCCTTTATTTTTACTTATAATTTTCCAATATTTGTGCCATAATGTTTTCATTGTTTTTTCCAGTTGTTCATGATAATCAGTGAAAGGAACTTTTAACAGCATGGTGTGATCTTCATCATAAATTCCTCGAGTGGCCTTATCCACAACTTCATTACCAGTGATATTGCTGTGCGAAGGGACCCATTTAAATCTAACATTTTTGCCTTTACTATGTAATACAAGTATTGCTTTTCTTATGTTAAACAAAATATAATTTGACTTATATTTAATGGAAAAATTACTTAGAGATAATAAACAACTTTTGCTATCTGAAATCACTAAAAATTCAGAACTATTTACACTATTTACATATATCACTGCTCTATAAATTGCATAACATTCAGCTGTAAATATTGAACATTGTGGATCCAAGTTAAAGCATTTAGTTTGTTTTACTTGTGGGTCATAGTATGCTGCAGTGACTTTATTGGTGTCTTTAGAACCATCTGTGTACAATTTATAGGTATTAGGTTGACTATTTACATATTTTGAGAACTCAAATTGATTGTTAATGCTCTCTGTATCAACAAACATTAAATTATCTGTATAACATTTAAAATCAACATTATATATGGGTAAAGTATGTGATATGTACATATTTTTAAATAAGGTTTTTAAATTTAGGGTTATGGTTAAAATTTCTGGGATATGTTCAGATAACAGTTGTTCTGCTGTGATTTGTATATTATTTAACAGACTTTGAGGAAGGTCTTCATTAGGTAAAATTCTATTTAAAACAAAAATATTGTTAGTAGCCAACAATTTGGTACTGAAGTTGTTAGCAATTTGTAAACGTCTTAGTTTGAGTGGAATTATACCAGTTTCTGATTCCATAGCATTTATTGGAGTGGAGCACATAGCTCCTGTTATTATTCTTAAAGCTTTGTTCTGAATAACATCCAACTTTCTAAGTTGACAAACATTAGTGTTCATATATGCCAAACAGCTGTAATCAAAGTGACTTCTAACAATACTTTTATATAGCATCGATAGTACTTTTGGATCTGATCCCCAATGAACACCAGCCAAGGATCGTAAAATATTAAGTCCCTTAGATGCATTCTTAATAATATAATTGATGTGTTTTTCAAATTTTAATTTTGTATCTAAATATATCCCTAGAAATTTCTTTTCTGAAAACCAACTTAATGGATTACAGTTGTATTTAATTGGAGCAATCTCGTTTTGATAACAATCTTTTTTGCTAAAAAGTATAGTACCACTCTTATTAACATTAATATCTAGTTTAAGGTCACTATAAAATTTATGAATTTGAGTTAATCCATTGTTCAAAAGTCTAACAGCACTATTTACATTTTTATTTATAGTATACACAACAATATCATCAGCAAACAACAAACATTTTACAGAAGTATCTGTCAAATATTTATTAATTTGTGATGTATACAAGTTAAATAATAAAGGAGAAATTGTGGAACCTTGCATTGTTCCCTTGTATACTGTTCTTGGTCCATGCAAAATGTTATTAAATCTGACAAACATAGTTCTGTTGTATAAAAATGTGAATATCCATTTGCAAACTTTACCTGGTATGCCTAAATTACTGAGAATTTCAATCAATAGTGAGGGATTAACATTATCAAATGCACCATTAACATCGAGAAATGCACAAGCTGTATATGAATGGTTATGAAAGGATTTTTTTATATCTGAAATGAGAGACATGAAGCTATCATGGGCACTTTTGCCTCTACGGAAACCAAACTGCTGTTCAGGTAAAATGTTATTTCTTTCACTATAATATTCTAATCTAAATTTTAACATGGATTCAAAAAGTTTACCAATACATGAAGAAAGTGATATTGGCCTGTAAGAATTACAATCATTAACATCTTTGTCAGGTTTGAGTATTGGAATTACACATTGTGTTTTCCAACTTTCGGGTATGGTTTCTGATAACCATAACAGGTTATATATTTTTAACAAAATACTCTGAGCTCTAGGATGAAGGTTCTGAATTAATTTATAGGTTATGTCATCAAGACCTGGCTTAGTGTCTTTTCTAGGTTTAAGAGCCATTTTAAGTTCATTCATAGTAAATGGTTCAGAGAGAAAGCAACTATTTATGTTTCCAGTCAGTTGAAAAATTTCATTTAATTTAGCTGTATCTATTTCTTTTTCAGGAGGAGAGATAGGTGCATATTTGTCAAGGAATGAGGGAATCCACTCATCATTTTTTGAAGCTTTTCTACATGTTATGCGTTTGAATCTGCGAATGTAGTTCCAAATCATGCTTATAGGTGTATATCTGTTAAATGAATCACACAATTTTGTCCAAGATTGTTTCTTTTTGTCAGAAATTAACCTCTTTCTACTGTGGGGTACAATCTATAGTGTTTGAGAGCAGATTTACTATTGTTAACTGCTGTAGAGCATTCATTATCCCACCAAGGAACTGGCTTTTTCATTTTAAATGGAGTTTTATTAACTTTTTTTGGTATACATTTAAGCTTTAAATTATTAAGAATATCACAAAAGTTGTCATATATATTTTGGGAGTTTTCAGAATCAAAATTTAAATTGTCGAATATGTGCTTACTTTCAGAATGATACTGGGTCCAGTTTGCTCTGCTATATATGAAACGTTCAGAGGAAGGAGCAGTCACATATTTTTCAATAGACACCTGAATATTTATTATAGTGGGGAAATGATAACTTCCCATAGGATCATCATGTACTTTCCATTCACAAAGTGGAGCTACATTGGGACTGATGCATGATATGTCTATAGCTGACGGATTATGATGAGCTGTTCCTACAGTTGTTAGGGATCCAGTATTAAGAATACACAAATCACATTCATCTAGCAAGTTATATACATCACTACCTCTGGAATTGGTTGATAGACAGCCGAATGCAACATGATGTGCATTTAGGTCACCTGATAGCATGATTGGTTTGGGTAATTTGTCAATGATTTGCTTCAGTTTCCTAGTTTTAAATCGGCCACCTCTAGGGGGACTATAAACACATAGTATAGATAAAGTTCCCATATTAGTTTGAACAGTGACTGCAGCTGTTTGCATAAAGTCATAGTACATAGTCTGAACTACTTTGAATTTAAATGTATTTTTGATCAAGATAGCTACACCTCCATGGCCTTTGGGACCATTTTGTTTTATAATGTCAAAAGCTTGTCTCTTTGAAAAAAGTTTCATTTAATAAACAAATATCAATATCATTATTAAAAATAAAATCTACTAATAGGGGTTTTTTGTTATTGACACTTTGGATGTTGAATTGTGCTATAGTTAAGTATGTTTTGGCGTCGGTATCTAAAGATTGTATGGGAATGTTATAATCCATGTTAAGTTAGATTAGAAAGAAAAACATCTTTAATCCTGTTAGTAGTTATAGGTTCATTACCAGAGTTGGCTAAAAATAGTAAAGATTTGACTATTGCATTTATAATAATATCATTATTGGCAATGTCTTCCAAATTTACTTTTTTGTTAGTTATATTTACAGGTTTATTTACAGATTTATTTACAGAAGAAACTACAGGAGACTTTGTAGTTTGTTTGTTATATACATTATTATTTACATTTTGTGTATTTTTGTGAGGAAAATCATTCTTATTTATCAGTTGGGGAAATTCATTCATAGTTGTTTTGCTGATATCAGCATAAGTAATTTTATTTTTCTTTTCTAGTATCTTTTTAACTTTAATTGGACATGACTTCGAAATTGCAAGGTGTGGACCGCCACAATTTATACAATTCAATGAATTAGGTTTGTCACATTCTTTAAATAAATGCTCACAGCACATATAGAACATCTTTGTTTATTATTACAAATTTTTGCCGAGTGATTAAATTTAAAACATTTAAAACATTGTAGAAGTGGAGGTATATATTCAAATACTCTATATGAAAATAAGTCATATTGTACATTATCAGGCAAAGTGTTAGATAGAAATGTTATACTAACTGTCTGTAAGGCCACTCGTTCATTACCAATTCTTTTAGTAAATCTTCTTATGGCTATGATGTCAAATTTGGATGAAAGTTTATTGTAGAGATCCTTATTTGATATATTTGTGGGCACAAATCTAATTATTCCGGTTTTTTCAATTTCTTTAGCTGGGATGTACGCTTTCATATTATACTTTTCTAAAAAGTTGGTGTTAAGAAGAAAATTGTTTGCATAGTTGAGTTGGTTGAATATAACTGAAATTTTTGTAGCATTTACTCTATGTAGACTATGTATTCCTTTTATTTCGTTTGAAAATATATGATTTAAATAAATTGGACTTTTATTTCCTAGCTTTTCTTTAACATTTTGGCTTTCCACAAATACTTGGAAGCTAGTATGCAGAGAGTTATCTGGGTATAGTCTTTTATAACCCTTTTTTAGATATGGTGTATGAGGATCCTCCTCATTGGAGACAGTTTCAATTATTTTTCGCTTGGGCGGGGGCCCGGTGCCACTAGGGCCCGGGTCCTCGTCCCCGTCCATAATATTAGTAAAAACTTACTCAATTGCTTGAATTTTCTCGTAGTCGGCGAAAATAAAAATTAACTTTCAAGAAAATTGAAAAAAAACTTCTCGTCGTTTTAAGAGTTCCCGCCAGACTCCCTGAAGCGTTACTTACGGTAGAGTGTTGCCACAAACAAGAATTCCTGTATTGGGACGAAATAAATTTGAATAATTTAAAACTCCTTTAGTGTGTTAAAACAACCTGTTTTTAAAAAAAGAATTGAAAAGATGAATCAATAGTAAGCAAAATGGTAAGTATTCATTCGTAATTTAGAGTGACCATGTTTTGGTCAATATGTTAGCGAATATATTAATGACCTTGTAAATAATACGTACCTTCTTACGGATTTTATATAAGGGTGGTCGCTAGGCAGTCGGACTCTGACGGAATCGAAGACTCGGATTAGTCGCCTTTTCCGACGCGGTTAACCAGTCCATTATTTCCATTTCTCGCGAATTTCAGGAATTCTTTCCTTAATGCACACTTATACTCCCTAAGGAATGTATGTTCCAAACTACAGCCTCTCTACCCCCAGTAGTTATGGTGGTACGTTGTCCGTTAGTCACTCAGTCAATAACGGAACAGATACACGGAACATATACAGGGTGACTGGTGACAAATTTTAGATATTGAAGGAGAGCACTCTTTAATCGATGCTGATCGTAATTATGTAATAAAAGTAGGTTCTTATTTTTTCATCAGAATTCTCTATAAATAAATAAAGAAACATTACTACACTTTTCCCGACGCGTCACCTCAGTCAACACGAACACTGTAGTGTTCCTGCCACACGCACAAAATCTAAGCTAAGTATCTACTGTATTACAATTATGTGACCATGGTTAAATCTAATCAGTAAATAATTCATATTTATTTTTAGTTTATTATGTCTCTTTATGTATGATCTCAAACTATCACGTCCTTGAATTTCGAAAATCCTTTATATTAATGAATTAATAGTTTTGATTCTCTGTGTCCATGTCAAGAACAAAGAAGTAATTTAAATACGAAAATAGCGTAACTAATTTGTTCCTATAATTACAGTTTTTACATTTGTAAATGTGTTTGTGAAAACTAGTGAAAGTAACTAGCATCATCACCTTCACCATACATACAACATCATTCAAACACAACTCACACATAGACAAAAGTTCAAAATACACTATCACGCACTACATACACATTAGCTATTATTATTTCTAAGAAATTTATTTTTTATTTCTAACCACATATAGTTTCTGTCTGCATAAAAGCTGTATAAAGGATTTTAAAAATAAGTAAGGAATCCATCCATTGCTAACTTTTACACGCGCGGCTAAGGGTAGCACGTGAACAAATAGAACTCGTGTTGTATGTTCAATCTTATGTTTAAACTTTGCTAAGGTTGTAGATATTGCTTAACAATATTTTAAAGGTTTTGCATTTAAAATGCTTAATTACTCTCAAATAAATAAAAATGGGTTAAATGAAAATCACCCGGTCCCAGGTTTGAGCCCTGGTCGGAAAATATTATTAAACACTGCTATGTTTCACTTTAACTGAGATTCACAATTTCTGTAAATAAATTGGTCTCGGGTTTTTTTTTATATTGTAAGGATAGGACGTTTGTCTTCCATGCCACCTGATGGAAAGTGCGCATGAAGACTATGGTGTTACACGTCCATCCACGAGAAACCTATTCACTCGACACTTAAAAGTTCCAGGACTGTAGTGGTCAGGAAAACAGACGCAGGCAGTTTGTTCCACACCTTGGAAATCCGTACCAAAAAGGAACTATCGAAGCGTTTTGTTCGACTTCTTGGTAAATCCACTATATAGGGATGGAAGTTCTGTCTGCGTCTGGTAGTCCGGTGGTAAAAAGGAGTGGGTTCGATTTGGTCAAAAAGAGCACTCGCACACTCACCAAAATGTAGCCGATAAAATACTGTCAAACAAGCAACCTTACGACGATGTTCCAGCGTTTGCAATTTTTTATTTGTAAGGTTGTTGTTATTTATGAGTTTACGGGCTCTTCGGTCAACAGATTCTAGCGCTTCGAGCTGGTATTTGGCAGAACCATCCCAAAGGTGACTGCAGTACTCCATGCACGTCCTCGGTGATCGGAACAGATACATTCTGGAAAGTGGGCGTAAAAGTAAAGGTGCTCTTTTCTGCGGAGAATAGACACGCTTGTGTTTTGGAGGTGTTGAATTTGACCAGGTTGGATTCGCCCTAATCGGACACATTCCGCAACGTCGAATCAATGCGCTCAATCATAGACTTTCTCAAAACCTGGATTTCATGGGCGCTCGTTCGCGCATTGGATATATATCTCTCAACAACAGTGCTGTCATCAGTATATCCAATAATTACTGGTGTTAGGAGGTCATTAATGTGCAGCAAGAATAAAGTTGCAGAGAGAACAGATCCCTGAGGTACCCCGGCATTAATTGCCATTAGGTCAGAGGAGTAGCCGTCTAAGACTACTCGAATCGACCGTTCCCTCAGAAAATCAGATATCCAGTCGCAGAGCCCGGTCGGTATGCCATATGCTGGAAGCTTGCTTAAGAGACCATCTCTTAGGGTGGTCTTAGCTGCAAAGCTGCATTAGATGGAGCTACGTTAGCAGTATAACGTAAAAACAAAAATGTGTAAATAATTTCGAGACGTAGCGCCAAGCCCCGGTAGCTCAGTGGGGGAGCACTCGTCCGGCAAACGAGAGGTCCCAGGTTCGAGTCCTGGTCAGTAGATTTTTATTTAACACATTTTTCATTTAATTAAGATATTGCTTTTCTATCTGTAAATCAGTACACAATCACTTAAGTGAAAAATGCAGAAACTATTTATTAAGTAGACTAGAAATATTCAACGTTAAATTTTTATTTGCAAACCTAGCACATGGATCAAATATTTTTGTTACACAAATCGGTGTACAAAAAAAAATATTATCTTAAAAAGTCGGCAAGTTTTGGTGTGGGTGTGTTGCTTTTGTCGCTCGAATGAGGACACCCAGCCAGAACGCGGCCTTTGCTCGGTACCCTTCATACGACGTAAGTACCTACTTTCATCCTGGGATCGCGTAGGATAAGCGTGCGAGTGAGTGTGTACATAATTTAAGGATCTGTAAAGATTATTGAGTTAAAATATAGCATGTCATAAAATGTCCGCAGTGTTAGGACACTGCGGACAGACGAAAAGATTGTTGAGCTGGAGGTTGAGTGGATTGCATTGGGATATCCTGGGGTTATCTGAAGTCCGTAGACAGGGAGAGGAATCGATCATCCTGAAATCCGGCAATCTTCTCTACTTCCGGGAGGGCGACCAACTGTCCCAAGGTGGTGTCGGGTTTCTCGTCCACAAAACCCTCGTGACCAATGTTACAAAAGTCGAGAGCGTGTCGAATAGGGTAGCGTACCTGATACTCAGAATTACCAAACGGTATTCGTTGAAGGTCATACAGGTCTATGCTCCGACCTCGACACACTCCGATGATGAGGTGGAGGCTATGTATGAGGACATCTCCAAAGCCATACACAGCTCCAAAACTCATTTCAACGTGGTCATGGGGGATTTTAACGCAAAATTAGGCAAACAAAGCGGCGATGAGCAGAAAGTGGGGCAATTTGGAGTCGGAGTCCAGAACGTCCGAGGCCAGATGCTGGCCGACTTCTTGGAGAAGTCGTCTCTTTATGATGAACTCATTCTTCAGGAAATCGGAACACCACAAATGGACTTGGATAAGCCCCGATGGTCACACCAAAAACGAGATAGACTTTATCATGTCAACGAGAAAACAGATTTTCAATGATGTCTCTGTGATCAATGCCGTAAAAATCGGTAGCGATCACCGCTTAGTAAGAGGCACATTGAGTCTGAATCCAAAACTGGAGCGATCTCGACTGATAAAGTCTGTACTTCGTCCTGCACCCATCCAGATCCAAAACCCCGAAAGCTTTCAGCTCGAATTGCAGAACCGCTTTGAATGCCTCGGCGAGTGCGTCGATATGGACGACTTTAACAACAGGTTTGTGGAAACTGTCTCCACGGCTGGGTCTAAGTTCTTTAAAACCCGCCGTGCAAAACGAACTGGAAAAATCTCAGACTCTACCCTCAAACTCATGGAAGAAAGACGCACAATGATCCTGCAGTCCCCGGAAGATGCTTCTCAGTATCGGCGGCTAAATAGACAAATCTCCAAGTCCCTAAAACGCGACCTACGCCGGTTTAATACAGACCGTGTTGAAACGGCTATCGAGCAAAACAAGGGCTCAAAGGTCTTCGCGAGAGATTTGTCTATAGGCCAGAACCAACTGACGAAGTTGAAAACGGACGACGGCAGGGTTGTTTCGTCTAAACCCGAACTTTTGAGGGAAATTGAGAAGTTCTACGGGCAGTTATACACGATAACACGGGCACCTGTTCAAGACATGGCAATAGACCCACGAGCCAAATTAACCCGACACTATACCGAAGATATCCCAGACGTCAGCCTGTACGAGATTAGTATGGCCCTTAAACAGCTTAAAAACAACAAGGCGCCGGGTGATGATGGAATTACAGCCGAGCTTCTGAAAGCTGGTGGCAAACCTGTGCTTAAGACCCTTCAGAAGCTGTTCAATTCCATCATCCTCGAGGGCAAAACGCCCAAAGCGTGGCTCCAAGGCATAGTTCTACAAAAAAGGTGATAAAACCCTTTTGAAGAACTTCAGACCCATTACTTTGTTGAGCCATGTATACAAGCTGTTTTCAAGAGTCATTACGAACCGTCTCGCACGCAGGTTTGACGACTTCCAGCCTTCCGAACAAGCCGGTTTCCGAAAAGGCTTTAGCACCATAGACCACATCCATACGCTGCGGCAGGTTATAGAAAAGACGGAAGAGTATAACCAGCCACTTTGCTTGGCGTTTGTGGACTATGAGAAAACCTTCGATTCGATCGAGACCTGGGCTGTACTGCAGTCTTTGCAGCGGTGCCAAATTGACTATCGATACATCGAAGCGTTGAAGTTTTTGTACAAAAACGCCACTATTTCAGTCCGTCTTCAGGATCAGAATTCGAAGCCTATCTAACTGCAGCGGGGCGTCAGGCAAGGCGACGTTATATCGCCTAAGCTGTTCACCGCAGCGTTGGAAGATGTCTTCAAGCTTCTGGACTGGGATGGGCTCGGCATCAACATCAACGGCGAGTACATCACTCACCTTCGATTCGCGGATGACATCGTAGTCATGGCTGAGACCCTGCAGGACCTGAGTAAAATGCTCGATGACCTCAGTGGAGCCTCGCAGCGAGTGGGCCTTAAAATGAACATGGATAAGACGAAGGTTATGTCGAACGTCCATGTTGCACCTACTCCTGTGGTAGTTGGAGGCACCACGCTCGAAGTTGTTGACGATTATCTATACCTAGGACATAAAATCCAGTTAGGTAGGTCCAACTTTGAGAAAGAGGTCAATCGTCGAATCCAACTCGGCTGGGCAGCGTTCGGGAAGCTCCGTGAAATCTTCTCGTCACAAATACCGCAATGTCTGAAGACAAAGGTTTTTAACCAGTGTGTGTTGCCAGTGATGACATACGGCACTGAGACGTGGTCGCTAACTATGGGCCTTATAAACAAGCTTCGAGTCGCTCAGCGGGCAATGGAAAGGGCTATGCTCGGAGTTTCCCTGCGGGATAGAATCAGGAATGAGGAGATTCGCAGGCGAACCAAAGTCACCGACATAGCCAGAAGGATTGCAGAGCTGAAGTGGCAATGGGCAGGGCACATAGCTCGAAGAACAGATGGCCGGTGGGGCAGAAAAGTTCTCGAGTGGCGGCCACGTACTGGGAGACGCAGCGTAGGCAGGCCCCCCGCACGATGGACCGACGACCTGGTCAAAGTAGCCGGTAAACGCTGGATGAGGGCGGCGCGGGACCGAGCGACGTGGAAGACCTTGGGGGAGGCCTATGTCCAGCAGTGGACGTCTACATGCTGTGGATGATGATGATGATGATGATGTCATAAAAATTATAGCAATCGATTCTTTTACCGGTTCTGAACAAACTGTTTCCAGGTTTCGTATAACAAAAAATAACGTTATATAAATGGAATATTTTGGAGTCATGTGTGTTTGTAACTCTTTTACAAGCGGGATATTTCGAGATGCAGTTGTATGTTAAATATAACCTGGAATTTTTCATCTCAATATTACCTTCTGAGTCATGAAAGTACTTAACTAGTAAAGTTATAGCTAATGCAATGATTTTGTACTTTCTTAGTTTATTTAATACAAAAACACAACAAATCAATTTTCCCTTGTACATAATAATACTATAGAAGTATAGAAACGAGACAGCCTGTGTACCGAAGCTGTAATGTGCTCAGCCATCGTGTTTTGAGCTCAACAGCTCTATTAGGCCTAGGTTCCATTCGGAACTGTGTCAGTTAGATACGACATTAAGCCTAAATGGCTTGCTATATGGAATAAACTATAGTTTTCAGTATGCTGTCTAAAAGGCAAGCTTATTGAGGCTTACGTCGGGGCTGACTAGTAGGCGCTGTGACAATTTTGGTATTTAGGATAAATTGTGGGGCCAAATTCAATATCACTTAACTGTGTAAGAAACTTTTTTGTTCTTTTTATTACCACTCCCATATGTATAAGAGAAGGCAAGCTGCGGCCCACGGCCCAATGAGTATCGTAAGGAATTACCTACTATTGTTTATATCGATAGCCCTAAATTATTATCTGGCATATCGTGAATGAAGACTCATCTTTGTCGTTCGGATTTAGAGTAAGTGGATGACTCATAATTAATGTCTTTCGAATGCCAACCTTAAGTACTACTAGTAGAAACTTGCTAACAAACACCTATGACGAAATAAATAAAATTAATTCAGTTAATTTCATCTTTGATAAATACCGCATAAGAAGGGATTAAATGTTACAGAACATGCTATGTTGCAATGGCAAACATGTATCTAACAGATTTGTAGCAGCGTTTTGATCTCAGGCATCAAAGTACTTTAAAGCTAAATTATTAAAAACGTTATGTAGTAAGTAAAAAAGGTGCAAGCGGTGTGATGATGCTTGTCTGAATCTCACTTGATAAAGACGGCCTCGACGGTGCTGTTGTTGAATAGCCTGCCAGAAAGTGAGAGGTTCAAGCCCCGGTTCATCAAGTATATTTTTAATTTTTCGCAGATGTTCATGTTTAAATGGGAGACGTAGAGCAGGTAAGCCCGCAAGGTGGCCGACGACGATCTTCAGGGCAATGCTCCTAAACAACAACGTCGAGTTCATCGATGCAACAGCGACGAGTGACATAATTGGTATTCACTTATATCATAACACGACATCAACGCTCGTCGCGAACTGTTATTCGTCGAACACTTTTCTTTAGGTTTTTGTATTCTGCTAAATGTAACATCTGTGAGCTCGACGACAAAGTCTTTAACATCTCGTCGACAAACTCGTCGTATTTCAATGTTCTTTAGGCACCCCCTAAAACAAGCTTTAACCAGTAAAGCAAGCTTTAGCGGGAGGAGGATGTATCCTGTTACGGACGAGTGGGCATTCTATAAGCTGTTAACCCCAGTGGCTAACGGAAAATAGAATGCCCAGACAGTGTGGTCACTCACTTAGTGAAGCCGAGCATACCCACTAAACATCCCCCTTTACGACCTACCTTGATTCAGGTTCTTGATCATTTATCGGAGCGACAGCCAATTGGAGAGAGAGGCTGCGCAGTGAGCGGCACCCGGACGGCTGCCACCAAAAGGAACTGAAAGCGAGAAATTCGGAAGCTAAGACTAGCAGAAATGACAAAGCTGAAACTAAGAGATTATCTAGAGTGATCAGACTCACTCTGAGATAGGAATGCTGGAAAGAAGGACTACGTTTAGAAACGTTGAGCTTGCTGGAGTTTCCTAATAAGGGGAGCGAACTTGGTTAGGACCGGAAGAGCACCGTTGAAACCCTCTGGGCTGGCGTCGAGAGCGGCGCCGAAAGCCAGGATCTCGTCGATGGGAGCGAGCTGGATCCAGAATGCCATGCGGTCTTGAGAACCTTTTGCGTTCTGGCACTGGGAAGTCGGTTTGGCAGCCAGTTGCGATTGAGTCGCGACCCGGCTGCGCTGACCTGGAACGATAGAAGTAAAGGCCTTAGGGCCCTTTGGACTGACTGCAGGAGTGCGAGAGCACTCCTTAGTCCCATGCGGATCTAGGCACTTAACGCACCTAGGGGAAGCAAAACAATTTGCCGCCGCATGACCATACAGTTGGCAGCGGTGGCACTGACCTGGGAAACCACGCTTGTGTGGAACTTCAACGCGGATGTTGGACAGACCGCACACAGTGGGCTTGCCTCTGAAAATGGACTGCCCTTGCGGGCTTTTCGCTAGGATCACTAGCGCAAGTGGGAACTGCTTGCCTCGGCGGCTGTGTATTTTGTGCACATATTCGACGGAGAAGCCTTGAAAAGACAAGTCCTCTTGGATTTGCTCGTTCGAGAGCTCAAACGGCACGTTCCTGAGGACGGCACGAATCTTACGCTCCTCAGGGAGGGCGTAAGTGTGGTACTCGAGCTTCTTGTCAGCAAGAAGCCGAGTGAAATTCCTGAAATCAGAAATTGAGCAGACAACGACCTTAATAGAGTCACCCACATTGGATGCCTTACTATACTGGATCTTCGGGGTGTGCGTTCCGCAGAGAGCTGAGTCCTCGGTCCAGCGGCTCTTGTCCCGTAAAAAGACGGGGGCCGGAGACTTGACTTTCGGCGGAGCCGAATCTGATTGCGACGCAGGCTGTGACGCCGGGATCGCTGAAACAAAAGGCGCAGGAGCAGACGCCGGTGCGACATTTTGCGGAGCAGGAACAGCGGCTAGAGCAGCTGAAACGGATGGAGGTAAAGTCGAAGTAGCAGATTGCTTCTTCTTCTTCGATTTTGACTTTTTGCGAACCTCTGTGAACGGAGTAGGAGATTCTGGAACTATTGGAGCGGAGTCAGAGTCACTACCCGGCGGGGTAGTTTTGCGTTTGCACGCGGAATAGTCTACTAACATACTACCGGCTTGCTCAGAAGGGTCTGGCGACGCCGGAGAGTCTGTTGAGAAGGATTGACTGGAGGGCACTGACATAGTGATATCTGGCTGGAAGTCTGGAACTACACCCGAAATAACATCAGAAGGGAGTTTGGTGCCCTGCGCGTTTGCGCGGACAAGTGCCTGGATTGTTTGTTGCAGTTTATGAACAAATAAGAGCTGTTCGTGATTGAGTGATTCCATCACAGGATCCATTATGCGGAAGTAATGGAGAGTGCTGTAAGAAAGGATCTAGATGAGTGCCGTTAGGCGGCGACACGGCTGCAAACTGCGCTGAAAAAGAAACGACCTAGTACGGACCTATTGCTGGTGAACGGTGGACGATCAGGCTTAGTTGTCACGGTTACGTATCCACCTGACCAGCGATGCTTCGGCCGGCAGCAGTCGGGTCCGCCCTGAAAAGTGCAGATGAATTAGCCCCGACACCACACAGCCTCCACAAGAGAAAACTTTCCGAAAGAGCTTAACTTGGGAGAGGGAACACGAGTACGGGGGAGGGAACAAGGGCAGCGCAATACGAACACTCGGGAGCGGCCGCAGACACGACCGTTCGGGAGCGAACGCAAACGGGAAGTGATGGCCGTTTGGACATTGAATTCTCTTATTTTAAGTGTTTCTCAATGCCGTAACAGAAAGAGAAAGAAATGGTTTTCGTATGAGGCTGTCACGTTTCACGTCGTAAGATCTGACACTGGGGAGACTTAAAAATAAGAAAATGCAATGTGGAATACGGCCCAATAAACATAAATAAAATTGTTTCAGTCAGGACGTTTTATAAAATAAAACGATTTTTTCTGAAGCAAGGTTTACAAAAAAATGTTTTTTTCTCGTACACTTTTCTTGTAAAACTTCTTTAAGTTTCTGGCTATACAACGAGGTAAAACAACATTTAACTGCATAATTCAAGAAAAAATTGAAATACAAAATCAGAAACCTACATTTTTAATCCTTCAAAGGAATTATACAAAGTGTTCCTGTCATTAAGACTTATTCCTTGAGTACACCGATGTGAAACTTGTTAAAAATATTTTTCAACGAAATTCCCGAAGGAAGAGGAAGTATAAGTACCTTTTTAGTTTATACGCGTACGAAGTCGAGGGCAAAAGCTCGTAAATATTAATCTTAACAAAGGCAAAATAAATGTATAATTAGATATTATATTATATCTAAGTATCTGATGGAGAAGACGTCGTGGTGTAATAGCTATTGTTATCGTTAGATAAAATATTAGGTCACGCAACGTTCGGCCCAGACGGTTACACTTTAGTCTTCGAGACACTAATCTGTTTTGAATTGACCACTTATCGATTATGAATTAAGCTATTAACGTGAAAATGCTCTTGTCTATGGAAAATCTTACAGAGAGCATTCCTTTAAAGCAGAAATCCTTTTAAATAAACTTAAACTATTTATAAAGAAGTCAAAACAACAAAGTTAAAAAAAAATCAAGTCTTTCTTTAATTCCTTTTATAAAACTATAATCTTAAATTAGCTTAAAACAGTCAGTATTTTTTTTATAACATAAAGGTCGAACTTGCAAGCTGCGCAGAATTTTTGTTAGCCATTGTATCAATGAAAGGATTCACTTTCTGAGGGTACGTTTGTGGTTTAGCCCTGTGTTCTTCTAGAGCTTTCCAGTTGATAAACCAGAAGGGTTGCTTGTCGATGGGCAGTTTGCTCAGTCGTTCGATGAGCCCTCTGTCTCCAAGGGCTTCTATTGGTAGTCTTTGTGTTGTTGTTGTTGTAGCAGGAGTAGATGGAAGGTCGTTTCCAAATCTAAAAACATATTTATGGATTGTTAGTAACCGTAGACGACCACTTTGGCGTTGGGGTAAACCTATCTGCCTCAGACGCCAGGAACCAGAAAAAGAAAATGTTCCGTGTCTGGGTGTTTATCTATTTATGTATTTATATTCTAGGTTCCTATATTCTAGTTCGATATATGGTATCCCATTACACAAGCTATGCTTACTTTGGGGCCATGTAGTTGGTGTGATTGTCTGGGGATTTTATTTATTATTATTATATAAAGAGGCTAATTGAATAGAATTTATATCAAAATGGATTGCAAGTACAAGTTGGTTTGAGTCTATTTTTTTTTTTGATTACGTAACGTCAGTGTAAAATAGTCCTCAAAAGGAATTAAGGTATTAAGGTCATAAGGAAACTAGCTAAATATTATTTATTACGATATAAACTTTGCTTAGTTCTGTGTATGGTTTGATTTTTCTTTTTTATTTAGAGTTGGAGACTAGACAGAAAGAATCTTATTACAAATACAAAAGTTAATGAAAAGCAGACTGCAAAAAAGTAAACTAAAATAGTTACATTTTGTACCAGCTGTTGTTGTTGTGATTGTTGTGATTTTTTTAAGTTTGTGCATAAATTATATTTTATGCAGAAAGAAGAAATACTTATTCAAATTTAATGTTAAAAGTAGCTCAGCTAAAAACGATACTGAATAAACGGATGCAGTGAGACAACTTAATTTTTTGTAAAAAATCTTTCTTGTAATCCTGAGATAGACAAAACTTTGTAAGGGCCGATTATTATAACTATTATACAGGGTGACTGGTGACAAATTTAAGATACTGAAGGAGAGCACTCTGTACTCGATTCTGATCATAAATATGTAATTAAAGTACGTACTTCATTTTTCACTGGAATTCCCTATAAATAAATACTACTTTGTTACTGTTTACTTACGCCCTAGTCAATCGCGGCACGTGACTTGGCACGTGGATCGCTGCGTAACCATGCGTTGCGTAATCAATTCTATAACTTTCGGTAAAGTTTACTCAGTAAATAATTAATATTTATTTTTTATTATATTTTTCTCCTCATGTATGATCTCAAACTATCACGTCCTTGAATTTCAAAAGTGACCCACCAGTCACCCTGTTTATTTTGAATAAGTATGTGGGGAATCCAAGGGAGTCCTTATACCAGGCGAGAGACTACTAGTCCTAGTAGTTCCAGTTTAATCAACATTCTTAAACTGATGAGTCTTTTAAGAGCCAGATTCTTCCTTTACCTTTTATGACTCATATTCGAGGGAGATGGCTCCGTTTAACAATATCGGAAATTACGATCAAAAATGATCAAGTTTTTCATACAAAGTCATAGGTATCGTTAAAATATTGCCCACCTATTTCCCAGCTCATCTGAAGTAGAAGAAGCAGCAGCAGGTGCCACTGTGGTGCTAGTCGTCGTTTCTGGAGTAAAAGCTGGATATCCAACAGGATTGCGACCAGCATAAGGAGACCTCTGAGATGAACATCCAGATATGAGAACCACGGCCACGATAATATATTGTGTTGATCCAACCATTTTGCTATCTGAAAATAAGATATTTAGCTATTAGAATTGTATAATCTATGAGTGTCTTCGGAAAGTTGTCAAGCCCTGTTAGATCACATTACGAGTATAACGCAGATTGTATTAGATCGTTTATAATGTAATAATACATCTGATGATCTTGATATTAATGAGTTACGACGATTAGGGTTAGGAGCCCACTAATCCATTTCAAATAAGTTTTGGTTTTCAAGTATTTAATGCATGGATGTGATGTGAATTAGTTGCCTATAGGTATTGCAATATGTAAAAGACTCGATTCGTATTAAAGAAAAGACATTAAAACGATTTTTTAGAAAAAAAAACGACTTTAAACTTTAAAATCAAACGAGCTGCAGGACTTAAAATTAAAGACACTGTCACATGACCCGAATTGGATTAATTCTGACGCTTTGAGACTGAGTAGCAGATGAAGGTGAGGACTGATCACATTTGTAATTGTTAACGTTGTCTTTATAGAATTTATTTCATCAACATCATCATCAGCAGCAGCCAGTAATGTCTACTTTATTTAAACGCAGTAAAATCCAATTTAAGATGCCTTTTATTTAACACGAGGAGTCATGAAGATTTAAGATGATAATTTAATATTGGATTCACAGTTACGTGTATTTAATTACGACGGTGCTGTTGGTAAGTTTAATTTGCAACTTGACACAATTTTCATAACAAAAGCCCCACTGATACTACTTCGAAAAGCATAGCATTATTTCTGAGCGCAGTTTTATTATTTGGAAAGAAGATACTTAGCCAATTTATTTACATTTCGTATCTATTTGAATAACAAACTTTCCAATAATTGATTGAGAATGAAGTTTCTTAACTGTTTTAAACGGGGTTTTCGAATTTCAATGGAGATAAATTAATTTAGCCTAGTGAATGCTATCAGCGCTAATTAATTTACCAAACAAAAATATATACCTTTCTAAATGTTTTTTCGCGCTTTTAGTATATATCGAAGTTAAAAAAAAAGACTAAATCAGCCAATTACACCATTAAAATATCATTGCATACATATAGTGCTATTACTTTGAGCTATAATGAAAGCAGCAGCGCTAAGACGTTCGTATGGATAAAACATGGAACAGCCAAAATATCGAAAATACCTACTAAGTATAAGTAATGATTGCCAAATTGTATAAAATTTTCGCCACATCCCGTCAATTTCAATTATTCATCTAACTTTCGATACCATATTTAAACGTGTATGAAAGTTTCAAATCTTAGGTTTAATATTAATAATATTAAAATAATTTAATAATATTGCTTCTATGCTGGACTGGGAGCGAAAGAAAAACATAGAATGTACCAGCTGCTTCTCTTCCCGGGCATACTGTAAAAGTCAGTTAAGGGACCGAGGTGTTATGGGAGGCTATTTTGTGGGCGATAGGCTGACCCCCTGTCACTGCAATAGTCTCTCTTCACTATTATAATGCCTCCTAATTTGTCAAACGTGACATCAGATGGTTTTATTACCTCTGGTGTTCTGCCTACCCCATACGGGATACAGGCGTGAAGTTATGTATGTATGACTTATTTTAACGTATAATGATAAGGATCTCGTGTAACAGAAGTATGGCAATCTCTTTTGTAAACCCGAACTCTCATTATTTTTAGTTAAAAACTCACGCTTCGGCTGCTAAAAATGCGGTTTTGTCCTTAAAACAAAAACCCATTCAAAATACCCGTTTTATGTTTGTCATAATTTTCCCTCTAAAGTTGAATCGCATTACAAAAACAAATAGCTATGAATATTAAAAAACAAGTTTGAGGGAAAAAACTCTTAATCTGGTTTTAGGTTATATTTTTACGATCTCATTATTGTGTCATGCTAAGTGCCAAAGTTGCGTTACGCGTTCGAACGCGCGTACGTCCGTATTTTCAAATAGGCACACCTACCCACAGATTTATACAGGGTCGCCTTGTAATAGTCGATAATCTTTTATTAGCAGACTAAAACTGATATGGTCAAAACTACAAAAAAATAATTTTTTTTGAATATTTTTCATAAATTGAAATTTCAAAAGTCTTCTAATTGCAGGTTTCAATATTCAACTGACTGCTATGCGTAACCGGTACAGGTACAAAACTGGTAGGAAAAAAGTAGCGTTTCACAATATCTATTAGCTACGGGCTGTAAGTTCTCAAATTTGGCATGGGCCCTCCTTGCGTGACGTTCTTCCAAGAAAATAGGTGATATGTGATTTATAGAATATCACGCATTCGCCAATTATTTGTATGATATTTGAACTAAAGAAATTGTATAAACTTATTCAATTTATGTTTGCTATGTTTTAGTATTCGATAAATATATTATAGTATGTTTTTAGAGCTTTTTATTAATAATTGCGTTTAACTGCTTACGTAAAATGAAACGCCAATCCTTCGACTAATTTTTCCATTGGTTGAATCACATTTTTATGACGTCAAAGTAAATATTTAAAAGAAAAATTATGTCATTCAATAATATTCGTCCTTCTTTTCAAAAACAGTTATAGATAAGTTAGAAAGAGAAAACTGGATTATTGATATGTTGACAGATATTTGATAGGATATTTCGTTAAATGAATAAATTTTTACGTCGTTGACTAGATAAAATGACCTATTCTTTAATTGGTCATACGTAATGAAAACATAACTCTTATTGGCAGCAGCCTGCCATGCTACCTTTACCTCATTGGTTTAAATTAATAACTTGTTACGTCGTCGTTGGCTAGATATAATGATTTATTTTGTAAATGGTCAAATGTAACCTAGCAACTCATTACAGTCAAACAGTTCGTAAGCAGTGGTTTAGATGTCAAGATTTTGAATATAGAAAGGCATTTAGGTAGTGATTTCTATTGTTCGTAGGCAAAACGAACAGTTTTCATAATATTGAAACCCGCCATAAGTGATCAAAATTTATGTTTGATCTGTAGTTCATGACTACACATCAAGTAATAAAAACGTTTCCTTCTAATTGTATGTAGTCATAAAATGTAGATTAATCTTAAATTTTACAGAGAAGAATTTTTAATTTTTTACTAGCTGCTGCTCGCGACGTCGTCTGCGTGAACACTATGCAGCACCAAACGCACCTACGATTATAACACTGCCAGCGTGATAATATGTAGCCTATATGTTGACCCGACTTCTTAACTATCTTCATGCCAAATTTGAAGTAAATCCATGCAGTACTTTTTGAGTTTATCCCGGAAAGACAAACAGACAAACAGACAAAAATTCTAAAAACTATATTTTTTGTTTCTGTTTCGATTGTAGATCATACCCCAAGTATTCTTTTAAAAAAATATTCAATGTACAGTTTTGACTTTCCTACCATTTTATTATATGTATAGATTTATAATTTTTTTTTATATTTTTTTTTTTCGAAATTCAGACCCGCTTATCATTCCAAATCTGCTATTAAAATATAATTGACTATTATAAACGGACCCTGTATAACACCTATAAAACCTAAGAGAGATTCAAACATACAAACTTTCATAACATTTTCCGTACCGTACGCGCGTATCATACGCGGCGCTTGACGCATTCCGAACGTCCTTATCGAAGGCGCGTATGGTACAGTCACGTGCATTAATATGTACACACTTCGCAACTTATTCGGTTGTGATAAGGTTCAAATTTCAATGAAAATGTATTTATATTATTAGACGTGACTGTACCTGTACGAAACGCGCGTTCGAACGCGTGACTCATCGTTGGCACTAAGATGAGGTTTCGGTCATGTTTAGGTACCTTAATTCATGGACTGCTGATGCACTGGTAACGAAATTGGCCTTCGAGTCATGGATTTTTAAATATTTATTTTTGGATTCCCAATATTCAATATATTACCTTACTATTTCTTACTTTCTTACCTATTATATTATAAATATTAAAGTTTGGATAAATGTCTGGATGCATGGACGTTTGTTTCTCAATCACCTCAGAATGGCTCAACGGATTTGGATAAAATTTTGCGAAGTGATAACTTTTTGTCCCGAGATTCTTTTGTATTATAAATTTAGGTAAAACCGCGTGTGACAGCTAAAGTGTTTATAACTTTCTTAAGTTTATTAATTCTATATCAAATATCCATAACACAATTTTCTGAAGACAATAAATTATTTGTATGCAAAATTTCAGCATGATCTTTCATCAAAATATCTCAAGAACTCTTCCGCGCAATACCGCTAATATGAGATATTTTCGCTATAAGGCAACTTTATTAAATATTTTATGAGTAATATTTTTTTTATGAGTAATGTATATTTAATGAGTTTTTAAGGAAAGGTCATAGAATATGGTTATTAAATTATAGCTAATAACTCATAAATATAAAGATAAAATTAGAAATAATTGTTGCCGTTTCGTCAAAAGTTTAGAGTTCATCCTTGTTTGCGAACAAATAAGTATTCATTTTTATAATAATGCTTTCAAGTAAATAATATGCTTATAGTTATGTGCTACATTAACTACACATTTGTTTAAATTTTTGAAAAAAAATTTGGTATTAAAGTCAACTTGAGACTGAAAACTACTCATCACTCATTCGTTTAAATAAGATACAATTTACTACTAATTACGTAATTGCTTAAAGAACAATTCTAGTTTGAAAACTGGTTTGCCAAACTTGATACCTACATTAAAAAAAAACTAGCAATTCAGACAAAGTTTTTTTTTTACATTGACTGTAACCCCGATTTCAACTTTATAAGATCAGAGAAGACAAGCATGTGAAATTCATACTTTTTTATTTAAAGGAACTGCTCATTCACTCATTTAAAACATTTTTCGACGATTTTTTTTGACGACCGGCTGGTGTAATGGTAACATACATTGCCTTCTATGCCAGAGGTCCTGGGTTCGAATCCCGGCGGCGGTGGATATCGGTGTGATGAACATAGATATTAGCCGTCAAGTCATGGATGTTTATATGTTTATTTAAGTTTATTCTAATAAAAAAATATGTTTTTATTCAATACGTATGTTTATATATTTCTTAAGTATATCAGTTATCTAGTATCCATAACACAAGTTCTTTAAGAAACTTAATTTGGGCTAGATAATGTTGTGTGAGTGTCAGAAATATTTATTTATTATTATTATTATTTTTCGACCTTATCACCACTGGGACTTTTGCATGACATATGATAGTCGCTATCCAACTGCACTTTTTATGCCAGAGCGTATCATTATCCATCATCATCATCCACAGCCTGTAGACGTTCACTGCTGGACATAGGCCTCCCCCAAGACGTCGTGGAAGACGTCGCTCGGTCCCGCTCCGCCCTCATCCAGCGTTTACCGGCGAATTTGACCAGGTTGTCGGTCCATCGTGCGGGGGGCATGCCTACGCTGCGTCTCCCAGAGCGTATAGAATAAGCCAAATTTGAATCAAAATATTTTTTTCTTTCGCAGGGAATATTGTTTCATTCATACCGTATTTCTTACTTTATGAAATGATTCATCTACAATCTGCCAAATCACTAAGGCAATCGAGTAATTATATTGATGAAAGGAAGAGAACGGAGAATAGTTATATAGTCTAAAAAGTACCTATCATATCTAACTAATGAGTTAATTATTGAGTTAGATGCTTAGGAAGAAATTGGCTCGTCATAATGATATTGCCAAAACACATTAATTGATCAATATCAAGAATAATCAAAGGGGTTATATTTGGAGATTGACTTTATTATCTATCCAGGCGAACCCAAAAAAATAGCCTTTACTTATTTTCTGTGATAGTCGAGAGGCAGAGATTATTAAATACTTGCTTTAAAGCTTATTTTGTCAGTACAAAAGTGGGACTGCAGCGCTAGCATCGATTAAGACTCAAATAAATAAAAAAAAGACAAAAAAAGAGACCCTGGTTGTATGGCAGAAATCGCTTGCTAGCGATAAGACCGCCAATTGGGCAGAATAATTTTATTTCCTGTTGTACATATATATGTATTTTGTAACTATGCGATAATGTGTAAATAAATAAATAAGATAAATATTACTTTATACGAGTACTACCTATAATGTTAGCTAACATGCGCACTATCAATATATATAAAACTGTTCCGTTACTGACTGAGTGACTGAGGTACTGAGTGACTGAGTGACTGACAGACAACGTACAGCCGTAACTAATAGGCGTAGAGAACTGAAATTTGGAACATACATTCTTTAGGGGATGTATGGGTGCACTTAGGAAGGAATTCCCGAAATTCCCACGGGAACGGAAAATATAGGACTTTTTAGTTTGTATGAAAAATCTCATTCCTTGAGTGCACCGATGTGAAACTTGGTGTAAAGGTTTCTCAATGTGTGTCTGGTTGTGTTATGAAAGGAATTCCAGAAATTCCCACGGGAACGGGAAATATATGATGTTTTAGTTTGTATGAAAAAATCCCATCCCTTGAGTGCACGGATGTGATACTCGATATAAAGGTTCCTCAATAAGTGTCTGTTTGTATTATGGAAGGAATTCCCGAAATCCCCACGGAAAGGGGTTGGACTTTTTAGTTTGTATGAAAAATCTTTTTCCTTGAGTGTACGGATGTGATACTTGGCATGAAGGTTCTTCAAAGAGTGACTGGTTGTGCTACGAAAAAAATTCCCAAAATTCCCACGGGCACGGGAAATATATGATTTTTAATTTGTATGAAAAAAACTTATTCCTTGAGTGCATGGGCGTGATACTTGGTATAAAGGTTCTTTCAGTGGGTGTCTGGTTGTATAGTTTCTGAAATTTCCACGAGAAGGGTAGTTAAGCGCATACGAAGTTGCGGGATAAAGCTAGTAATTGATAGAATTACTCGTTTCGATGCCATGATTAAGCCGACAGAACCAAAAGTGTCATATTCTAAAAAAACATAGAATGTCATTCACATTCTTTCATTTATTTAAGAATAATTGAGCATTTTAAATGCAAAAACCTAAAAACATTACTTATTTAAACATTGCAATGCTTCACTTTAACTGGGATTAACAATTTCTGAAAATAAATCAATCTCAGGTGGTCCTAGCTGCAAAGCTTAGACATTAGATGGAGCTAAGTTAGCAATATAACGTAAAAACAAAAATGTGGTAAGTAATTTCGAGGCGTGCCGCCAGGCCCCGGTAGGTCAGTGGAAGAGCACTCGTCACTCGTCCGGCAAACGAGAGGTCCCAGGTTCGAGTCCGGGTCGGGTGATTTTTATTCATCACATTTTTTTATTTATTCAAACATAAAATTATTAAAAATGTGACTGTTTTCCTGGTGCCTAAAACGTTTTTATTAAGTTTTAAAAAATTGTTTCGGTTAATTAAATTAAGTTTACCATGCATGACCGTACAGAGATATTAAAAATTGTTGTCTTTATAAACACGTAATAGCATGTAAACATAGTCACCAATGCATATTAAAATCACTAAGACTAATGAATAGGCATATTTTATTTTATACTCACAACTTCCGTACTCGCACAATGAAATTCTTTTCAATATAAAAATAATGCAAGTAAACAAATAAAGTCCATATGATAACTTGACCGATTTCTTATTATAAAGTTCATGAGGGTATCAAAGTTAAAGATTAACTTAGAACAAGAAACATTGAACTTTAATGAAAAAACAACCTTTGTCAATGACAAAAGATACTCACTTTTTTAAATCAATTTGATCTACTTAAAGTAAAAAATAACTTCACTTTTAAACGTGAACTTTTAAAAAGCACAGTATTTTGCCTAACGTAAAGATGCGTTTTATTAAAATGACGTCTTTATGTAAACAGCAACTTGGGTAAACTAGTGAATAAACTGACCCGGCCGCAATAAATATAGTTCATTATAATAGCCATTCATTAAATGAGACAAAAAATAAAGTCTACCGAAGCGAAAAGGATAGATAGCAAACAGGTGCTCAGTAAAACTTGAATTGACGTATGCGCACTGTAAAGAGCATGTTTAGAAGCTGACTTATATTGGAAAACTCGACTTTATGTGTCTGGTATAAGGTGTAAACAAAACATGGTTTTGTAAATTGTACGTGTCCGCTGAATGCAGCTTATGGGGATCACTTGGGTTTTTCCCTGAGTTGGTTTGCATTTTTACTTTTTAAGTATTTACCCACCTTCCTTAATTGTTTGGAAACTTTTACTACAGTCAAGGCACAGTCACTCACTAAGGATGTTTATCTAGTAATAAGGAAGAAGTGAATCTTTTCATCTAATGATAATAACTCTCGTACGTCTCATAAATATGTCTTAACAGTTTTTTTTGTTTGTCTTTTTTTTTTCCTTTCGTAAAATATAATGATTGCAGTTCTTATTAATTATTTGGACACTGAAATTTTTATATGCCCAAATATAATCTTCATGTTGTTAAATTTTTACATTATTAATAATACAACTGGCTTAAATGAAATACGTTTAGAACTGCATATTTGCTAGTTGAACTCAATGAAACTTCAATTAACATACTAAATCTGTACTAACTTTTAGTAGTTTGATGATAAATGTATTTCAATGGGTCTAATTATTAAAATAGTCCAATAGTGAATAGTTAGAATAAATAAAAAGTGAGAAATAAAACTGGAGAACTCAAAGTTTGACTTAAATAATCAACGAATGCAGAGTCATCAACGTAAAAATTCTCCGAAATCATACATATTTTTTCAAAAATTCGAATTTTTCAACGAGTACTTCGTTGAAAAATTCTAGCGATTCAATTTCATATAAATTTCAATTAAATTTATATGGGACCAACTATAAAGTATTCTACACTTCCTCCTTTTTTGGCAGTCGGTTGAAAAAAACGATCTTCGCAACACTCTCATATCTTGAGTATAACTCAAGCATAGATGGCTGTCACCTTTCCTTAGAGAACTGTCAAAAATATTTACTTAGAATTGAAACCTGAGTGAGCTAGATTTCGGTAAAAGTGTTCTTAATTTGTGATTTGCGGCACGTGCGTTCACCGGCAAAAGTTTGACATTACCTACTCAAAAAAATTACGACCTGTTGTTTATCTAAAAAGCTGCTTCTATTTATGAATGATAATAGTAGATTATGCAACAAGGGGATAACGCAGTGTATTATGTCGCGGGCATCATATTGAATCCTGAGCGAAATGAAGGATTCTGTGGATAATTCCCGAACGCAGTGAGGGAATTAAGATGTTAATTCCCGAACGAAGTGAGGGAATAATGTTAAGAATCCTGAATGAAGCGAGGGATTCAAGACTGCCCAAGACTAAGACACTGTTATCCCCGAGGAGCTTACTCTACTTTATACACCACCTTGTAAGATAATCAGGTAATGAAACGCAGGAATTAAATCAAGTACTTAGGTATTTAATAATTTAGAAATTAAAGATAATATTAGAAACATTGACCAGTTATGTAAAGATAAAGTGATATTTCTATTCGGTATATACATTGTTTACTGTTGTCTTCAACATTGAATAAACAGTCCATAGGCTGCTAGGTTTCTTTGTAGCAGGCAACTGTTGAAAATATACTAAAAGCAATGAGTCCGAAATAATTTTCACGGCTTTTTTAGTTTTCCAAGCAAAGAAATCTTCGTAAAATTTCATGTACAAATGCTTTGATTTACACGGCAAAAAATTATCGACGATACTATTTGCTTCATTTCTAATATCTTCTGGTGTTAAATCGTCACTCGATCTCGACATATTTTATTTATTTGAAAACTATTGAAATAAAAACTCAGAAAAAAATTTCTTTTCATAAACCGCGCAATTTTACTTCTTATTTGTCTTTTTCAAAAGGCAAAAGAAACCGTCGCATACAGGTTTTTTACGAGGATTTTTAATTTTTCTTGGTAGTCGTTCCAAATGCAAAGGTACACAAACTTATACAGCCAAATTTAAAGTCCATATATTTTTTAATTAGGCAAAGCAACTAGTCATACAGCCATGTCCATGTAGGTATTTTAAAATTTCGCTCCAATTGACATTCCGAAATCAAATGACATTATAACCCTTAGGATTAAAGTATTTTTTATTCCCTGTAAGATACCTTTTTAATCTTAAGGGATTAATATCTTGCTTTAGGTGGAGTTTATCTCATACATAATGCGAATTTTAAACAAAGGTGGTGTATAAAACTATTTTATTACCTTTGGCATACAAATCGATCATCTAAGTAAAACAGTTACAGTTATTGACCACTGTCGTGTCAATGACCTAGGCACAGTCTGCGACGAATTAAAAAGAATGTCAGTACCGATCTTATGACTTGCGCTGTAGGAGCCTAAATGTAACCGGTATGTTCGTTTACCTGTTATTAATTATACAGTAAAGAAAACTGGTAAACACCAAACAACGTTTTCACCATGCTAGTTTACTTTCCACTTTACTCTATCATTAATACTGGATTTCTTTTGGTCCACGTAGGTTCGGCTTAGAATAGTCCTACAGCCCCTGATAAGCAGGCGACTAATCCGAGTGACCTCAAATTGGTGGTAGGATCCCGTCAGCGTCAAACTGGCCAGCGACCACCCTTTATATAAAAGCTGCCGCTAAATATTATCGCCCGGAGGCGATGTGTTGCGGCAATATTTCATGAAGAGACTTTCCTAGGCCCGTGGCGTCTTTCCATTCTGTACAGGGCTAGAACGCAGCCATAGGAAACTGCTCGCGTATATATTGGAAATAACTTTTTTGTTAAGTTCTTGCAATCCATACAACAGCAGTACGCAAATATTCGCGTATACTTCGTAGTAACGTAGAAGTACACTGTTAAAAAATATGTGATTTTACATGCAAAAAAAGTACATAAACCTGTAGAATGTACCAAAAACAGCTGTAAATTTCAGTAAATTGTGGAAAAGAAAATAATTTTCGGTAATTTTACAGATTTTTAATTATTTTATGTAATTATACCTAAAAAGTGTATAATGACAGAACAATTTGTATTTTTACACATGGGCTGGGATTATTATAAAAGCAATACATAAAAAATGTGTAAATATACTTTAAAAGGGTATAAAATTGCCGAAATATACGTGAATTTCCATAAATTATAAAAAAATACACAATTATGCTATGTAAAATTACATCTCTCATGTAAAACTACATCAACATTTAATATTACATAAATGTTTGGGCAACGAGAGTTGCCCAAGCTTTTATGTAATTTTCACTAAAAAAAATTAACAGTGTATATCTTGTTCCATAATTTACAGCGCCAGTACCCCTACGGACTAATCCTAACCTAACCTAACTATTATTAATTTTGTATTACAGCATAGTACTCATGGTAAGAAGTTATCTTATTATTTTCTGATAAGCATATCGGATAGCTGACCAGGTTTATGGCGCTTCGCTCGCGCACGTATATAACTATGTGCAACCTAACATGCTCCTCCTCGCTACGCTCGTCGTCGCACCTAACCGTACTTGCTCCGTCTTCTGGTGCGATTGTTATGAATTTAATCCTATCTAATAAAGTTTAAATATAATTCCATATATTACTGAATCAAAAAAAAACTTAATTTTCAACACTCTTGTCAAGTGTAAGTGGTGTAGTATAGTCGGGAACGAAGAGGTGAGCATCCACGATACAAACTTTACACGATCAGTACGCAAAATTCGTGTATGTATTGGAATAACGGATTTAAAAACAGCATTACAATATATACGCGAGCAGTTTCCTATGGCTGCGTTCTGGCGTTGTATAGAATGAAAAGACGCAGGCCCGTGTGCTTTCATCTTCGACCTCATCTTCACTTTACATCAGGTGAGATTGAATATAATAGTACATAATAGTGAATATAATACATCAGATGGTCTTGTGTTTTGCCTATCCCATAAATGCAGGCTTGAAGTTATGTAACTATATATGAATCTAAATTTTCGATCCAAGATTCTTTCATACAATACAGAAATCTGTATTTTGGTTGTCATGACAACGACCATTTTAAATATAAGATCAGATATTCAGACATATAATGTTGAAATCTGGCTAAAGAGTTAAAGAAGAAAGGACTACGACGATGTACAGGAAACAGTAGTTTATGGTATAAGTTAATTATAATTGACGCTATTTGAAAAGGTAAGCGGCTATAATTTTCTTACTTTTAAGAGCAATTTGCTTAAATGACTGAATACTTGTTCCTAATTCAAATTGACAGATGATGGTAATGAAGCATTTGCGTAGATATGACCATCGTGTTTATTTTTACTGAAAAACCGCTTTTACTGACTTTACCTGCTTCCAGACGATTTTACTTCCTTTTACTTAGGCATCATATCAGTAGATTCCCTAGGGCTGTGAAAATCCAGGGGTCTTGCTTACTTAGTATCGATAAACTTATAACTTTATTCAAACCTTGACGCAGTGGGTGTACGAGTAAATGTGAATTACCCCTACACCAACTAGTGGGTGACAGCGGTGGATGGACGGGCAGCGGCCCCTTTTTATTGGTGCCTAAACTCGTGTTTGACCTCCGTCTCATCACATCTGATTTTAAATAAAGATGAGGTCAAAGATTGCGTAGGCTTTTTTTACCCCTGTTTTAACAAAAAAGAAGCTAGCCTCTTGCCTTTTATGCCTTTTATGCAACTCGTGCTCTAATTTCCGCCTAGTACCTATTTTAAAATTATTTGGTTTTGATCCATTTTACACATACTCATCGTTTTTTACAACTTTCTGTTGTGTTATTTGTTCTTGAAACATTCAGTTTCATTGTTAGTTCATAAATTAAACGACAGAGTCTTTTCATATTGCATAGTTGGTAAATATACATCACGCCTAGATGTGCATTTGAATAAATCAAACACACATTGCATTTGCTATTTCAATACTTAAGGACACTTTTGACTTATAATTCGGAGTAATTTCTTTGCACATATCATAAAAGACCTGTTCTTTACTCGTGCGTAAATTCATTTAAACTAATTGAATTGTGAGAATTTCGTGCAGAAATTTATGAAACTATTACGCTGAAACAGCTCAGAGGATTGCCTTGAAATTTCGCGAAAAGGGTTGGAAATACCTGGAACTACAGAAAAGCTTACGAGCAAAGACATTTCCACCAAATGGAATTAATATTATATAAAGCAGCGGGTAATATGTACAATACCTAGTAACGTAAACTTTAAAAAGTTTTCTTGGTGGTAGGACACCTTTTTTTGACTGGAGGAAAACGTGCTTTCACTTCCCCGATCGCCACGGGGAGTACGGTGGGGTATGTGGGGATGATCAGGCAGAAGGCCGGACCGACCCACTAAAAACCTCCCGGTGTACCTCCCCCGCCATAAGTGGGGCCCACGGTGTCGCCAGTGGCATTATCCGTGAGTCCTGATCTTGAGTCATGCGCCTCCCACGTAGGAAATGGCCCAGTACACGAGGCCATTTCCCCGCTCATAGCCTCTATAGCCGCAGCAAGTCCCCTCACCTGCCACGGCCGGCTGGTGGTAGCACCCCTACAGGATACGCCTGGCTAGCGTACACCCTTAATATAAAAGCTGCCGTCAAATATCTGTAAGTAGGTGATGTGTCCTGCCAATGATTTATGTATAGCAAGTTGTCAATTTCGTGTCTTGTCAATTTCAACTTAATCTTTACTTATCATCATGTGAGATTAAGGTAAAACGCGGGTCTAGCAACCGATAAAAAAATGGGATCTATAGATGTTTGTTCGCATCCACGTTAAAAAACCTTCATATATTGAGAAATGTGCTTTTTAAACTGTGTTGCCAATGATGAAAAAAATAACTGAAAAGAATCGGAAGTGAAGAGATTCTCAAGCGAACCAAGGTCACCGACATGACCAGAACGATCGCAAAGTTGAAGCAGCAATGGGCAGGGCACATAGTTCGCAGGATGGATGGCCGTTGTGGCAGTAAGGTTCTCGAGTGGCAGTCACGTTCTGGCAGACGCAAGTCTTAAAAGTTCCAAGGTGGTGGACGGACTGTGGTGTTAAATGAAATGAGTTTATCTGTTCGTCAGACGTACTTAACACAAATTTGATCAATTGAATTCTTGTGTAAATGTGTACTCTGTAATTTACGAGGGTGGATTTATAACTTCATGGCCTAAATCAGGAAACACAAGAATAATGCAATTTTTATTATTTTGTTACATACTCTGCTCTTAGGTCACAGCGCTTAGTACAGTGGATTCCCAGAGACTCATTTAAATAGAAGGTCTCGAATGTCTAGAAATCGTCTCGTCAAGGTCTTCACAAAGGTGTCTACGGCCACTTCGACCTCCTCATTGGTGGTTTTTTCTTTTAGTTTTAGTTGGAAGTCAGGTGAGTAAGTGGTATGAGGAAGCAATTCAAAACCACAATTCACTATTTGAGCCATCGATTCTGCAGATGTGTGAACACGAGTAATGTCGTAATGAAACAAAGCTGTTTTGGTCAACAATCCTGGTCTTCAAGACCTGTTCTTCAGTGCCAACGCGGTGTTACGAGTTCGAACGCGCATACCATACGTCCATATCATACGCAGCGCTGCTAGTACAATTTCATAAGTGTGCTTGCACAGTCGTACGTCGAACAGTCGAACGTTGCAGTTTTGTATGAAACCGGAAACGCGCGTTCGAACGCGTGACGCAGCGTTGGCACTTAAGAGCTGGTCTATTGAATGAATATTAAAGAGATTTTATAACTGCCGGCACGTAACTTGGCCAGAATCGTAAGATGCGCAGAAGTCGATTTTTAGATCTCCTTGGGTTGCGGGACGCGGGGCGGGTGACGCGAAGTTTGACGTAACATCGTTCCGAGCGCGTGATTGGTTCGCCAGTCGACCTTTGCCTCACGCACTGTGTTTACTACCCGTTCGCTCCCGTGTACACTTACGTGCATCAATATTGTACCTCTTGTTGTAGTTTCGTTATTGTTAAGGTTTTGTTTTCATATTGTTAAGTTTTTATTTAGTTTTAATTGAGTAGAGCAGTGTTTTAGTTTTAATTGAATTGTTTAAATTTAATTGAATTTAAATTAATGATTATATAATTTTATTTTTGAGTTTTGTATATTTTATTATCTATCTAATTGATTGATTTTCCTGGTTAAAAGATTGTTTTTAAGCTTTATTAATGTTATTCAAATAAAAGTGACCAAGACCATATATTGATGCATGTGAGTGTACATGCGCAAACTTTCCCCCACTACGCCATAACGTGGCCAAGTTATCTGCCGACAACTGTACAAGGGTGATAATTTATGAACTCATTATATTAAGATTGATGATATCTTGGGAATTATGCACTTTTGAACCACATATTCTTTGGCAAATAATATTATTTTTTAGTAAAGAACAAAACCTCAAAGTTATGGGATATCAAAAAGAACACCTTGTATAGATATTTCATACATGTACATATGAGCTCATTATTTTTATAAATAAATTGTCACTTGACATTTAATCGTGTCTTGTTTTATAGCCCTTTTGCTGGTCATAATAACGGTTGACCCCGACGCTAGTCGCGAATCCTCAAGAAAATCTGAGGACGCCACTGGACGATCTGGTCAAGACCGCCGATAAATCGTGGAAGTGGGTAACGTAACACCAAATGATATGTAGAACTTTGGGAAGGAGATCTTTGCCCAGGTGGGGGTGAATGCCAAATGATGAAGAGATTGAGCTCCTCAAAGTTTTCATTCATATAAAGAAAACGTACAATAACAAATTTTAATATGTTTTTCAAACTGGATAGTTTTACATAAAACTTAAACCTTGAAAACAGTTCGTTGTTTGCATACACAGCTTCCAAACCACACAATGCAGTTGCTGCACTCTGTTTATTAACGCCACTCCCGTATATTAATTCCTCGATATCATGACAACGTGACTCTTTATCCCGGAATACTAAAGCAGTGACATTTAATGAGTACATTTCAGTAGAACTAATTAGTTTTCCCAGCGAACCAGATTCGCAGCAATAATTTCGTATACAGGGTTAATTTTAATGAGCGCATCACCTTTGCAGGCAGCCTCTCCACATCCAACCCAACAACATTTGTTCTACAACTTTTTAAAATTTTAGTTTTCCCACATAAAAAATATATTAGCCTCTGCTTAGAGGCGTAACTCTATTAACTTTGAGCGTAGGTACGCCACGCACCTTGCGCAGTATAATATCGCTTCATAATAATAATAGGTACTTCTTAAAAAATGTGTAGTAAGGCGGATTTTTTGGTTTTTATTTTCTGTTTTATTTATCAAGATTTTAAAAAAGTCGTAGAACACATGTTGTTGGTATTGATGTAGAGAGAGGTGATGCGTTAATTAAAATTAACCCTGTATATGACAAACGCATGTCTGGTTCTGTTTGTGACACGCGTGGTGGATGCTCCGAGTCCCGTGTTGTCAGACGTAATGAGACTCTTAACCAAGCAGCTGAATAAACAATAAGAGTTGAGGGCTCCTATTTATTATAATAATGCGATTGTCTATGTGAACGAAAATAAATAAATTATTAATATTATTACTTTTATAAACACCATGATAGTGTTTTTAAAAATTAATAATAATAAATAAATCATCGGATGCGTATAATAAGATATATTTGTGTGCCTACTCGTAAAAAAGGTACATATTTACAGCTATCGCTTGCTGTTATTTTTAGCGTTGGCAGTGAAGTACTTCCAAGTTTTCCTAGTAATGGTATGATTTTCTTTTTGTCTTTTCTTCATGCTCAATTCAGTACCTAGTTACAGAGCAAAGTAATAGAATAGCATTAGATTCAAAATAAGTGTGAAGTGTATTTGTAAATGAACGCAGCGTACCATTTCTTTAATACAAGTATATGTCCCTACTGCTGCGAAATAGTTTTATTGAGCATTTAACAACTGAACAAAAAACAGTAATTAAAGTTTGCGCTAATTTGTGAAAAAAGTCACATCTAACTTACATCTTTATAGGATCGGATTAAGTTTAGTGGATTATATTGTTTTTCTCCAAATTATGTTTTTCATACAGAATCACAGCTTGCACACCTAGTTATGTCGAGTTAACTATTAAGAGGATTCAGGAAAGGATGTTTACAGATAGAATTAAAAAGAAATTGATTAATGTTATTAAAACATTAATAATAATCCTTTTCATTTCATTCAGCAAAAGAAACTGTTTTTTGATCGGATCGGGCTGTGATCTATTCGTGCGGATGTTAGAGAAGTGGGGGCAAAAAATATAAAATATTAAAATTCTAATGGTTTGCAAAAGGCCAATGTTAGAAACGGCCAAATGTTTAAAACGGTCTTCACTCTAAAAAGAGGGCTATTTGTGAAATTCATAAGGTTACTAATGGAGAATTTAAGATATTTTTTGCATCACAATTCATTGATGAACTTTTACTAACAAATATTTTACAAGAATAGTAATAAATAAAAAACAAGTAGGTGCTAAAAAAGTAAGCGTTTCCTTACGTGTTTGCTGCCTTAAGGCAGTAGGTAAATGTCAACACGTATACTTAAGTAAAGTTCCAAAGTGAAATCAATCATTGCCTTATGATAAATTGACGAATATTTGAAATATTGGCTATCAAAGACGAACAATATTGCATAAAAACTTCTCTTTAAAATGTTGGATTTAGAATAGAACGTTGAGTTGATATCTTCTTATAGCATTAGTAGAAATAACGAAAGTAGACAATGGGGGTTTTTGCAAACTTTTTATATGGCAACTTATTCTGGTGTCACTGTTGTCAATCGAACAGTTGTTGGTGGTTTTGGTGATTGAGATTTTGTAATTTTCATATTTGAAAATAAATTTAAAAAAATTTGATAGTTTCATAACCAATGTAGGAAACAGCGATACCAGTGACTCATTCCATATATAATTGCTAGATTATGATTGGCAAATTTATTGGCAAATTTCATTTACAAAATATGTTAGGTACGCAGATCTGTATTAGGAGTGAACAGTCTTCTGATTACAATGAATAAAAATAGTAATTTTTAAGCTTTATAAATACTAGTTGCCTATCATTTTAATTATATACTTCTTATCAAAAAGTAGGACAGTACCATTATTGTTATTTTTTTACGATAATTATATAAAAAAAAATATCAAGTATCATTTTTGTTTAATCCAAATATGTCGTACTGAGTCGGGGTTAAAATGATGGGATTTTTTTTTATTCGCCAGATATTTTCATTCTCTACTTTCAATAGGGATATGGCAACAATTATAGCACGCCCGATAATTGTTGCCATATCCCTATCGCCCCTGATAACTGGGTCATAAGAGCGACTAATGGGAGCCATACCCGCTGAATAGTACCTTGAAGCTTTTCAGGGTCCGCTTGGCTAGTGATCACCCTTCATATAACTTCTCCCGCAAAACATCAGTAATCTAGCGGTAATGAGACCAGGAAGAGCCAGTATCTACCTTCCTTAATATTTCTTGTATACTCAACTTTATCGTAACCTACCATTAATTAAAATTGAATTGCAAAATTGCAACATTTAAGTAATATTAGAGTAAGTCAAGTGAATTACAAAAATTGATCACTATGATTTAGTGAAGTAGAGTCCTAATATTAGAAACATGACACTATGTTAGGATTAATGGGTGATTTTTACGATTTGCTCAATAACAATTGAACAGATTAAGACAAAATGTGGTACATTGGTAAACCGTATTATATATCACTGGCTATTTCGTGTGTTTTTTTTCACGCGGAAATATTGGGATAAAAGTAGCTTAAGTGCTATTCCAGACTGTACACTATCACTATGCCAAATTCATCCATATCCGTTAAGCCTTTCTGCCGTGATTGAGGAACAAACATCCATACATCCAAATCCAAACTTTCAAATCTTACTTCTTACTTATACTATTATATAAAATTCTCGTGTCACAGTTTTCGTTGCCATACTCCTCCGAAACGGCTTGACCGATTTTGATGAAATTTTTTGTACTTATCCAGTATCTATGAGAATCGGCCAACATCCAATTTTTTTTTAATTTTTTTTTTATTTATATGGCAAAACAACGTTAGCCGGGTCAGCTAGTACATATTATAAATGTGAATGTTTGGATGGATGGATGTACGGATTATGTTGTTTGCTTGTTCCTCAATCACCACAGAATGGCTCAACGGATTTGGACGGATTTTCATAGTGATAGTGTACAGTCTGGAATAGCACATAGGCTATTTATATCCCGATATTCCCACGAGAATTGAAAATGCGCGGGTAAATCTGTGTGAACCAGCTAGTTTACAATATTAGTAGATGATGAAGCATGCTTTATAACAGTTCCAATTCAGATATGTTCAACAAAAAATAGGAATGTAGGTAGTTTGAATTGGAGCCAAATGGAATGTTAACCAAAGTCATTTAAATTGTACTATATAAAATTAATAAAATTAAATATGACTTTCTGGAGATTTTATATTATATTTATATATGAGAACTAAATAAATATCTAAAACTAATTGACCGGGCAGTTTTCAACCAAAAACAACACTTGTGTTGTTGTTTGGGAGAAGAGGAAATGTAAATAAAAACCAGTTTTTGAAATATTTAGATAAATTACAAACACTCAAAGTGGACAGGATTATTTTGTTTACATTTCCTTATTTGAGGAATGCTGCGGGCGAAAACGAGAAAAGGTATGAACTTATCAATAGCATGTATGGCTTTGTGGGTGCAAATAATATATGTCTTAATAGCACCACAAGCATGTTATTGAATGTACTTGACATTAATTCTATTTATAAATTTAAATTTGATTTGACTTAAGATAGATATAACATATCTAATTTTGTTTTAAAACAGATAGCAAAAGTGCTATTAAACTTTTTATTTTTTAAAACAGCTAATTGTTTAGCTAATAACTCTGCTTTTATTGAGCAGTCTTCTGTATTTTCGGGCCATAGTGAAACATATAGTTCCACTATGTTGACAAATTTGGATATTCCAAAGTCTTTAAATTAGAGAATAAGACAACAGATGCTGGAGCATCTAGCAATATGTTAATTAAATACAATGAAAGTAATTTAAACTTGGTACACCAAAATATACAGGGCATCTCGGAAAAAGTCCTGGAAATAGAATTGTTTTTGAATGCTGAGCATATAGACATACTATGTATAACAGAACATTTTTTATTAGAACACCAATTAACTTTAAATTTTGCTCAGCAGCAAGTTGCTAGTTCGTTCAATAGAAAGACAGCAATACATGGTGGCTCTTTAATAATCAATATATATAAAACTGTTCCGTTACTGACTGAGTGACTGAGTGACTGACAGACAACGTACAGCCGTAACTACTGGGCGTAGAGAGCTGAAATTTGAAACATACATTCTTTAGGGGATGTAGGGGTGCACAGGAATTCCCGAAATTCTTACGGGAACGGGAAATATAGGACTTTTTAGTTTGTATGAAAAATCTTATTCCTTAAGTGCACCGATGTGAAACTTGGTGTAAAGGTTTTTCAATGTGTGTCTGGTTGTGTTATGAAAGGAATTCCCGAAATTCCCACAGGAACGGGAAATATATGATGTTTTAGTTTGTATGAAAAATCCCATTCCTTGAGTGCACGGATGTGATACTTGATATAAAGGTTCCTCAATAAGTGTCCGTTTGTATTATGGAAGGAATTCCCGGAATTCCCACGGGAAGGGGTTGGACTTTTTAGTTTATATGAAAAATCTTATTCCTTGAGTGCACCGATGTGAAACTTGGTGTAAAGGAAAAAATTCCCAAAATTCCCACGGGCACGGGAAATATATGATTTTTAGTTTGAATGAAAAAAACTTATTCTTTGAGTGCATGGGTGTGATATTTGGTATAAAGGTTCTTTCAGTGGGTGTCTGGTTGTATAGTTTCTGAAATTTCCACGAGAAGGGTAGTTAAGCACATACAAGTGTGTGCGGGATAAAGCTAGTATTAAATAAATCTTTAAAATTTAAGGAATGTAAGGACATAGTGAGCCTATCTATTGAACAAACTATTGAAATATCCTGTGTAGAATTGTCAAATTTTATAATTGTTTGCATATATAGACCCCCTAAATCAAAGATAGTTTTGAACTAGCTTTGGAAGAATTATTGGGTAAATTAAGTAATTTGACTAAGAAAATATTTGTCTGTGGGGACTTTAATGTTGACTTGTTAGAAAACTCAACCTTGAGTAAAAAGTTAATAAATTTATTTAAATGTCACAATCTTATTAACCTGTTTCTACAACCAACTAGGGTAACAAAGACCACTGCAACTAATGAATAATACAGGTTTACATGGAAAAAATATATTTTGGTGAAAAACAATAGAAAACTTGACACATGGCAGCTGAACATTTTTTCAAGAAAATTATATTACCAAAATCAATAAAATTTACAGCAATGGAGATGGAAATGAGATTATCGAAAAGGATAAGAAATCAAATAATGAATCGATAATTGATGTAGTATTTAATAAAGATACAATACGTGATGATATTAAAATTGTACATCAAAATAGCTTCAATGATAACAATGATAATGACGATTCAAGTGAAAATGCAACTGGTGGAGCAAATGAAGATAAAACAAATCCGATAATATTAAAAAGAATGCCTGGAAGACCGAAAATACAAAGAGGTCAACGTGGAAGGCCTAAGAAGCTATATAATGTTAGAGAAACCAGTCAAGAAGTGAATCATAATAAAGTGACAGAAAATACAACAATGCAATATGATCAAGAAGACAGTGAAAGGCTTTATGAAAATGAACATTTTGCTGGAGCTATAGAAATATCTATAGATGAAGCTTTATCGGGTGATGAACGCGAAGGGTGGATGGAAGCTATTTCGTCAGAAGTTCAAAGTCTACTTAAAAATAATACTTTTGATATAGTTTTGAAGCCTGACAACTGTGATGTTGTAGGATGTCGCTATGTTTTAGTAAAGAAACAGAACATTGATGGCACTGAAAAGAAAAAGGCAAGACTTGTAGCCAAAGGTTATAACCAACGGTATGGTGTAAATTATTTCCAAACGTACGCTCCGGTAGCTAGACTTCAAACAATAAGGTTATTGTGTGCTCTTGCTGCTGAATTTAATATGGAAATACATCAAATGGATATTAACACAGCGTACTTAAATGGAATGCTTAATGAGGAAGTTTATATGAGAATCCCAGTACATTTAGAGAAAATTTTAAAACATATTATAAAGAATGATAGTACAGATGAAAACAATTTGATGCGGGCAAAAAGGATGTTAAAGGATCTACAAGGTGGTGGTAATATATGTATACTTAAAAGGTCGTTGTATGGATTAAAACAATCCGGACGACAGTGGTACATACGTTTAAATGAAAAATTAGAAAAAATGGGAATGAAATCTACACTTAATGAGCCTTGTTTATATTATAAGAAAAATGAAGATGGTCTTTTACTCCTGGTGACTATATATGTAGATGATATTCTAATAAGCTGTAAAGATAGGCAATGGATTCTACAGTTTAAAAAGGAATTAGCAACAGATTTCGACCTAAAAGATTTCGGAGCAGCAAAGTATTGTCTGGGCTTAGAAATTGAAAAATGTGTTGATGGTGTAAAGCTTTCTCAAAGAAAATACATAAAAGAAGTTTTGCAGAAATTCGACATGGAAGATTCCAATACCTATATACATGAGAGAACCAATGAGTTCTCTGTAAGGCCATGACTGTTGACATGTTATTTCAACACTTTTTGAAAAATTCATGCCAACTTCAAGTGGCGTCGATACAGTATTGCAATAACAACTTTATGTTCGTCTGGTATCCATATTCTGTACCCTTTTGAAGTTCGTGGGTATCCCACCATTATGCCTTCTCGAGCACGTGCGACAAACTTATCTTTATTAGGCGTCTTATCCAAAACAAAACATTTAGAACCGAAACATCGCATGTACTCAATGTTAGCTGATTCTCCATACCACATGTTATATGGCGTATCACCATTAAAAGTATTAGTCGGACAACGATTTCTAATATGGCAGGCAGTTGCAACAGCATCAGCCCAAAAACCTTTAGACAGTCCCGAAGACAATAGCATACATCTCGCCATCTCCGTAAGAGTACGATTCATTCGCTCACTTATAGAGTTCATCTGAGGTGTATGTGCTACCGTCAAACGACGTTGAATTCCTTCTGTTCTTAGAAAATCATCGAATTCTTTGTTGCAGTATTCGCCACCGTTGTCAGACTGAAGAGCTTTAATTCTCATTCCAGATTGTTTTTCTATAAATGTTTTATACGTTTTAAACGCGCTTAATACCTCACTTTTCTTACTGAGCAAGTACACTTCGCACCAACGTGTACTGTCATCTATAAAAGTGACGAAGTATTTAGCTCCACCTAGAGATTCGGTTCTCATTGGTCCAACGACGTCCGAATGGACAATCATTAATTTAGTGTTACATGGGCCTCTCGTCTTCAAGAACGGTAATGTAGTCATCTTTCCTTTCGCACATGTTTCACAGTCATGTAATCCATTCACATCATCTGTCTTTACATCAAATCCGTAAGTATTCAATAATTTCACAAGATCTCGAGCATTCAAATGACCCATACGTTCATGCCACAAACGTACATCTACATTCATAGCAATTAATGCGTCATTCATTCTATTTTTCACCTCTCTCACTCTGTATAAGTTACCCACACGATCGGCTGTCATTTTGATAACGCCTTTGTTATCAGTGACATAAGCAATATCACGTTTAAAAAGAACATTATGACCATTGTCAGTAATTTTGGCAACTGAAATTAAATTACTTCTTAAATTGGGAACGTACAAAGTATCGCGAAGCAGAATTTGACGTTTGTCTTGATCATTTGAAGCTACGAAATGAATATCACCCTTACCTTTGACATCTGTCGACAGATTACTAGCTAAATTCAATTTTGCAGTATACGGTAAAACCTCTTTACCAAAATTTTCAGGATCTTTGCAAAGATGAGATGTGCACCCACTATCTAAAATAAAAGAATTTTGAATTAAATTATTTGGTAAATCGCCACAATTAAACATTTCATAATTATCTTGTTCTTCAGTTACACATCCTATCTCATGATTTTCCTTCTTTATTTTGCAATCACTAGCTTTGTGACCATACTTATGACATTTATAACATTTGTACTTTAATGAACCACTGGAATTAGATGCAGTATTGACGGTCTTGAAAGACTTATTTCTCGTCCAATTTTTCTTAGCATACATAGCTCCTTGTATTTCAATAGTATTATTACTATGCCGCCTCGAGCTATCTTCTTCTAAAAATTTTATTTTTAATATTTCCACCGAAGGTAAATCATCGCGGGATTCCATTGCGCATCTAAAGTTATCATAACTTGCTGGTAAACTATATAACAATAATATTGATAACAAATCTTTGTGTATTTCGATTCCAATATTACTCAATTTATCTACAGCGTCCATAAATTTTGAAATATGTTCACGCACATCCTCGCCCTCTTGCATACGATGTAATGTTAACTGTTTCAATAAAATTGCTTTACGTGCAGGTCGTTTCGATGCATATATAGACTCGAGTTTCAACCACACCTCTCGTGCAGTCATGCACCCTCTTACGTGCCTTAACTCACTCGGACTAATTGATAAAATCAGATCTGCCTTCGCCTTTTCATCTGCAGCTAACCAATCATCTAATAATTTTTCATTACCTCGTTCAGAACATGGTCTTATATTTTTACCACTTACGTATTGCCAACTTTCCGTCTTAGTCAACAACGCTTGAACCTGTATTTTCCACGTTTCATAATTCTCCTTATCCAGTAACTCTATACGCACTGATTGAGACATAATTATATCAACGTTTACAATAAATATCCCATAACCTAATGAATAATACAGGTTTACATGGAAAAAATATATTTTGGTGAAAAACAATAGAAAACTTGACACATGGCAGCTGAACATTTTTTTGTTATGTTCAAAACAGCCAGTGCACATCTCAGCAGATTATACTACTTCAACAGCAACTTGTCTAGATAATGTGTATTCTGATGCAATTCCAGTATATTCATCAGTAATAAATAAACTAAGCTCTGATCACAGCGGTCAGTTGGTTACATTTAAATACTCAAAAGAAAAACAGGTTAATAAGAATGGTTGTTCCAGTCAATGACAAAAGTTTGGAGAGATTTCGATGTGGTCTAATCAACAATATACCTACTATAGCCCACTCCAATAATGTAAATTTACAATACAGTAACTTAAGTAGATTAATAAATAAACAACATAGCAGTGTATTTATTCCGAAAAAGATCTCTCTAAACCAGTGTAAATCATTCAGTGATTGGGCTACCAGAAAGCACCTATATGATCTCTATCATGAGAAATCATATAACAACTTTTGCAACTATGTCAGAACTTACTCAAAGTTATTTAAAAAAGTTTGTGCCGCAGCCAAATCAATCTATCTAGGTAATAAGATTAAAAATAGTGCTAATAAGACTAAAACTACTTGGAATATAATTAATAAGGAAACTGGGTTAAAGAATCGCAATAATGAGTTTAAGTTAAGAATCGCAATAATGAGTTTAAGCTTGTTATTGACAATACAATAATTAAAGCAGATGAAAATGTTGCGACAGCATTTGAGAGCTGTTTTGCTGACATTCCAGTTTCAACTACTAAATCATTAAGCTCATCACCTGTGGCGGCTGAATCATTGCTCAAAAATCATGTGAGTGAGTGTAAGGTGTCTTTCAAGTTCCAACCCATAGACACCGGGGATATTATTAAAACATTTAAGACAATTGATATTAAAAAGACAACTGAACTGTGGGGCATATCTGTTGAAATATTAAATTCTATTATAGACGTAATAGCTCCTTGCCTTGTTGAAATATTTAACAACTGTATTATTAGTGGGGAGTTTTCTGATTTAATGAAGCATAGTAAGGTTATACCTTTATTTAAGTCGGGTAGCACTACAGACCCTACTAATTTTAGACCAATTTCAATTCTACTTACTTGTAGTAAAATTTTTGAAAAAATTATTCTTAATCAACTCTTGGCCCATTTCACCTATAACAATTTACTTCATAATAAACAATTTGGATTTACAAAGGGCCGTTCAACAACTGATGCTGGTGTTGAACTATTTGAAATAATCACTGGTGCCTGGGAGAGGTCGGAGGATGCCCTAGGTGTATTTTGTGACCTATCTAAGGCATTTGACTGTGTTCAGCATGACACTCTCATCAGGAAACTCAAACTTTTGAATTCATATCTAAGTGATGGAATTCAGAAGGTTGAGGTTAACCGGAAAAGGTTGGCTGGGTCGGTTGTGAGAATGGGAGTGCCTCAAGGATCAATTCTGGGCCCATTTCTGTTTCTAGTCTATATAAATGATCTACCCTATATGGTAGGCAATAATCATGAGATTGTATTGTTTGCTGACGACACATCATTAATTTTTAAAATGATAAGACAGAACATAAACTACGACGATGTAAACAATGCTCTCGCAAATGTTGTTCAGTGGTTCAATATAAATAATCTAGCGTTCAATGATAAAAAAATTAAATGTATAAAATTCTCTGCACCAAATGTAAAACAAGTTGAGTCTGATCTGCGGCTTAATGGGAACAGATTGAATCTAGTAGATAACTCTGTTTTTCTTGGAATTACCTTAGATTCTAAATTGCAATGGGGCGCCCATATCTCACAACTAGCGAGTAGACTTAGTTCTGCAGCGTTCGCGGTAAAGAAAATTCGCTCATTGACTGATGTTAATACAACGAAGCTGGTATATTTTAGTTATTTTCATAGTATAATGTCCTATGGCATCCTACTTTGGGGCAATGCCGCAGATATTGACACGATATTTACACTGCAGAAAAGGGAATCGTGGAATGTATAAACTTGGAAACAGAGAATCTCTTCGAGAAAAGTATAAAGAGATTGGTATCTTGACCCTTGCATCACAATATATTTATGAAAACATTATGTATATTTATAAGAATAGTAATAAATTCTAAACTAGGAAAGATAATCATGACACAAATTACTCTGTAATGACTAGGAATGACCATAAGTTAGCGTTTCCTAAATTAAGGCAGCAAATCATTTATTGGAATGTCAATACGTATATATAACAAAATTCCAAAGTCAATTCAATCCCTGCCATTCAATAAATTTAAATCAATCATTAAAAACACTCTATCTCGAAAAGCTTATTATAAAACTAAAGATTACTTAGATGATAAAAATGCATGGGATTAAGCACAACAGGATATTTCTAAAAGTTTCCAATTACTTAATAATTTTGTTTATGGCTTGGCTGTGCAGTATATGTATGACATGCTGGTGACTGTCCCACTCACTTATTTTCTTGTCAAGATATCAGCAAGAACGTCATGCTCCCTCAGGCGGCATGGCTAGTGGTAGCGTCGGGTATCGGGTCACCCTCTTCCCTAAAATATGGTTGAGGAGGGTGATGGCTGGTGCTTGCGTTAACTCGTGAACGGGTGCTGCTAGCGGTGCCAGGTAGTTTTGCTAATGATACTATGACTATTTTATTCCATTCTTGTTCAAATACTCTGGTCCCAGTTTGTCATGTTCGTATTGTGCATCCATAGCTAATTGCATCTGCTATGTAAGAAATTTGGTTGTGGCATGACATTGGCTCTCACAATTAGCTGTCTTGTGTTTGTTTTTTTTTTCATGTCACGGTCAATTTGTACTGTACCTATTTGTATTAATTTGATAATTCTGACTGAAAAAGAGTGCCAAGAGTTTTTTTCCGCCGGCTTTTTTGTCTCTTGGTCTACTGTTATATCTTATTTAACAACTATCAACAACTATTTAAAGCCGAAGTATGTGATGACTGACTTCATCAAGTGTTTTGTGAAATTCCTAAGATGAATAAAACTTTTTGAATTTTTTTTTTTGAATTTTTCGACAAAATGAAAACGTAAGAGCGAAGCAGATAACCTCCAAATAAATGACATAACATGAAAATTAAACCTATTCACGCTACTTATGGATATACAAAAACTGAAAGTTCCAAACCACTTTGCAAAACATCATTTTGGACTTCATTATTTTTTTCTTACTTATTGGATTTAATTTAATTTATTGCTGACCAAATATATTCTGATATGTTTTAATAATTATTTATTATGTACTTTCAATTCATAAACTATAATTTCTAGCATGACATTTTACTAATAAATACTGTGACTTTGTGCATATTCTATTACTAACCTGTACTAATTCAATTTCATATATATTTAGTATTAACTTCAAATCGGACATATTCTTATTATAATCATTGCATAATTGTACAAATTTAACCAGATAATGCTTTATTTAAAGTTATAACTTAACCTCCTTAAGCTGTATCAGAATATCAGTGTATTGCTTTTAAGCAAATACGGACGCTGAGCTATGGCTTTTTGCGCTGCTATAGCACACACTGATTTAGATTAAGTATTTTTAAGAATTGTTTAAATATTAAGTTTATAAGTGTGAGATTTTAGTAACAATAAACGTTTTTATCTATCTATCTATATCTATCTATCTACTCCTAAGTCAGAAAACAAAATAATCAGAGGCAGTATCTAATAAAAAATGCAATGGCTATCTATTGAAATGAACCGGCTATCTATTTGTTGGTTTAGTTAATAGCCGGAGAGTATCGTTTAATCCGAGCCTGCACAAAATGTCCAACTTTACCCTTGTCACAAGATAAAGTGCCAGTTGTCGAGATCATGAATAGTGTTTTACTGCATTAGGGGCGTGCAATTAAAGTGAAAATGCGTGTTTAAGTTTAACGGAGATAAGCGTGTGTTACAGGCCTTGACAGTATCTTTGAAAAAAAATATAATTAGAGTCTGGCTAACGAAACTACACACTGGGGGTTTTGCAAACTTTTTATATGGCACTACTAGCATGAATGTCAGAATCGTTTGTCTGGTGTGTTGGTACTTTAAACTTTGGAATTTTTGTATTTGAAAATTGATAAAAAAATTAAAAAGTTTGCTAGTTTCATAATCAATGCAGGAAACAGCTATACCAGTGACTCTGACGATTCATTCCATATAGAATTGCTGGATTCAGATTTCAATTACAATGAATCAAAATAATTAATGTGTTTTGTTGTTTTATTTTAAAACCTGATCAATACTAGTTGCCTATCATTTTAATAATATGCTTCTCATCAAAAAGTAGGACAGTACCAATATTGTATAAGACAACTTTATAAAAAAAAACTAGTAAAGTTTTGTTGAATCCGATTATTTTCGTACTATTGTCGGGGTTACCATGATGCTATTTTTTTAATTCGACAGGTTTTTCCAGTCTTTCCTTTTATAAGCCAGACTATAGCGTTCTTATTATTGTTTTCGTGAATACCTTCTTCATTTTATACAAATAAATATAGTAAGGGAGCCCGGGATGCTGATATGTAGTTAGTAAAGCGTCATGGGGACCTATTGGATTATAAAGATTTGAAAGTTCTAGAACGAAAAAGCCTGATGTGATTCCAATCGAAATAGAATAGATAAAAACTTGAGAGGGGATTAAGCGAACTCCATAGTTATTTTCTCACTAAATTATTTATTATGCTTTTTTTTAACGTTTTTATTATCTAACAATAACACAAAGTTGTTGCAAAAACCAGATTTAACTTCAAAATTTTATGCCATTTTTCACAACCCCTAATATTTAAGTGTCAGCACAATGTCAACTTATCTTTATTGTCAACATAAAAATGAGCTAAAGATTTATGGCTCAACTTCCGACTTGAACCACTTCAATGTTAAATAACTTTTTAATCTATAAAACTATCACCATGTTGTTAAGAGTAAAAACTATTTTGAGTTTCTGTATTATCTGTATACATTTTAATGTAGTAAAATTTAATGAATACAAGAACAATTATTTAATAAATGGACAAATTGTATAGCGTATTCGCCCACTTCTACGAGTAACATGATTCAAATGTCAATCATTGTCGAAATTCATCCAACCGTTTGGTCTATCGGGGCGATCCATTCATACAGTCGAAAAATTACTTATACTAACATTATAAACATTAATGTTAGTTATAACAATAATAAGAGTGTATGTTCAACACAAAAATATAATAATAATAATAAAATCCCCAGACAATCACAGCAACTAAATGGCCCCAAACTAAGCAAAACTTGTGATATGGGATATCATGTATCGAACTAGGGGGGGAACCTAGAATATAAATACATAATTATTTATGTATTTATATTCTATCATGTAGAAGCTATAGAATGTATATTTAAATAGCACATAGTAATTGAAATAAAAATATTTAAAACAGATACGCCACTTTGAAAGAATTGGATATTTCTGTGTAGTACTTTTACCTTACAGATACGACTTTATTTATTATGTACAGGCAAGTAAATAAAACAATAAAAATAAGTCTCAAATACAATTTTCGGTTTTTCAAAATAAAATTAAGGAACATTATTATTAAGTAATTGTAAGATTATTATTATTTATGAAGCACTAAAAACAGTCTCTTATTATATAGATCGTTCTCAAAGAACCCTATAAAACAAGTGACATTTTTAATCAGGATTGTGAGAGTAGTAGTAGTATAGAATATTAATTATTATCACATCATTTTCAGCCTTTATTCTCTAGACTTAAATAACATGCGTAATAAATCTGTTACTAATTAAATAAAATTAAATCAATTAAGTAAATCAAACACACAACAATCAATCATTCATGGTTTCCTTACAATACAATAAACAGTCGCAAATACAAATTTTGTTTTTTCAAAATAGAAATTAAAACATTATCATTATTTAAACAATAATTACCTTTTAGGAACTAATAACAGTCTCAGTTCTCAAAGAACCGTATAAAATACTTAAATCAAATAAATTTATATAAACTCAATCAAATAAAAAGTAATTAAACTTAAAAAAATACTATTTTATAGAAAATATAACGGTGGCATTGTATGAATTAATATAGAAGAGACATATAGAATTCTACGTGCTCGGCTAGTCTTATGACAGGTGATTATGACAGGTGATAGTCTTATCACCAAGTGTTAAAGAAATTTTAAGTCATCATGCTTTTCTTTCGAGATCTTTGGACAACTCTCATTAAGAGGGCCAATCTCAGATTGGAGAAATAATGACACATTCCTTTTCAATGCTACGACCGATAATTTATTTCAGAGTGACTACTTTAAAAAAAAAAACAGATGTAGGTTCTCTTTTCACGACTGAAAATTCAGTCATCTCCGTCCAGTTGACGTTTTGTCCACAATTGTCTTTTCGTAAGGAAAGCAGTCTTAAATCAGAAGCCAGCTTTTTAAAATTAAGAAAATCAGAATATTCAAGAGCTGTAACATGGTATGGTTTCTTTCTTCTTGCAAGCTTAATAATAGGAATCAATTGGGCTGGCGAGATAATATCTCCAGCTTTCCCAATAGCATAACTAATGGCACTGTGGGCAGAATCACCTTCACTTTGGCCATGATTTGGTACAGAAAAATGCAACTGAATTTCCTCAATATTAATGGAGTTATTAATTACATACAACAGAGTTGCTGCTGTAATGAAGTTGCGATTCTGCCCACTGCATCCATCCGAAAACAAATAAACTTTCTTTATACCTCTGTCATCACACCGCTTTAAGAAAATATAATGCTGTGGAAATTTCGGACGCACCTCTTTTGCTCTGTGCTTATGCCAAGCATAGCAATGACAATCTCCAGTTGTCATGTCGTAGATAGTAAAGTTATATACAGACAAACATCTCTTGTAGAAAACTGCACTTTTGTTGCTAATTGGCAAATTAATAACTTGCTGTAAATCAAACGTATTCTATGGTTACAGGGGACTTTTTAGATTCATCTTTGCATTCTGACCTTTTTTCTTTCTGGTGATGGTCATATTTTTCGAACAATTTGAACTTTTTAAAATACAATATCTTTATTTTGACAGTGTGTTTTATTTAATTTGTCACCCTGTCTAACACTGTTACACACCTATATTTAACACCTTCAATGTGATATATCAATATGTTACAAGTATTTATTGACATATTTTCATTAAAATCGTGACATTTGTTTCTGTGTTTTTTATACCGGTTTTTGTACTTATTTCTTATTGAACTGGGGTTTATTTTAATTTTATTTAAAAAGAACATTAGTACCTGCGACAATTTAATTGTTTTCCTACGGTAAAATTATCAATATTTTTAAATTTATCGACACTTCAATGTTTGAAATTGCTCTCCTGTAAAGTTGTGGTTTTCAAAATACCACACCATTCTTGTAAAGAGGCGATATATAAATAAACGCCCAGAACCAGAACATTTTTTTTCTTGTTCCGTGCGGGAATCGAACCCGTGACCACTGGCGTCTGAGGCAGAGAATGTTACCGCATCACCAAAGTGGTCGTCCATTTATGTTCAGATAACAAAATAATGATATTGCGAAAATATTTATTTATCGATAATTATTTGTTTCCGTTCATGACGATCCTGTGATGGTAAGTGAAGATGAGGTAGAGATGAAAGCACGCGTGCTTAGGAAGGACCTGGCTCTTCATAAAATATTGCCGGAACATATAACCGCAAGAGCGGTGATTTTGGCGACAGATGCTTCCATGCTGGGCTGGGTGCTTCCATGCTGGGCTGGGAGCGAAAGAAAAACATAGAATGTGCCAGCTGCTTCTCTTCCCGGGCAAACTGTAAAAGTCAGTTAAGGGACGGAGGATTTATTGGCGATTTCGCGGGCGACAGGCTGACCCCCTGTCACTGCTATAGTATTTGTCAAACGTGACATCAGATGGTTTTTATAGCCTCTGGTGTTCTGCCTACCCCATAAGGGATACAGGCGTGAAGTTATGTATGTATGTATGTATTTTATATGAAGGGCGATCGCTAGCAATCGCACTCGAGATTCCCTAAAAGAGTCCTACCACCAAGCCAGCGATAAATAAGTCGCCTTTTACGACATTCCTATCCAGCAGTGCGAGCACAGAACTTTATCTTATCGTTTGTTAACGAATGTTCGTATAGTATGGAGACGGTTTTTAAGAAAAAAATGAAATCTATCTATTGCCGCACGGCCAGCTTAAATAAATGTGTGCCTTGTTAATTTTTAATGTTTGTAAACATGTTGAACTCTTAAATATCTGTAAAATAAAAAATGACAATGTTACTCAAAACTTGCAACCGACTCCACACTATACGAGCATTCGTAAACATTCGTTAATATACGATTCGATAAAGTTCTGTGCTCGCACTGCTGGGGCGGTAGGCTAATTCCAAGCCGATCCTACGCGGGCAAATTAGTCAACTCTAACTAGCTGGCTGAATAACTAGCTTTATTCAGCCAACTATATTTCTCTTATATGAAATATGAAAAAGCTTGTTCACGTCTTCTTTCTTGCGTACATACTGAGAAACATAACTTGTAAACTTTTGCGACTTCCACGTGCTTAAAGTATAGTTAAACAGCAAGAAAACCATATTTCTCTTATCGACTTATTACACCCTGCAGGGCTAGCATGCGACCATCGATAAAGACTCGAATCGATAAGATAAATATTATTTTGTTATTTTATTATATCATGTTAACTAATCCTATCAGTGGAAACTTTGTTGGCTTGAGTTTTTTTTTATATTGTAACGAGCGTTTGCCCGCGACTTCGTACACGCATAAACTCAAATGTCCTATATTTTCCGTTCCTGTGGGAATTTCGGGAATTCCTTTCATAATACAAACAGACACTTATTAAGGTACCTCTATACCAAGTATCACATCCGTGCACTCAAGGAATAAGGCTTTTTCATACAAACGTAAACATCACATATTTCCCGTTCCCGTGGCAACCCAGTCACTTTTTGAAAAACTTTTATATCTTATCCGTACACTCAAGGAATAAGATTTTTCATAGAAACTAAAATGTCCAATAATTCCCGTTCCCGTGGGAATTTCGGGAATTCCTTCCTTAGTGCACCCCTACATCCCCTAAAGACTGTATGTATGTTCCAAAATTCAGCTCTCTACGCCCAGTAGTTACGGCTGTATGTTGTCTGTCAGTCACTCAGTCAGTAACGGAACATTTTTATATATATTAATTTAAATTGTAAATTGTGCTGTTTGTTTCCCAAATAATGTAAAAATAAAAAACATGCGCACCATAATCGATAGAATTGCTCGATTTGGTACCACGATTAAGCCCACAGGACAAAAGATACCATATTCTTAAAAAAATACATACTCTAAGTATGTATTTATATTTAAGAATATGAATATGGTATTTATCGTTATCGATGGTCACATGCTAGCATCTAAACTATTTTACAAAAGTCAGTAATTATTTTCCATTGCTAATTTAATTATTAAATGTTATCTTTAATTTTTTCTTTGGTTTTTTCAGACTAATTCTATTTATTCCTATCATTGAATCAGAAATTACGCATACCAAGATTCACGTTTAATGCAAATGCTCGAATGCAAATATAACTATGCAATGCGTGCTTGAGCTTACTACGGCTTTGATTTCAATTAGATTAGCAAATAGGTTTTGTACTTTACTGCCATTTTGCTTGCTTCGTAGAATATTTTCGCAATGCAGTTTTTCTTTTAAATATAACTGTCAGAAGTTTTTCTATGTAAACTTTGTATAGCAAATAAAAATTTATTATAAAAAAATATAAAAATAATTGATAAAATATATGTAATAAACTAGGAAATATTGAATTTCTTTATTTGGTATTTGCTATTCTAGACTGTTTTTGGACTGTTTGACTTATGCCTTGAATTCTTAATGATTACTTTAAAGTAAATTAGAATATAGTTTTAGTCATTGCTCATACACCATTGGTGTTTTTTATAGTAAAATCAAGTATTTGTATAATGAAATCGTCTATATGGTTACATTAAAAACAATATCTTATTGAGAAAAATTATACGATAGTCAGTTCACAAAAATTTTTTCGTCTAATATACCTACTTACAATCTCTAATATCGGTTTTGTACATACATAACTTCACGCCTGTATCCCTAATGGGGTAGCCAGAACACCAGAGGCTATAAAACCATCTGATGCCACTTTTGACAAATTTGGAGGTATTATTATGATGGAGAGAGACTATTGCAGTGACATGGGGTCAGCCTATCGCGCGCAAAAACGCCAATAAAACCTCCGTCCCTTAACTGACTATTACAGTATTTTTTTAGATTTTTACCCGGAAAGAGAAGCAGTTGGCACATTCTATGTTTTTCTTTCGCTCCCAGTCCAGCATGGAAGACTCTCGGTTTTGTAACGATGAAAATACCCGCGATTAACCTCAACCTCACCTACAGGTAAATAAAGATGAAGTTAAAAGTTACACTACATGAGTTTAGGTAGGAACAGGCCCTTCGATAATCAACGAAAGCAGAGCATTAAAAAAACCGACTTCACGTCAAAACTTTGGCTGACGTAGAAAGTCGTCAAGATAAACAATCTCCGATACATATTTCAAAAAAAAAAACATTAAGTACTCAATTGCTTTCGATTTTTATATGGGACTAAATGAAAGTATTCTCTATCATATGAAACAAGAATCATCAAAATCGGTTTACCCAGTGAAAAGTTATGAGGTAACAAACATAAAAAAAAACATACAGCCTAATTGAGTACCTATCTTCTTCGTTTTTTCTTAGTCGGTTGAAAACATTTCCGTAACATATCAAAGCCGGAGCGTTGATTCTGGTCTGCAGACTTCATATGAAAGTCGCCATTTTCGAACACGTACAGAGGCAGTAGGGCTATTCTTAGCTGATCTTACCTGGTGTGCGATCACAGAACTTTATCGAATCGTATATTAACGAATGTTTACGAATGCTCGTATAGTATGGAGTCGGTTGCAAGTTTTGAGTAACATTGTAATTTTTTATTTTACAGATATTTATGAGTACAACATGTTTACAAACATTCAAAATTAACAAGGCACACATTTATTGAAACTGGCCGTGCGGCAATGGATAGATTTAATTTTTTTCTTAAAAACCGTCTCCATACTATACGAACATTCGTTAACAAACGATTCGATAAAGTTCTGTGATCGCAAACCTGGCTTGCCTTGATGACATTACAAAAGCCTCAGTTGAAGATTTTCTTTTTATGAGAGGCTTTCAAACCAATTATGTCAGTTTAAAAATCACAGACTAAACAAATATATAAAATTGTGAAAAGAATTCCTCATACAATAGTAAACTTAACTCGCTTTCCTTCTAATTGTAGTTAAATCTTGCACCATTTTGGAAAAAAAGTAGGTATTTGTATTCAATGTAATAAACAAAACACTGTAATTTTAGATTGAAATCACTAAAATGCCATTATAATAAAATGCTTTTTGTAAACGATTTTCTAATACGACCATTGAACCAATTGCACAAACAAAGATACCAAGAAAAACAATTCTGCAACGCTAAAGAATAAACATTTCACACAAAGCGAAGCTGTTCACATAAGAACAAAATTGAAGAAATCTAAAGTCGCATGAACAAAAAGAGTAAATGTTTAACTTCGCAGTAGCATTTCAGCCAGTCAAGAGAAGTTTCTTATCTCTAATGAAGAAAAAGCACACAATTACTTTCCAATAAGCCAGACTATGAGACGGCTTGTCCTCCAACTAAATTGCTAGCGTTGAACTGTAACCGAGCTTCAAGACTATGAAGAGTAACCAAGTGCGTCTACGAGGTTCAACAAAACTGTATGCAGATAACTATCATGTCATTTGAATGTCATGAACATTTGAATTTCTATGAATAGGTAAATGCTTTACAACGAAATAGTTTTCAAAGGAGGTTTTGGGCCAATCTTTTTACTAATATAATTGATATTGTTAGCTAGGAGACACATAGTGGTAAGACGGTAGAAAGGAATAGTTCTAATAGCATGGTTTAATATGAATTCGTCAAGATACCATTACATTAAGAGTTATTATGATTATTTTTGAGATACTCCAAATGACTGTCATCAAATAACGCACGGGTAATGCGTTCGGACAATAATTATGCGATTTCAGCAGAATGTTAATATCTGTGTCACGGTAATACTATATGCAGTAATTCAACTTTATACAAACGGACGAAACGCGAGCTATACCGACGCGACTCAATCTCGGCAAGCAGCCAGTCGCGAGTGTCTGCATGCCAAAACAATTATTGATTGAGCTTTACGTTAATATATGGATTGTTTAAACTTAAAAATTTAATAATACATTTTCATTACATTTTCATTTCATTTCGTACGTCTCAGTCGAGGCGCAAGTATTTTTCGGTCGCTAATTTATAAGACTTATTCAAACGTAACGCATGTTTTTTTGACACGAAACGTATTTTTGTTGAACACTTCCTATTCAATGCACAAAGCATTTTATTATTTAAAAAAAATATAAATTTGCAGTCACAAGACCAAATGGAAGTAGACACAAAGTAGGCAAATGTAATTTAAATGCTGAAGGCGGGCAGCCCTATCACATGTGAACGGATCGCTGTAGGCATTTATTTCAAAGATGCGGCCGAGTTGAATTACTGTAGTTAACTGTACCATGTCTGTGTGCATGTGCACAAGCATAAGACCTTACTTAAGGGCTAGATGGCGCTTAGTGTATAATGCCTTACAATTATTACAAGTCTTATCATTTGCCAATAATTATAATCATTTGCGATTATTATTAATCTCAAGAAAAATACTAAGCTAGTGATATTTCTCTGAAGTACAAAATTTCTTACATTATCTTTCCCACCGTAGAGATATTGAGTGCAAATTAGGGACAAATATGACAAATTCCTTTATATCTGCGTAAATTAGGTGTTGATGTCGTAACTGTGGAATTATGTAAAGTTCTGATCCCAGGGGAGATCTGGGACCCCGAAACGGTTCACGTGACATTAACGAGAATTAGTTTCGCCTTGAAAGTGTATATACCTAATTAAAACTTGTAATTATTATAGAAACCTTCATTTTTACATAATTAGAAGTCACAAAGCAATTTTAATAATAAATAATTTAATAACTAGCATAAAAATAACTTTTAATTACTTTTTACGTTTAATAATCATTCGTAAAAATCTGCAAAAATATACGAATTAAATCTCTCAACCAGCAGGTACCTACTCCAACTTGGGATTCCCGCTTGTCGAACGGGTATTCTGTCAACTGAGGTCCCGGTAGCTCAGTAACTCAAAATAATACTTATTAAAAACAAGTTTAATAAGTGTATAAAAATATCCAAAAAAATTAGCTTTTCCATTTCCATTCCATTCCAGAGGTATTTTGAAATAGACCAGAAACGTTACGTACCATGAGTTTTTTTAAATCAAGTAGATGTATGGATAGTGATCTTTGAATGAAACAGTGCATTGACCCAGAATACAAAGATAACTATTTTGAGTAGGGCCCCATTCGCGAAATCTATGCGTTTTCAAACTCATTACAACCGGCCAATATTATTTGTCTGGATCGGATAAAAATATATGTTGAATTTTGTTTAATATATTTTATAAATATCTGGATCAAAACACGATACTAAAAACTTTACTCGATCATAAAAAATTACGAAAAAGATGAAAATTTTAAGTGATTTTCCGATATTCTAAGAGAATATCAAACTTATACTTACAAAAACTTGTCATAATTTTGGTAATGTAGCATAAAATTAATTTATGTGGATATTTTTTTTCTTAAACGGTTCTATTTTTTCTAATATAATATAATAAAGACGGCGGTGCGGTACAATTCAATACCACCATAGATGAATATAAGTACAAAAGTATAGATGACCGTGTCGCGGTTTTTGCACTTTAGCGCCACACAGTATCCACTCTAGGAACCTTTTTGACCAAAACAAACCTAGAATGCAGCCCAGCCGTACCGCCACTTTAAAATTTTCAGAAATTCGTAGTACCAGTTATTACTATTGTGCAAACTGCGCAATACTAATAAGTTGAAATAAACTGCACAAAGCATGATGCTATGCAAGTTGGGGGTAATAAAACGATATGCATCTCAGACACTTATTTATTTTTTCTTAATTATTTGTGTTTGATATAATAATTATAGGCTATAGATTTGTTCGGGTCGTTTTCGTCAAACTCAATGCTTTTGCCACACAAATTGTTCACCTCCTTGCACCAGTCATTCAAAATCAATGCAATTCCTTTTCTTAACTCACTATCTTTTTTGGGGGGTAGCCAGAGAATTGTAACACATGTTTAGAACTGAGCTCCTTTAAATTTAATTAAATAAAACAAATAAACTTTGATTTAAGTATAAAAACCTTATATTATGTGCTGCTGACAGTGCTTCCTACCAGCTATAACAATATTTCCTCTCATTTGTGCATCTAAATTCACTTTTCACAAATTATTTATCTGGACTACAAAAAGAAACACAATGGTGTCAATGCAAGAAATTACAGAACTCAAGGATACGGATTTCTGAATTTGAATTGAAACTGGCAAACACAGACACTAATGTTCAGCCTCCAACATTGGCACAAGAATTTGCTTCTTTTAAAAAGTTTATTCTCAATACACTCAACGCCCTACAGAGTCAAATACAACTTCTGGCCCGTGTGACTGACAGGCTTGACATGGGAAGCCGCATGAAGATATTGTTGATGCATGGTGTTCCGGAGGGGCAGAACGAAGATCCTGTCTCATTGGCCGTCCATCAAATCCAAACAAAGCTTAAACTTGATGCTATTTCTAACAAGCACATTAGCCGCTGCCACCGCTTGGGTAAAGTATCTGAAGGCAAGCCACGGCCATTACTGGTCAAATTTCAAGACATAGATGATAAAAATAATGTCTGGAACAAGAAAACGCTGCTCAAGGGTACGGGTATCACTTTGTCTGAGTTTTTGACAAAACTCCGACATCAAGCCTTTGTTGCGGCCCGACAACGTTTTGGCGTATCTCGAAGCTGGACTAATGGTGGATATGTTTACGTATTGGGCTATGATGGCATTCGATATAGGGTGATTGTTGAATCGGACTTGCACCGAATCCCCGAACAAGAAGTTGCGCCAACTCGCTCACCAACACAAAATATTAAGCCTGGATCGGAGAAAACTGCGATCGGAACCAGAAGACGTCCAGTTCGTAAATAATCTGGTTAGCCGGTATGATGGTTCCAATTAATTATTATAATAGTGTATATTTTTATATAAATTTCATTGCTTGTACATAAGTGGTCCGCCATATTTTTATCTGCCTGTATGCAGTATGCATTTCAATCATCGATTGTAATTCCTAAATGACACTGACGGATTGAGCGTGACGTTGACTTAAGCAGTCTTGTTTTTTTTTCACAATTTTTGGTTGGCTAAAATTATTTATTTGATACGCTAACGTTTAGTTTTACATGTTTTTTTTTTAAATTTCTTTTCATTGTTATAATAGTCCATTAAGATTTATTTTCTAAAATAATTTTAATGCTGGTTGCTCCCAAAGATTTGGTTCAATTTTATTATTTATATTTATAATTATTTTTAATATCATTATTTTTTAGTTTTATTCGTATTTATATATATTTAATTTTTTATATACCTATTTATCATGAATACTTCTTTTGGTGTGGATACTTTTCCTGATTTTGTCTCGTGCTCATCTACAGATTTAGACAGCTCCGGAAGTTATTACAGTTCATCAATTCCTCTTTCTTCCCAAATTGAATCTCATTTCTCAGGCTTACTGAAAAATTTTAACGTCATTCACTTAAATGCGCAAAGTATCCCAGCACACTATCCTGACTTGCTGGCATCTTTCGACTATAAGGGAGTTCATGCCATACTAATTTCTGAGTCATGGCTGAAACCCTGTCTCCCGTCAGCATCTTTTTCCCTGCCCGGTTTCCAACTGATACGCAACGATCGCCTTGGACGAACTGTAGGAGGGACTGCAATTTATCTACGTTCTCATATCCCGTACAAGGTGGTCAAGGCATCGTCACACAAGTCAGTTAACTCTGAAGAAGCCGAATATCTCCTTATTGAAATTGCGATCGGTCTTACAAAGGTACTACTAGGTGTCGTTTACTCCCCTCCATCCACACGTAACTACTTTTCTAGTTTAGAAAATTTATTTGAACAGCTGGTACCCCAATTTGCGCACACAATTATCATGGGAGACTTTAATACCTGCTTATTGAAAAACAATAACCGGGCAGATAAACTACATTCAGTCATAAATTCCTGTAATCTAAATATTTTGCCTTTGAATGCAACACACCATTTTCCTAACTCTATCCCATCTCTTCTAGACCTTATCGTAGTCTCTTCCAAGGACCATGTTCATAAATATGGACAACTAGATGCTGACGCCTTTTCTTATCATGATTTACTTTTCCTATCTTACAAAATTCGCCCCCCTAAAGCCAAGCCGAGAATCCTTCTGCAACGAAATTTTGGTGGTATTGATGTAGATAATTTGTTAGAGGATGCTTACAAAATGGACTGGCACGAAGTTGTAAATGCTGAGACTGTAGATACAATGTTGGATGTTTTTAATTCTTTACTGACTCAACTTTATGACCGCCATGCCCCCATAAGACCTGTGAAAATCAAACATCTTCCTGCTCCCTGGCTTTCGGATGAAATCAAATTGCTCATGAAGAAACGAAATCGAGCACGTTTGCGGTATAAAAAGGAACCCAGTCAAACTAACTGTGACAAATATCGAGAACTGCGAAATCGCTGTAGTACTATGTGTAGGGATGCACAACGACGCCATATTCACGAATCAGTCACAAATGAAAACCCAGCTAAAGTCTGGAGATTCTTAAAGACTTTGGGTGTAGGAAAGGCTAAAAATAACGAGGTCCCAAAACATATTGATATAAACCTTTTAAATAGTCATTTCTCTTCTGCTGGTCTTATGAACGCCCAGATTAAGTCTTCTACATTAAATCACATTTCAACTTCGCCTACACCCAGTTATATTCCTTTTTCTTTATTACAATTCTCTGAATGTGATGTTAGGAAAGCAATAAACTCCATTAACTCAAATGCAGTAGGCTGTGACGGTATAAGTCGAAAAATGATTGTCCTCCTTCTTGATTTCCTGCTTCCCTTTATTACTGCAATTTTCAACAAATCTGTCACCACCAACACTTTCCCAAAATTATGGAAAGACGCTCATGTAATTCCTCTCCCTAAAAAAGCCTCTCCTCAGACCTATAGTGATTTCCGACCTATTTCTATATTACCACTTCTGTCCAAAGTACTTGAGCGTCTTATCCATCAACAGTTATCATTATTTTTAAATAAAAATGATATTCTTAATCCCCTCCAATCTGGTTTTCGACTTGGTCATAGTACTGTTACAGCCCTAGTTAGAATATCAGAAGACATTCGCAAAGCTAAAGAACTCAAACAAATCACCCTATTAACTTTACTAGACTTTAGTAATGCATTTAATACTGTCGACTTTGATATTTTACTGGTAATTTTGCGCTCTCTTAACATATCTCCATCAGGAATTGAGTGGTTTCATACTTACCTGCATGGACGCCGGCAACGTATTAACATGGACGATGCTTCTTCATCTTGGATCCAACTCGAAACTGGTGTCCCGCAGGGTGGCGTGTTGTCTCCTCTCCTCATTTCAATTTTTATAAACTCAATATCACAGAATTTAACTTCTTCCTACCACATGTATGCAGACGATTTGCAGATATATACTCACAGTTCTCTCGATGAAATGACTGTTGCTGTACAGCAAATCAATGATGATTTAGCTCGAATTTCACATTGGAGTACCTCTCATGGGCTTACAGTCAACCCAGCAAAATCACAAGCCATCATAATTGGTAGCGCGGGCATGATTAACAAGATAACTAACAGAGCTATTCCACCTATTATATTTGATGGTGTGAAAATTCCGTACAGTGACACCGTGAAAAATTTGGGCATAACATTCGACAAGACCTTGTCCTGGAAACCACAAATTGACACAGTGAGTAGGAAGATGTTTGCTGTCAATCACTCACTTAAACGCTTGCGCAATCTTTTGCCAATACCTACCAAAATATCATTAGCACATACTGTCTTACTTTCCATTCTCGATTACGCCGATGTCAGCTATCTTGATCTTACAGAAGAACTCTTAAATAAACTTGAACGGCTTCAAAATCTATGTATACGTTTCATATTTGGTTTACGTAAATATGATCATATCTCCGAATTCCGTGCTAAACTCAAGTGGCTTCCGATTCGTCTTCGCCGGGATACTCATGTTCTTTCTTTACTGTACCGGGTGCTGTTTAATCCTGTAGTTCCGAGCTACCTTGGTGACCACTTCCGATACCGACACGAGAATCACGAGAGACACCTACGCTCTACCGACAACTTGATGCTCTCCACCCCTTCACATTTAATGGTGCGTACAGATTGCTTGTAATCGAACCTGTAATGTAATAACCAGCGCTCGATGCTGCGCTCGGTGTATTTGTACGTGTATTTCGCACGAACTGAACATAGGTACACTGCGAGCATCCTGAGACAAAATGTTTCCGTATTTCGTCGCGAGCACGGTCCGTCGACACGCGTTTTTTTCTGTCCGCCAGACTTCAGAAAATTAATAGATCACACGAGACATGGATTGCGAAGACCAGTTAGTAGGTAGAGATCCCGCCAAACATTGCCCTCTGAAGTTGTTGCGGGGATTTTCGCGCGGGTGTTTTACTTACAAAAAACCTTTTATAAGTTGTAGTAAGTACCTAGTCCAAATATACGCAAATTTCTAAAAAAAAAAACACAAAGAACATAAACTTCTAAGTACTTAATACCTAAAGTTTGCGCTAATAGATGAATTTCTATTACTTAATAACAAACATATTCGAAATACAGATTTATAACAAATCATAATTCTTGTCAAATGAAACAATTCAATCGATTTAAATCCAAACGTAAAACAAGATACCTACTTATTCATTTTCTCTCAATAGGTATGTATAAAGGTTAACTCTCACATTTATTTAGAGATACACTATTGGAATATTATAAATATGAAATAATCACAATACCTTTCTATCGTAATAACCTGCATAACAACTCGACACGATAAAACAATATCAAGTAGGTACCTACATACCTTCAATCAAAATAAGACATATAACCATCTATCTACATCGGTAATTGTTCCAAGAACAACGTAGGTAATAAGATTTTACCGCGTCGGCCATAAGATTTAACAAGAATATTCTAGATATATCAAACAATATTAAAAAGAACTCAGTTTACAGCTTTACAGCTACCACATTATAACTAAAAATATAGGTTCATACAACATTGGCTACTCGAAATTTCTACTAGGTATCTCAAATTTCCGAAACAATTGTTGATTGAGCTTTACATTAATATGCGGATTTTTTATACTTTAAAATGTAACAATACATCTTTTCGTGCGTCTCAGTCGAGGCGCAAGTATTTTTCGGTCGCTAATTTATAAGACCAATTTGTTATTCAGACGTAAACATGATTTTTTGACACAAAACGTATTTTTGTTGAACACTTCCTATTCAATTTACAAATCGCTTAATTTTTTATATATAAAAAGTATATTTGCAGTCATAAAATTAAATGGAAGTAAACACAAAGTAGGCAAATGTAATTTAAACGCTGAAGGCGGGCAGCCCTATCACATGTGAACGGACCGCGGCGCTGCTGTAGGCATTTATTTCAATGATGCGGCCGAGTTGAATTACTGTAGATATCTGTACTGTGGTGTAAGTATGATATTGAACTATCACGTCCTCGCATTTGGAAAGTGATCTACCAGTTACCCTACATGTATGAAGTTTCACCACAGCTAAAGTTTACACGAGGATTTAAAAATGTTATTGAAGTCGGTTTTTAAATACATCAATATATAATGATAAATCATCAATTCATAAAAAAAGTGCTGAAGATCTAGACGTTGGTTGCGGCGCACCACATTTTATAAAAGGAGAAAAGGCAGAGAATTGCTTACAGTTGATAAAACAAAAACTTTACAAGTTCTGGTTTGTTTACATCTTTACCATAAAAATTAATTCTAATTTATCTCCTAAACGATTAAACTGATTAACATCATTCAAATGGATAAATTGGTTTTATGCCTAGAGCTTTCATTTGACATCATAATCATTAAGATAACTTAACAAACAAAATATCACACTTTGAAGTTGCTCTCGTAATTATCCAATATTTATGAAATGCAAAATAAAAAAATTATTCAATATGAATTGCAATCCGCGTCCCTTTGATGTTGTCCAAAAAACCGACAATTCACGGATAGCGTAGAGCGCGCTTCGAGCGTCACTACACAGGTGCAAGTCTCACGCACACAGGCGCAATTCCTGTTCGCGACCGGTGCTCGCGCAATGTGAACGGGCGCGCGAACGCCCGTCCACATTGAGCATCGAGCATTTTTTGATGTTATTCAAAAAACAGAAAATGTACGGATAGCTTAGAGCAGGCCACGAGCGCGCTCTACTGCGGCTCAGTTCGCGCTCGAGAGGCGTACAAATCATGGGAACTTTTTTTGCAGATTACATTACAGGTTCCATTACAAGCAATGTGTACGCTCCATAACGCATAGTTACAACCAATCTTTTGCGGTTCGAGCAGTATCACTTTGGAATCATCTTCCCATTGCCATTAAATCTGCTTCATCTTTAAATTCTTTTAAAATTAAATTAAAAAGTCATTATCTGAGTCAAATACAACCATAAAGAAGTACCTATTGTAATATTTATGTAGTATGTTAATTATATTTATTATGTTTATTACATCGTTTATTAATCTATGTATTATATTTATGATATTAGTATGTATGTATTATAATTTTATATATTTAGGTTTTATGTTTAATTAGGTATAATGCAATAATTAGCATTTTTTTTGTTTTACTCGTTATGTTTTTTTTTTTTGAAATGTTTGTGTGATTTGTATTTTTTTTAAGTATTAAGAATTTGTTAATACATTATTTTTATGTTGTTTCCACAAGCATGGTTGTCTGTAAGAAATCGCTCGTCAGCGATAAGACCGCCTAGTAGTACTTACACAACACACTGTTTTTTTTTTATCATTTACTATCTGTACTGTATACTGAAGTGTAAATAAATAAATAAAATAAATAAATATCTCACTAGAAAGTCAGCATCCTATGTAAAAATATCACTTCACAAAAGTTCAAAAAATCATTGATTTGTGATCGTAAAAACGCGAAGAGTGAACACTCTACTCAACGTACTTTGTAGAAAACACTAACAAAAGAATTCAGCGACAAAAAACACACAGAAAAATAAGCAAATGCAACGAGTGCAAAAATTTGATTGGTTGAATACTATACTATAAATACGCTGCCTGGTACTATAGATATATCGATATCGAACGCAGAAAAAAATACAAAAGTTCCAGTAGTGCCCGGCGCGTAGCGCTAGTAGTTTTTTTTTTTCCGCCAAGGAAAGTCGTTTGGCACCCACTAAAACCAGCTTTAACCAGTAAAGCTAGCTTTAGCGGGAGGAGGATGAATCCTATTACGGACGAATGGACATTCTATAAGCTGTTAGCCCAAGTGGCTAATGGCAAATAGAATGCCCAGACAGTGTGGAGACTCTCTCAGATAGGCTGAGCATACCCACTAAACATCCCCCTTTGACTCACCTTGATTAAGGTCCTTAGTCATCGTCGGAACGACAGCCAATTGGAGCGAGAGGCTGCGTAGTGAGCGGCATCCAGACAGCTGCCACCAAAAGGAACTGAAAGCGAGAAAAAACAAAGCTAAGACTAGCAGAAATGACTAAGCTGAAACTAAGAGATTATCTAGAGTGATCAGACTCACTCTGAGATAGGAATGCTGGAAAGAAGGACTACGTTTAGAAACGTTGAGCTTGCTGGAGTTTCCTGATAAGGGGAGCGAACTTGGTTAGGACCGGAAGAGCACCGTTGAAAACCTCTGGGCTGGCGTCGAGAGCGGCGCCGAAAGCCAGGATCTCGTCGATGGGAGCGAGCTGGATCCAGAACGCCATGCGGTCTTGAGAACCTTTTGCGTTCTGGCACTGGGAAGCCGATTTGGCGGCCGGTTGCGATTGAGTCGCGTCCCGGCTGCGCTGACCTGAAACGAAGGAGGTGAAGGCCTTGGGGGCCTTTGAACTGACTGGAGCAGCGTCCGAGCTAGGCTGCGGTCGCTCTCTCCAGTTCTCGATGGGCTTCACGGTAGCCCTGGCAGCACGCGGTGTCTTGGGGCAGCCGCGAAAGTTTGCTGTGTGGCCAGACTGGCCGCACAAGACGCAGGACGGAGCTGTGGGCGATTCGGGAGTGCGAGAGCACTCCTTAGTCCCATGCGGATCTAGGCACTTGACGCACCCAGGGGAAGCAAAACAGTTTGCCGCCGCATGACCATACAATTGGCAGCGGTGGCACTGACCTGGGAAACCACGCTTGTGTGGTGCTTCGACGCGGATGTTGGAGAGACCGCACACGGAGAGCTTGCCTCTAAAAATGGACTGCCCTTGCGGGCTCTTCGCTAGGATTACTAACGCAAGTGGGAACTGCTTGCCTCGGCGGCTGTGCATTTTGTGCACAGATTCGACGGGGAAGCCTTGAGAAGACAAGTCCTCTTGGATTTGCTCGTTCGAGAGCTCGAACGGCACGTTCCTGAGGACGGCACGAATCTTACGCTCCTCAGGGAGGGCGTAAGTGTGGTACTCGAGCTTCTTGTCAGCAAGAAGCCGAGTGAAATTCCTGAAATCAGAAATTGAGCAGACAACGACCTTAATAGAGTCACCCACATTGGATGCCTTACTATACTGGATCTTCGGGGAGTGCGTTCCACAGAGATTTTTATTTATTTATTTATTATCATCTTTGGGAAACATACAGCATATAAAACTGCATATAAATTTTATATACTGGGATAAGGATGAAGTGAATATGTCTAAAGTTGAGTATATGTTATTATAATTACTACATGTTCTGGGAATAAAAGAGTTCATGGTGTAACTAATTTTACTGGGGGATATCAAATAATACTAAGCGTTACTGTTTACAAAGTTTATTGTACAAAAAAATGATTGTAGAACAAGCAAGATATAAAATAAAGAGATTTCAATGAGTTTACAGGGTGTGGTATCTCAGGTGTTGGTCTGATTAAATAAATAAGCTGAAGGCTGGTCCAGGCTAATCCACCCGAACCAGAACACAGTACAATCTTAAAACTAAAATCAGTCTAAGACCGTTACAATTAATGTTGAAATACAAATTTAAAATTATAATCAGTACTACTAGTTGATGGCTAGTAACGTCAGTTGTAGGTAAGAGATGATGCGAAGGTAAAGAGTATTTGTAAATAAAAAAAAAATAAAAGAATCCACCTTTAGGACGGTTGTTGACGGTAAAGTAAACAAAAGGGGTACCCGGCTCGCCGACCAATCCCGTTCAGGATGACCGCAGGATCCCGAGCTGTAGTCCGCTGAATTAATAGGACCTGGGGTTGTACTCCCACCAGGAAACCTCCCTGGAATTGACAACACCAGGTTGGCTTAAACACTATTCGAAACTTTCTATTATATGAAATGGTAAAAAGGTAAATAAACTAACACTTCCAAGGGAGACCTAGATTTACTGTACCCTAGTATAAAACTTGCCAGACAACAAAGTAATCTCTCCGAGCTTACACTACAAATTAAGATATAATAACTTTAAACGCAAAATTAACACTATTCGATAAGAACACAAACTAAACTGGGAGAAGGTAGGCACACTAAAGCAAATCAAGCTTATAAGGCAATTGCATACATAACTTAGTTTTAGTAAACTATACTATAAGTAGTAGGGTTTTACTAAGATTCCTTAAGGGAAAAGGTAATTTAAATCTATCAAACAATGAAACTGAAATGTTAATACTTTGAAGTAATTGCAAAAACAAGGTAAGATTAAATGTAAAATGAACAATAAAACACTGCTAATAAAGTAGGGGGTCCTGAAGGGAAAAGATAAAAAGAATGACAAGGCTAATTTAAGTGATTTCAAAATATGGAACTTTATGGTTAAATAACAACAATGTTATACATAGGGGGTGGATCTTACATGGCTGGTAATCAAAATAAGGTTAACAAGGCAAGTATAATACATGTGGCATAAGAAAAACAATCAAATTTAAGTTTGGGAAGGAAATTTCTTTAAAAATATAATTCTGCAACATGAAGATCCTGTATTATTTTAATGCTACAGGAGTAACAACAACTTTAACTATGCACTGAGGTAAAGTACAAGACTACCAGAACCTAGGTGGTGGCCACACGTGGCGGGTGTAGGAAAGGCTAAAAATAACGAGGTCCCAAAACATATTGATATAAACCTTTTAAATAGTCATTTCTCTTCTGCTGGTCTTATGAACGCCCAGATTAAGTCTTCTACATTAAATCACATTTCAACTTCGCCTACACCCAGTTATATTCCTTTTTCTTTATTACAATTCTCTGAATGTGATGTTAGGAAAGCAATAAACTCCATTAACTCAAATGCAGTAGGCTGTGACGGTATAAGTCGAAAAATGATTGTCCTCCTTCTTGATTTCCTGCTTCCCTTTATTACTGCAATTTTCAACAAATCTGTCACCACCAACACTTTCCCAAAATTATGGAAAGACGCTCATGTAATTCCTCTCCCTAAAAAAGCCTCTCCTCAGACCTATAGTGATTTCCGACCTATTTCTATATTACCACTTCTGTCCAAAGTACTTGAGCGTCTTATCCATCAACAGTTATCATTATTTTTAAATAAAAATGATATTCTTAATCCCCTCCAATCTGGTTTTCGACTTGGTCATAGTACTGTTACAGCCCTAGTTAGAATATCAGAAGACATTCGCAAAGCTAAAGAACTCAAACAAATCACCCTATTAACTTTACTAGACTTTAGTAATGCATTTAATACTGTCGACTTTGATATTTTACTGGTAATTTTGCGCTCTCTTAACATATCTCCATCAGGAATTGAGTGGTTTCATACTTACCTGCATGGACGCCGGCAACGTATTAACATGGACGATGCTTCTTCATCTTGGATCCAACTCGAAACTGGTGTCCCGCAGGGTGGCGTGTTGTCTCCTCTCCTCATTTCAATTTTTATAAACTCAATATCACAGAATTTAACTTCTTCCTACCACATGTATGCAGACGATTTGCAGATATATACTCACAGTTCTCTCGATGAAATGACTGTTGCTGTACAGCAAATCAATGATGATTTAGCTCGAATTTCACATTGGAGTACCTCTCATGGGCTTACAGTCAACCCAGCAAAATCACAAGCCATCATAATTGGTAGCGCGGGCATGATTAACAAGATAACTAACAGAGCTATTCCACCTATTATATTTGATGGTGTGAAAATTCCGTACAGTGACACCGTGAAAAATTTGGGCATAACATTCGACAAGACCTTGTCCTGGAAACCACAAATTGACACAGTGAGTAGGAAGATGTTTGCTGTCAATCACTCACTTAAACGCTTGCGCAATCTTTTGCCAATACCTACCAAAATATCATTAGCACATACTGTCTTACTTTCCATTCTCGATTACGCCGATGTCAGCTATCTTGATCTTACAGAAGAACTCTTAAATAAACTTGAACGGCTTCAAAATCTATGTATACGTTTCATATTTGGTTTACGTAAATATGATCATATCTCCGAATTCCGTGCTAAACTCAAGTGGCTTCCGATTCGTCTTCGCCGGGATACTCATGTTCTTTCTTTACTGTACCGGGTGCTGTTTAATCCTGTAGTTCCGAGCTACCTTGGTGACCACTTCCGATACCGACACGAGAATCACGAGAGACACCTACGCTCTACCGACAACTTGATGCTCTCCACCCCTTCACATTTAACGCATAGTTACAACCAATCTTTTGCGGTTCGAGCAGTATCACTTTGGAATCATCTTCCCATTGCCATTAAATCTGCTTCATCTTTAAATTCTTTTAAAATTAAATTAAAAAGTCATTATCTGAGTCAAATACAACCATAAAGAAGTACCTATTGTAATATTTATGTAGTATGTTAATTATATTTATTATGTTTATTACATCGTTTATTAATCTATGTATTATATTTATGATATTAGTATGTATGTATTATAATTTTATATATTTAGGTTTTATGTTTAATTAGGTATAATGCAATAATTAGCATTTTTTTTGTTTTACTCGTTATGTTTTTTTTTTTTGAAATGTTTGTGTGATTTGTATTTTTTTTAAGTATTAAGAATTTGTTAATACATTATTTTTATGTTGTTTCCACAAGCATGGTTGTCTGTAAGAAATCGCTCGTCAGCGATAAGACCGCCTAGTAGTACTTACACAACACACTGTTTTTTTTTTATCATTTACTATCTGTACTGTATACTGAAGTGTAAATAAATAAATAAAATAAATAAATATCTCACTAGAAAGTCAGCATCCTATGTAAAAATATCACTTCACAAAAGTTCAAAAAATCATTGATTTGTGATCGTAAAAACGCGAAGAGTGAACACTCTACTCAACGTACTTTGTAGAAAACACTAACAAAAGAATTCAGCGACAAAAAACACACAGAAAAATAAGCAAATGCAACGAGTGCAAAAATTTGATTGGTTGAATACTATACTATAAATACGCTGCCTGGTACTATAGATATATCGATATCGAACGCAGAAAAAAATACAAAAGTTCCAGTAGTGCCCGGCGCGTAGCGCTAGTAGTTTTTTTTTTCCGCCAAGGAAAGTCGTTTGGCACCCACTAAAACCAGCTTTAACCAGTAAAGCTAGCTTTAGCGGGAGGAGGATGAATCCTATTACGGACGAATGGACATTCTATAAGCTGTTAGCCCAAGTGGCTAATGGCAAATAGAATGCCCAGACAGTGTGGAGACTCTCTCAGATAGGCTGAGCATACCCACTAAACATCCCCCTTTGACTCACCTTGATTAAGGTCCTTAGTCATCGTCGGAACGACAGCCAATTGGAGCGAGAGGCTGCGTAGTGAGCGGCATCCAGACAGCTGCCACCAAAAGGAACTGAAAGCGAGAAAAAACAAAGCTAAGACTAGCAGAAATGACTAAGCTGAAACTAAGAGATTATCTAGAGTGATCAGACTCACTCTGAGATAGGAATGCTGGAAAGAAGGACTACGTTTAGAAACGTTGAGCTTGCTGGAGTTTCCTGATAAGGGGAGCGAACTTGGTTAGGACCGGAAGAGCACCGTTGAAAACCTCTGGGCTGGCGTCGAGAGCGGCGCCGAAAGCCAGGATCTCGTCGATGGGAGCGAGCTGGATCCAGAACGCCATGCGGTCTTGAGAACCTTTTGCGTTCTGGCACTGGGAAGCCGATTTGGCGGCCGGTTGCGATTGAGTCGCGTCCCGGCTGCGCTGACCTGAAACGAAGGAGGTGAAGGCCTTGGGGGCCTTTGAACTGACTGGAGCAGCGTCCGAGCTAGGCTGCGGTCGCTCTCTCCAGTTCTCGATGGGCTTCACGGTAGCCCTGGCAGCACGCGGTGTCTTGGGGCAGCCGCGAAAGTTTGCTGTGTGGCCAGACTGGCCGCACAAGACGCAGGACGGAGCTGTGGGCGATTCGGGAGTGCGAGAGCACTCCTTAGTCCCATGCGGATCTAGGCACTTGACGCACCCAGGGGAAGCAAAACAGTTTGCCGCCGCATGACCATACAATTGGCAGCGGTGGCACTGACCTGGGAAACCACGCTTGTGTGGTGCTTCGACGCGGATGTTGGAGAGACCGCACACGGAGAGCTTGCCTCTAAAAATGGACTGCCCTTGCGGGCTCTTCGCTAGGATTACTAACGCAAGTGGGAACTGCTTGCCTCGGCGGCTGTGCATTTTGTGCACAGATTCGACGGGGAAGCCTTGAGAAGACAAGTCCTCTTGGATTTGCTCGTTCGAGAGCTCGAACGGCACGTTCCTGAGGACGGCACGAATCTTACGCTCCTCAGGGAGGGCGTAAGTGTGGTACTCGAGCTTCTTGTCAGCAAGAAGCCGAGTGAAATTCCTGAAATCAGAAATTGAGCAGACAACGACCTTAATAGAGTCACCCACATTGGATGCCTTACTATACTGGATCTTCGGGGAGTGCGTTCCACAGAGATTTTTATTTATTTATTTATTATCATCTTTGGGAAACATACAGCATATAAAACTGCATATAAATTTTATATACTGGGATAAGGATGAAGTGAATATGTCTAAAGTTGAGTATATGTTATTATAATTACTACATGTTCTGGGAATAAAAGAGTTCATGGTGTAACTAATTTTACTGGGGGATATCAAATAATACTAAGCGTTACTGTTTACAAAGTTTATTGTACAAAAAAATGATTGTAGAACAAGCAAGATATAAAATAAAGAGATTTCAATGAGTTTACAGGGTGTGGTATCTCAGGTGTTGGTCTGATTAAATAAATAAGCTGAAGGCTGGTCCAGGCTAATCCACCCGAACCAGAACACAGTACAATCTTAAAACTAAAATCAGTCTAAGACCGTTACAATTAATGTTGAAATACAAATTTAAAATTATAATCAGTACTACTAGTTGATGGCTAGTAACGTCAGTTGTAGGTAAGAGATGATGCGAAGGTAAAGAGTATTTGTAAATAAAAAAAAAATAAAAGAATCCACCTTTAGGACGGTTGTTGACGGTAAAGTAAACAAAAGGGGTACCCGGCTCGCCGGCCAATCCCGTTCAGGATGACCGCAGGATCCCGAGCTGTAGTCCGCTGAATTAATAGGACCTGGGGTTGTACTCCCACCAGGAAACCTCCCTGGAATTGACAACACCAGGTTGGCTTAAACACTATTCGAAACTTTCTATTATATGAAATGGTAAAAAGGTAAATAAACTAACACTTCCAAGGGAGACCTAGATTTACTGTACCCTAGTATAAAACTTGCCAGACAACAAAGTAATCTCTCCGAGCTTACACTACAAATTAAGATATAATAACTTTAAACGCAAAATTAACACTATTCGATAAGAACACAAACTAAACTGGGAGAAGGTAGGCACACTAAAGCAAATCAAGCTTATAAGGCAATTGCATACATAACTTAGTTTTAGTAAACTATACTATAAGTAGTAGGGTTTTACTAAGATTCCTTAAGGGAAAAGGTAATTTAAATCTATCAAACAATGAAACTGAAATGTTAATACTTTGAAGTAATTGCAAAAACAAGGTAAGATTAAATGTAAAATGAACAATAAAACACTGCTAATAAAGTAGGGGGTCCTGAAGGGAAAAGATAAAAAGAATGACAAGGCTAATTTAAGTGATTTCAAAATATGGAACTTTATGGTTAAATAACAACAATGTTATACATAGGGGGTGGATCTTACATGGCTGGTAATCAAAATAAGGTTAACAAGGCAAGTATAATACATGTGGCATAAGAAAAACAATCAAATTTAAGTTTGGGAAGGAAATTTCTTTAAAAATATAATTCTGCAACATGAAGATCCTGTATTATTTTAATGCTACAGGAGTAACAACAACTTTAACTATGCACTGAGGTAAAGTACAAGACTACCAGAACCTAGGTGGTGGCCACACGTGGCACATGGTGATCACACTATTAAGAAAACTTAATTTTACTTACCAAATGGGAGGTTTGACAATGTGCGGATTGAGATAGCAAGAAGAAACAATTCGCCAACGCAGCGCCGAGCTCACCGGTTATCACTAGTCTGAAAATAATATCTGGATTGTAGAAAATATGCTACGGTGCAGAATGTAAAACCACAACGGGCTCGAGAAGATGTAACCTTACCAGCAATTGTGAAATAAGTCTTCATGTTTGACTCGGTGATCTGGCAGCTGACCGGCTCAGGAGGAAACTCTTCTCTCTTCAAAAATTTTCAGAAATAAAAAGGCCTCTCTAAGGTCAACCTGGCTTTTTATAACCTTTAGCATAGAGTAACAACACCTATTAGAGAGTTAATGTCAAAAAAGATAAGGCAACGAACCCACTCGGTTTTGATTGACAAAAGGTGACAGTCCATCGAACCAAACACAAGGTAAAGAAAAAAAAAGGTGTTACAATGGCATAGTTTGTGTTATATAAGGGAATGAAAAATACACCTCGTTTACGACTGTTAGCGCGCGGACAGCGAATATTTATTTTACCAAGTAAATGAGCAGAGTCAATAATATTATTCATTATTTTAAATAAGAATATTTGATCCCTTATGTCACGGCGGCACCGAAGAGGCTTAATGAAATTTAAATTTTGTTGCGGCCATCTAAATTTAATGTATTTTATTAACTTATTTTGTATCCTCTGAATATTATCAATATGTATTTGGTATTGAGGATTCCAGACGGTCGACGCATATTCCAATATAGGGCGGACGAAACTATTATATAACAGTAATATTGTAGATGGTCTTTTGAAATTATTACCAATCCGTCGTACAAAACCCAGAATTCGAAAAGCCTTATTTACCGTATGCTGTATGTGAGGAACAAACGTGACTTTGTCGTCTATTATAACACCAAGGTCCTTGACCTGTTTTTTTCTAAATAAAATATCATTGTTAAGCTTATAATTAAAACAAATTGATTTTTTTTTCCGGGAATAGGTTATGACTAGTGATGGGTCGAGGGCATAAACAAATATGGACACAATGGGCATAAACTAGGCATATTGGGCATAAATGAGTTTACGTCCAAATAAATGCCCGATCACTAGGCACAAAAACAAACAACTTAATTTTGTAAAAAATTAAGCAGGAACTTGAATAAAAATTAAACTTTAAGTATTTTGTAAATCAAAACTTTTAATCAAATAATCAGTCATTAAATAATCACAGTGTTACTCCCCTCCCGCTTCAACAATAAACTCCAAGCTACCCCCGCTGTTCTTTCGAACCAAGTTGTAATTTTAACCAATCGATTTTGGTAAAATGTTAAGGTTTATTGCAGTATATTAGTTAAAATAAAATATGTCTTTAATGAATTATTTTTTTTGTATACTTAAATATAAGATACGATAGTAAATAAATAAAAAAAATCTGTTTAAGTTTATGCCCAGACAAAAGACTCGGCGTTTACTCGGCATTTACGGGCATTTATCAGGCATTTACTCAATGCGCCAAAAACGCCAGGGCATAAACCCATCTCTAGTTATGACGCTACATTTTTCAGTGTTAATGTGGAGACCGTTTTTAGTGCAATAGTCCTGAAGACCAATCAAATCCGCCTGAAGCATGTGACAGTCGACAGTAGATTTTACTTTGCGGTAAATTTTATTGTCGTCCGCGTAAAGCAAAAAATCGGAATTTTTAAAGACGGTTGCTATATCGATAATAAATATATTAAATAATAAGGGTCCTAAATGTGACCCTTGGGGTACACCAGAACTTATAGGGATGAAGGTAGAGCAGTGACCCTTAATGGTGACAGCCTGGTTTCGATCGCGGAGGTAGGATTCTAACCAACGCAGTAAATCACCGTGTATACCGACAAGCTCTAACTTTTTAATTAACAATATGTGTGGAATTTTATCAAAACATTTGGAATAATCGGTATACACGGCGTCCACCTGATAACCCTCATTCAAAGCATGTGTTACTGTGTCTACAAACTCGCAGAGGTTGGACTCAGTTGATTTTTTAGACACGAATCCATGCTGTTGTTCAATTAGTACCGGTTTTACTATAGGAAAGATATCGTCATAAACAATTTTTTCTAATAGTTTAGGTAGTACGCTTAACTTAGATATAGCCCTGTAATTCTGGATGTCATGTCTGTCGCCAGATTTAAAAATTGGAACCACGAAAGACTGCTTCCAAATACAAGGCATTTTACCTGACTGTAGTGATAACTGGAAGAGTATAAATATTGGTACAGAAAGCTCGTTGTAGTACCGCTGCAGGAACACGGCCGGCAAGCCATCGGGACCAGCAGCTCCTTTCGTAACGTTTAAACATTTTAAGTATTTCTTAACTTTATCTATTGTTAACTCTACCGAGCAAATGTTCACTAACTCTGTAGGGTTAGGTGGAGGTTGCAAATTTTTATTTTCATGAAATTCAAAAACCGATTGGAAATATTTATTAAATAAATTGCTAATTTCCGCACCATTACAAGCGGTTTCATTCTGTAAAAACATAGAGTTGGGAAAGTCAGAGGTACTAATTTTCTTCGATTTTATGAAAGACCAAAAGTGTTTACTATTACAGGCTATTTTATTTTCAGCATTTCTTATATAAGATTCGTAACATTTTGTAGTAAGAATTTTTTCACGATTTCTCAGCAAAACAAATGTATTATAATTATTAGAATTACCGTAAGTCTTCCATTTTCGGTGAAATTTTAGTTTTTCTTTAATAACCTTAATTAGGGCCGGCGAATACCAAACAGGGTAATGCGAGTGGACCCGTATACATTTTTGCGGTATAAATTCAGATATTATAGAGTTTATTTTAAGGTAAAAAACTTCAACGCATACGTCTATGTCTTTGTGATTCAAAAGCTGATACCAATCAACAGCATTCAGAGCTTTACTAACTGCGTCACGGTCGGCAGCGTGGTACAAATAAACTTTGCGTGGCTCTTGCGGTAGGTTGCGGGATACTTCTTTTTGAATATAAATAGCTAAGGCAGGATGGTATGCATCTTCCGGAACCAACGGATTTGAACAACGACATACCTTGCATTTAACAGAGCATATAGTGAGGTCCAACTGTCTATAATCCTCATTTGGAACTTGATTAAACTGCTTAAAATTATTGTATGAAAGAAATTGATCCAGCTTATTCACTAAACTCTCCGATGATGGAGATAGATAACAGAACTCTTTGTTATAATCGTAAATCCATTCCGCATGAGTTATATTAAAATCACCTAGTATTAAGTATGAATCATTTGGAAAATTTGAGTTAATTTCAGTTACACTATGAAAAATATTGGTCTTACGTCGGTCCAGCGGCTCTTGTCCCGCAGGAAGACGGGGGGCGGAGACTTGACTTTCGGCGGAGCCGAATCTGATTGCGACGCAGGCTGTGACGCCGGGAACGCTGAAATAAAAGGCGCAGGAGCAGACGCCGGTGCGACATTTTGCGGAGCAGGAACAGCGGCTGGAGCAGCTGAAACGGATAAAGTCGAAGAAGCATCTTTCTTCTTCTTCTTTGATTTTGATTTTTTCCGAACCTCGGTGAACGGAGCAGGAGATTCTGGAATTAAAGGAGCAGAGTCGGAATCACTACCCGGCGGGGTAGTTTTCCGTTTGCATGCGGTGGAGTCTACCGACATACAATCTGAAATAGGAATGACGTACTCAGAGGGATCTGGAGACGCCGGAGAATCTGTTGGGAAATTGAGCGAAGGCGGAGTGGCCGGGAGAGACGCGGTGGCGGCCTGAGTAGCCGGGAGGATCGCGGGTTGGACCTGACGGGCTGATGCGATGCCCTGTATAAGCGTGAATAATTGTTGAATTTGGAGCTCCATTACTTGCAATTGTAGTTTGAGCGGACTGGCGGACTCATCCCTGGATTCGGTGGAGGACTCCATCGAACTCGGGGAACCTGAACTATTCTGAAAGGAAGCCTATTCCTAACAAGAAACTGTGTGCCGGTGAACGGCGGACGATCAGGCTTCGTTGGCACGGTTACGTATCCACCTGACCAGCGATGCTTCGGCCGGCAGCAGTCGGGTCCGCCCTGAAAGGGGCAGATGAATTAGCCCCGACACCACACAGCCTCCACAAGAGAAAACTTTCCGAAAGAGCTTAACTTGGCACCTGACCCACACGAGTGCGGGGGAGGGAACAAGGGCAGCGCAATACGAACACTCGGGAGCGGCCGCAGACACGACCGTTCGGGAGCGAACGCAAACGGGAAGTGTGATTTTGAGCGCTAGTAGTAATAGAATTTTGGTATTTGTATGGAAACAAACTAGCATGAGTACCACGCGAGGCATCATGGAGGTAGGACCTGTGTCGCTTTTGCTCCTAATTTTCCCGCGTAATTGATCGTCTTATTGACCATAGCGTACACATAACAGTACGACAATTTAATTATTTAATTTTTGTTAAGTCACATTTTATATTTTGATTGATAAATTAAAGGAGTATTATAAACAATTATCACTGCTGAATATAGAGCTAAAAACTTGTTTCTGATATTTTTTTTTTTTTTTTAAGTTTATTAGACAACAAGTGCAAAAACAGCATATAACTTTTTTTGCGATAAATCTTTTCTTACGTAATTACCCGACGAAACCAAAAGCAGGATTATTATTCTATACGTACGTATACAGGGTTAATATTAACGCATCACCTCTTGTGGGCTGCCTCTCCACATCAATCCCAACGTAGATACTGATAGGTGCTTATCGATAAATATACAGGGTGTAATTTTTAATGCCATCTGGAGGGAAAGTACATTAAATAATAGAGATAGCAAAATTTACTCCAAAGAAAGTGTCCTTTATTATTGAACAGAAATAAAACCGCATTCAAAGATTTTCAAGAATTCACTCGTTTCACCTGGGAGTCAAACCGACTAAAATTTGTAAAAATGACACCCTGTAATTTTATTGTGTGGTTCGTTAGAGCCAATCACAAGAATAAAATCTCTCTCACATACTAGGTTAATTTATTGAAAGGAAAACCATGATATCTTCATTTTTTAGATTTAAGTCGGTTCGATTCCTGGGTGAAGAAGCGAGTTTTTGAAAACTCTTTAAATACAGTTTTAATTTTTCCTATAATAAAGGAATGTTTTATGGAGTAGAATTTGCTATCTCTATTATTAAGAGAACTTTACCTCCAAGTGACATTAAAAAAATTGCCATGTATATATATACAATATGTTCTGCTTGATTTCCCATAACTCTAGAGTATTGATGGGGCCATGTAATAGAATCAAAGAACATGTGAATAATTTTTCAAATTTCTTTTGGTTTTTATTTTTCATGCAAAATAATTCAATTAAGTCAAAAATAACTTTATGCGAAGTATGACAACGTGGCTTTTTCTACTCCTTTTTATCGCTATGTACAGGTAGGTACAGTTTGCGACGTTTTGCGGTGTACATTGTAACATTCCTCAACGTTTAAAATGTTTTTGTTGTTTATTGTATGACTTCAGTGACACGCGTCTATTGAGTGGATGAGATTTTACACGGGTGATAATTTATGAACTCATTATATTAGGACCGAGGATATCTTGGAAAGTATGCACTTTTGAACCACATATTCCTTGGCCAAAAGTATTATTTTTTAAGTAAGGAACAAAACCTAAAAGTTATGGGATATATATTATATAAGTATTAAAGAGCACCTATGCAAAGTTGTATATTATAGAGGTGTTCTTTTTGATGTGTGCTGATAGATGCTGATGGGTGCTGATAGTTACTGATAGGTGACGATTGTAACTGATGGATGCTGACAGGTGCTGATGGGTAATGATGGTTGCTGATAGATTCTGTTGGGTACTGATAGGTTGGGTGCTCAGATGTGCTGATAGGTGCTGATGGGTAATGAAGGATGCTTAGAGATGCTATTGGGTTCCGATGGGTACTGATAGGTGCTGATGGCTTCTCATAGGTGTTTATGGGTGCAGATGGGTAACTACTGATAAGTACTAATGGGTATTGATAGGTACTGATGGGTGCTGATAAGACATTAGCACTGATGGCGAGGTGCTAATGGGTATCAGTTATTAATATCGAAACGAATATCATTTGATTTGTTAGTTAATTTGTTTGAATGGGTTACGTTCAAATAATATTGCTTTGCCTGTACTTAAACGTCCAATAAAATAATGGATTGAAAATGACTGCCCGTTAAAATACCTTCTTGTATTTATTTTCGTCACGAGTAAAATAGACTCTATTTCAAAAGCTCCAGATATCAAATTAGTTTCGTATCTTTATAATTTCAAGAAATATGTTTTTGAGTAATGCTGCCACCTAATATTCTTTTGATGTACCTAGTTATTAATAAATAAAAAGTACTTACTGCGTTCTTGAAAGGGAATATAGATGGCGTCTACCACCAATTTTTCTGTGTGTTAAAATTATGCTTCCAGATAGTTATAATTTCACAGTGTTTAAAGTTAGTTTAAATTGGTCACCTTTTATGTATTTTGTGGTAAAACTTTCATATGCTATGTTTTTCAAAAATATAGTGTTTTGGACCTTTATACATCAACTTTAATAACATTAAATTATATCTGATCGGTTCTTTCATGAATAATCTAGTTCAAAATTCAAACAGACAAACCCTTCGGCTTTATAGATTAGACGGCTAATACATTATGACGATACATAGACATTTAAGAATATAATCATACATAACTATTTTTTAGATATAATTAACTACTACAAATTTACTATTTCGTGTAAACAGGTGCACATTCCGAATGGGTGGATTGAATTTCATTTCATAAAAAAATGACTTATTTGTAACATTCACACTACATTATTAAGCTCAAATTAACTCGTGTTGTTGAATGACTAAGTAACGGATCCATACTAAATAATAAATGCGAAAGTCTATCTTTCTGTTCCTTTATTTCAGCCAAACCATCCGACCGATTTGTAGAAAATTAGTAATGAAAATATCTCCCAAACACTACTTTTTTTCAAACACCAGCCCCTATAGGATTGAAATGACAGATAAAAGTTTATGTAAAAGATCTCAACTACCTACTTATCTGATTTTAATAAATTTTGGAACAAATAATTTATGAAAGTTATAAATTAACGTCACGATATACTTTCAAGTCAAAATAGCACGATTTTCACAACAGAATTCAGTAAGGATATAAATTTAAAAAGATTTCATCTATAAAATGACCATTACAATATTTATAAAAAATAAAATAGTAAGTATAGGTATCGCAATACTAAATCCAGAAAAATAAAAAATATAGATTATATTATATCATCCTTGACATAAGTTTTAGTCATCGTAGAAACGAATTTCGTATAACAAGCCACACTATAGGTATAGTACAACTATATTACTACTATTAATTATACTGTGACAATTCTGTGCGCTGACGTGTTCATTTACGCGACTGCCCGCCACGCAGTCCCGTATAGCGTTTATGCCTTCTGCGCTCGAAAATACTCGCCTTAATTCAGCCGTCTCAAGTTTGGATGTTTAATAGAAAAAAAATAAGACGTGGCACTCGGAGACTGCCGCGGCAAAGCTATTGCATAGCATTTTTTATCAACTTATGCAATTATAATTATTTATTTATTTTATTAATGCAGTAATGTTTGATCTAATATGAAGTTCCACAAGTTCCTAGTAGATGGCGCTGATTGTTTATTAAAGCCTGCATGTAAAGTTATGAAATCAAAGTATCACCGCTGTGCCGGTCGGAGTGGGGGGTGTTAGGTTTTTTTCGTTACGGAATTTCTGGATTCGGACCCCACGATCAAGGCTCGCGATAGAAGCTATGCAATAGCTCAAAAAGAGTGGTATGAACATATTAAATCTAACTTAAATTACAAAGAACAGGTTTAAAGAACCATTACTTCCTTGACAGTAAGTAAGTCCAGAAGGCTGCAGATCAAGCATTGTCAACAATTTTTAGTTAGTGTCGAGGGCAAAGAGTTCAGATTCAATTTAAATTTTTTGACAGGTTTGGAACTCTTGAACTGCAGCCTTCTGTACCACTAGAATCGACAGCTTGGTAAAAACCTGAAGTCCTTCTAAAGACTTTCAGGATAGTAGCTAACTACTGAATTGATTCGACAGTATTCTTTGTTATCTGTGACTAAGCCTGTTAAGACCTCTATTTCACCTGGTGGTAATTAAAGAAAAGCTCGAAGAAGACTGCACACGGGATTTCGTGACAGGTTTTAGGTGGATTAAGTAGTATTGAATAAATCGTTTTTTTTTTTATAAATTATGGATGGGACGTTTGTCTTCCATGCCACCTGATGTTAAGTGAACATGAAGACTAAGGAGGTATACCTCCATCCACGAGAAACCTATTCACTCGACGCTTAATAGTACTAGGACTATACTTGTCAAGGAAAATAGACGCAGGCAGTTCATTACAAACCTTGGCGACCCGTATCAAAAAAGAACTCTCAAAGCGCTTAGTTCGACTTTTCGGAATATCTACCACATACGGATGGAAGTTCTGTCTGCGTCTAGTAGTCCGATGGTAAAAGGGTGAGGGTGCAATTTGTTCAAACAGAGCACTGGCGCACTCACCAAAATGTATCCTGTAGTACACGGTTAAACACGCAACCTTACGACGATGCTCTAAGGTCTGCAGTTTTTTGGTTGTAAGGTCGACGTCGTTAATTAATTTACGGGCTCTTCGGTCAACGGAGTCCAGCGCTTCTAGTTGATATTTGGCTGAACCATCCCAAAGATGACTGCAGTACTCCATGCATGATCGCACTTGAGCTGTGTATAAGTTAAGAAGCTGTGCAGGGCCGAAGTACCGCCGTACCTTCGAGATGATTCCCAACTTTTTCGAAGCTTTCTTACACATAGTATTACGCAAGTTTTCTTACACATAGTATTACTATAATTAAGTTCCAAAAAATATTTAAGATTGACCCATCGACAGATTCAAGGATGGTACTGTACTTTTTTTTTTTTTTATATAAAATATGGATGGGACGTTTGTCTTCCATGACACCTGATGTTAAGTGAACATGAAGACTAAGGTGGTACACGTCCATCCACGAGAAACCTATTCACTCGACGCTTAAAAGTACTAGGACTATACTGGTCAGGGAAAATAGACGCAGGCAGTTCATTCCAAACCTTGGCGACCCGTATCAAAAAGGAACTGTCAAAGCGCTTAGTTCGACTTTTCGGAATATCAACCACATACGGATGGAATTTCTGTCTGCGTCTAGTAGTCCGATGGTAAAAGGGTGAGGGTTCAATTTGTTCAAACAGAGCACTGGCGCACTCACCAAAATGTATCCTGTATTACACGGTTAAACACGCAACCTTACGACGATGCTCTAAGGTCTGCAGTTTTTTAGTTGTAAGATTTGGTCGTGATATTTCTCAGATATAGCAATATGCATGGGTAAAGTCTCGAGAACAGGCTAATATGCTGCATCGGGGCTCATGCTTGTATTTTACAAAGAAAGGTACAGATCTCCCAACGTGATATTGCACATAGAAATCTTCGTCACTGTTCGGCAACGGTCGTATTCCCTGAGCGTCGGAAGACGATATGTATATAGTGAGGTTAAGTAAGTGCATTTTCTTCATTCATTAATTCAGTAGAATTAATTAGAGATAAATATTGATTTATCAGCAACGAAATTTGATTCGATTATTTCATGTGGATAAACCACTCGATTGCGAATATAATACACATAAATATGCTTGTAATATATTACTTCAGGGGTGGCTCAAACATTTCCCAGGATGGGGGACCTCAATAGCTACCAAAATAACCCCTATGTATGTTTAGCATATTTGGTGGTGCTGAAGATATTTGCAATTTTATGATTTATTTGAAAAAATCAGATTCTAAGAGATGCAAATGCAGCCTAAATACTTAGTCTACGGTCGTGACTTTTGGTGTAAGCTTAGCTTAATAGCTCAGCTTTTGTATCACGGTTCTGAATTAAAATAACCATCATGGTCTCTTTTGAAAACATTGGCTTCCTTTGAAATAAAGGTACATACACTTTAAATAGGTACCATTTGCCGTGCTTATGAATCAAGGCGCTTTCCACGTTTAAATTTATCCATACAGGAAGAATTCGTCTGAAACAAAATGGTATGGGCAGAGTAAGGCATATTTTTCTTTATTCGTAGTATTATAAGTACATATTGCATTAACTTTATGATATTATTTTTTCCTTATAGTTGTTTATTTATGCAAGTGTATCTTTCTAGTGAATTTATATAAGCCTGAATATAATTTTATTTTTCTAGTAGGTTCTTAATTTGTATTTAACGTGGGAATTTTCATTATTTAAATATTGTAATACGTGAAAATGTTTGTATATTGACCTATTTTATAAAATAAACTATTTAAATTTTAATATGTAAGATGGATAAGAGTTGAAATTTATTCACCTTTAAAAAGAAAACCAAGAAGGGTGTGTAATCGAGCAGCTCTATATTATTCCACAAAGAGAAAATACGTGCAGTCACCACCAATATGCAGGGTTAACCTCTTGCACCCGCAAAGTTGTAGAACAAATGTTGTTGGGATCGATGTGGAGAGTGGAGAGGCTGCCTGCAAGAGGGGATGCGCTAATTAAAATTAACACTGTATAAACCTTTGACTGACAGTCGTCGACCGCCCGAATTTTTTTGATTGTGTACACATGATATTGACTCCAATTTCTTTCGAAAAAGGTGCAAATTTCAAGTACATTGTTAAGGGCTCTTACGATTCAATGATTCGGTTGCTTCCAGGAATACGACAATTAGCGAAGATCTGCATGTGCATTATTAATTTGGGAGAACTATAGGCTATTATCTGCCAGAAAAAAAAATTACAGCTTATAGGTTTAAGGTTATAGGTTAAGGCTTAAGATTTACCCTTAAATAGATTTAAGGGTACGGTAAAACAAGTGTTGTGTGAAAAGGACTACTATAAGATATCCAGATGCAAGAATATTCCCTGGCTGTAAACTGTAACTGTGTATTTTTGAAAGATGATTGCTGTTGAGTTTCTTCACACTTCTTCTCAGCAGATCGACTTTCCGAACTTGGTGGCAGAATTTAATTTGTAAATAGTTTGACATATTTCAAGACCTTTTTTACGAAATCAAGAATTTTTTGACTTTGACTTTGGGCAACAGTTAACCAGCAGTTTGATAATTGACAGTCTCAACCTTTAATGACCCTGAAGTGATTGTGCTGAAGAACTGTTTCATTCAGAAGCAGTTGCATCGCATAAAGTAGATGTTAGTTTAGTTTACAAGGATGCGTTTGCGTCGGTAGTTTTGGATTAGTAGAATTCGACCTACCATATTAGCTAATTAGTCAATAGGTACACAAAAAAAAAATGAGAATAAGAAATTCACCACGGTTTTCTTATCCTTTGTTATTTCGGCACTCTTGCCATGTTACTTTTCGAGAATATTTACGTTTAACTCAAAAATAAAAACATGTAAGTTATGTATACTGCTTTATCATTTATTTTACATTTTTATATTTTATACTAGCTTTATCCCGCAACTTCGTATGCGCTTAACTACCCTTCTCTTGGAAATTTCAGAAACTCTACAACCAGACACCCACTGAAAGAACCTTTATACCAAGTATCACACCCATGCACTCAAGGAATAAGTTTTTTTCATAAAAACTAAAAATCATATATTTCCCGTGCCCGTGGGAATTTTGGGAATTTTTTTCGTAGCACAACCAGTCACTCTTTGAACAACCTTCATGCCAAGTATCACATCCGTACACTCAAGGAATAAGGAATCAAGGAATAATTTTTCATACAAACTAAACAGTCCAACCACTTCCAACTACATCATACATTTCCCGTTCTCGTGGAAATTTCGGGAATCCCTATCACAACACAACCAGACGCACATTGAAAAACCATTACGCTAAGTTTCACATCGGTGCACTCAAGTAATAAGATTTTTCATACAAACTAAAAAGTCCTATATTTCCCGTTCGCGTAAAAATTTCGGGAATTCCTTCCTTAGTGCACCCCTACATCCCCTAAAGAATGTATGTTCCAAATTTGAGCTCTCTACGCCCAGTAGTTACGGCTGTACGTTGTCTGTCAGTCACTCAGTCACTCAGTACCTCAGTCACTCAGTCAGTAACGGAACAGTTTATATATATTGATTATCGCAGATGTTAGCTATCTCGACTTGTCCGTGGAGCAGTTAGACAAACTTGAGCGCCTCCAAAATATGTGCGAAAAAATGACCATGTTTCAGAGTATCGCCATAAACTCAAGTGGCTCCCAATTCGTCTTCGCAGGAATATACACATCTTTTCACAGTTATATAACGTATTATTTAATCCAAATTCGCTTAATTACTTAAAAGCATGTTTTAAGTTCAGATATGAAACTCACGACTGATCCTTACCTTGAGCTAATAATAAGTTTTAGTCGTTGCCCTGTCACTGTTCTGGTTTCTTTCACAACTCCTTCACTGTTCATGCTGCTAGTTTATGGAAGTCACTTCTTCCTTATCTAAACTCTGCAGAAAACATTGTGCAGTTTAAAAACATGTTGAAATTTTTTTATAAGTCAAATTCTAATGTTGTATAGTGAATTACTGTCTAGTATCCTGCTGTAAATTTTTCACATACCTTATCTGTGTAGTACATTTCAATACCTAGGTACTTAATTTATTAAATGTGTGTATTGACTATGTAGTTATATTCTACTTTATCTTTATTGTGTGTATTTATAGTATATTTGATAATTTGTACGAATATTTTATTTACTTACATACCTATTTTTCTTTTTTTCCTTCTTAAGCACATCCCTAATTCTTTTGTTTTATTATGTTAATGTTCTGATTTTTGTAAACGGGTTGCCTGGTAGAAAAAAAGGCCGCCCACATTGTCCAAATTTTGTGTTTGTTTTGTCTTTCTTGTATTTTCTTGGCAATAAAGTGTATATGAATAAATAAATAAATACGAGTACACTTCATGGAAAATTTCAAAAGCCTTTAAAGGTACACAATAATTTTCTGCTCCTCGGACATCTTTTGGTCAATTCCTTGAATTAGTAATATTGTCTATTTAGAATTTCTGTGAGTTAAATTGGAAATAGGGATAAAGGAGTCATGGAAATTTATTTCAAATCAAAGGCAATATTAATATTTGTTAATATTTAATATTAATATTTATTCAAATGAGTTTTGCCTGAGCGTAATTGTTGCTTTACAACAAAGAGCTTTACTGTACTTATAAATAGGTACTTATTTGGGATTGATGTAGAGAGGCCGCGTGCAAAAGGTGATGCGCTAATTAAAATTTAACCCTGTATAATATAATAGGTCACTGTTTCTTTACTACTATCATCAGTAAAATCCTTGGAGATACAGTTTTCGTGATACATGGAACTCAATATAAAATACAACCTTAATAATTTTGTCAATTTTATTTATAAAGTAAAAAAGTAAAAATCGGTTTATTGTGACAGCAGTATTTACACATAAAAGTAACAAAAATAAAAAAAGAACATATAGTAAAAAAAAGTATAAAAAAATACATAAGTATATCAAAAAACTTAAAATAAACAAGAGCTTAAACATTGTCAAATAAAAAAATTTAATATAGAATACTGCTGAAACAAAGGCACACAACTCAGCATGTGCTTTATTGCGTATGGCAAAAAAGCGCTGATTTATAGTTGTAAAGAAAACCACCCTTTGGAAAGAAAATAAAACGACAAAAAACATATAGTTTATTTAATTATTAGTAAGAAAGGATCAATACCTTTTTTTTAGGGTCTCGGAAGGAAATATTGAGGTAGTGTATGAGGTGATATGTAAGGCTGCTTTGAGTTTCGTTCTGACTCATCAAGGCTGTGGCCGCCTTTGGGAGAAGCAGCCCTCGACTCTCTTCTGTACGGAGCACGCATCTGGTGGGATGCCCTTTAGAATAATAGGGCGACCAGTAACCCTGTATATGTACCGTCACGACACGACTAATTAAATGTATATATTTCGCAAAATATTTTGTTTGGCTTTATATTAAGGTTAAAGGTCCAATGAAAATGTATTCATCCTAGTGGAAAAACAGATGCGGGCGAGCAAGAGTTGAGTTATCAAATAAAATAAAAAAACACAAAAAATAAATAAATACTTACAAAAAAATCACTTTTAAGATTTAGTAGTATAGATTCGAAACAGAACTTTATAACTTGAAGCTGTAACTTGAAATCGAAGCACTAGACCGAATGCCAATTGGAGATCAACGATCTGTGATTACAATTGGCAATGTTATCGGATTCAAACCTAAATTTAAGAGATTTTTTATGAATTGGCTCATGTTTATAGCTTGTTAAAGTTAGTGCTTTCATATTTATAATATTTCCGACAAAAGGGACATTTCACAGTTTATTTGAATTGTAACTTTTTTTGTAATTTTCTGTTAAACTTATTTTTATTGAAATTGTATTTTAATTTATTATTTGGGAAGAGATTGTGTTTTCACGTTGCTCGTTAGCCAGGTGAATTTGAAGGTATCCAACTACCAATCGAAAATCACTCAGATTAGTTCCCTTTTTTCTTTCTTTCTTTCTTTTATGACACGCTTATCCAGGAGTTAGTAAGTGTTTTTTTAAGACGATTCTACGTCACCAAATACTTTATTTATGTAACGATTCCAAATATGCAGTCGTTATTATGAGTAATTTTATAGTGTTAACTTATAAATGAAGATATTTATGATCCCCAAGCAATCACACTAATAGCATGGCCCCAAACTAAGCAAAGCTGGTGATATGGGATACCATGTAGCGCACTAGGGGGAACCTAGAATATAAATACTTACATTTATAGATGAACACCCAGACTAGGAATATTTTTGAAATCGAACCCGCGACTTCACGACTTTCATATTAGCGTTTTAGACCACCTCACCACGGAGGCCGTAAAAAGAAAGGCTGCTAAGAAACATTTCATCTATACAACAACAATCCACCTGTATGACCCGTGAGATCTTAGGCTGCAAACTGGACAGCAGCGACAGCGACAACGAGAGCGACAGCGGCGCGGACAGCGATTTCCGCTACACTACAGAAACTATTGAATTTGTATTAAACCGCGACAAACAGCTCGAGCGCCCGCTGGCATCAAGAACGGTCCAGATTCCCCGCGCCGCTCTCGCTGTCCGTTGCCGACCAGTTTGCAGCCTTACAAGTGACGATTGAATGCGTTTATCCCCGAAGAAGGGAAGTCTTCGTGATGGCTTTCCACCCTTTATTTATTTACACTGTATAGTACAAATTAATAAAGGAAAAGTACAACAATAACACAAAGTTAAGAACGTGTTGGGAGTTTCGTTTAATATTCTTTGTTTGTTGCTATGAATGCTCGGTGGCAGTTTAGTTACGACTAAATTGTTTAATTATGTAAGTACATCAAAAAGGTTAATTAAGATGTGTAAATAAGCACGAACTATAAAATGTGCAAGTAATCATTAATATAAATATACGTGCGGGTTTGGCACGTACTATATGTAATAAAACGCATCTAATACATTTGCTGTGTGGGTTATCGAATCCTGTCATCATAACTTACAGCCGCAAAGACGCCGTCAACCCATCTGTTTGATTTGTCTGCGGTCAGGCGATGTGATTTTGATCGATTTGTTGATGGCATTGGATGATCTGTTGCGAGATTGGAATCATCTCGGTATCTTTAGTGTGACCATCTTTATAATAAATGCTATTTGATGTGGCAAGTAAATACGTATTATATTTCTTTATTGACGATCATATTTTATATTCTTACTATTCGCAGCGTAAAGATTTACCCGCAGAAAAAATATATTAAGTATCAGTTTTGAGAAGAGCCTAGTATTTTTTTTTATATAATAAAAATGAAATTTATATAGTTTTGGAAACCCAACATTCTTCGTTGTAAACCTTTACCATTCTTTATGTTCGTTGACAAATTTCACCCACCGCCAAAGTGGTCATCAGAATAATAGTTTTAAAGGCTCATCTGTCTAGCTTTATAGGCCTTCATTGAAATACATACACGACGTTACATTTAAATGTAACGTCGTGTAAGATTGTGTTCAAACACAAATAACAAATGTAAAAATATAAATACGACAACTAAAACATTTTTTTACCATCTAATGCCTATCCTAAATCTATATACCTTATCAAGCGAGTAAAGTGACGAAACGATGACAGGTCACATTTTATATTAAAAAAAATCCTCTAATCAAAAAACCCAGGACTATAAGAGCTCGGAAAAACCAACGCAAACAGCGCTCTACACTTCCCGTTTGCGTTCGCTCCCGAACGGTCGTGTCTGCGGCCGCTCCCGAGTGTTCGTATTGCGCTGCCCTTGTTCCCTCCCCCGCACTCGTGCGGGTCAGGTGCCAAGTTAAGCTCTTTCGGAAAGTTTTTTCTCTTGTGGAGGCTGTGTGGTGTCGGGGCTAATTCATCTGCCCTTTTCAGGGCGGACCCGACTGCTGCCGGCCGAAGCATCGCTGGTCAGGTGGATACGTAACCGTGCCAACGAAGCCTGATCGTCCGCCGTTCACCGGCAATAGGTCCGTACTAGGTCGTTTTCTCTTTTTCAGCGCAGTTTGTGCAACCATTTTGCCGTATAAAGGCACGCAATTGTCCCATCTAGATCCTTTCTTACAGCACTCTCCTACTCCCGCACAATGGATCCAATGCATCCTGTGTTAGCAACGCTCAACCACGAGCAGCTCTTTTTTGTTGATAAACTGCAGCAAACAGTTCAGACTCTTGCCTACGCAAACATTCGGGGCACCCAACTCCCTCCTGATCTTCTTTCAGTCTTAGTTCCTCCAGACTTCGACCCAAAGCGCGCCTTGTCAGCGCTCTTAGGTCAAACCTTCCCAACAGACTCTCCAGCGTCGCCAGACCCTTCTGAGCAAGCCGGTAGTAGTATGTTGGTAGACTCTTCCGCGTGCAAACGGAAAACTACCCCGCCAGGTAGTGATTCCGACTCCGCTCCGTTAGTTTCAGAATCTCCTGCTCCGTTCACAGAGGTTCACAAAAAGTCAAAGTCAAAGAAGAAGAAGCAAGATGCTTCTTCGACTTTATCTCCATCCGTTTCAGCTGCTCCAGCCGCTGTTCCTGCTCCGAAAAATGTCGCACCGGCGTCTGCTCCTGCGCCTTTTGTTTCAGCGATCCCGGCGTCACAGCCTGCATCGCAATCAGATTCGGCTCCGCCGAAAGTCAAGTCTCCGCCCCCCGTCTTTCTACGGGACAAGAGCCGCTGGACCGAGGTCTCAGCTCTCTGCGGTAGACACAATCCCAAGATCCAGTATAGTAAGGCATCAAACGTGGGTGACTCTATTAAGGTCGTTGTCAATTCCATTCCCGATTTGAGGAATCTTACTCGGCTTCTTGCTGATCAAAAGCTCGAGTATCACACTTACGCACTCCCTGAAGAGCGTAAGATTCGTGCTGTCCTCAGGAACGTGCCGTTTGAGCTCTCTAACGAGCAAATCCAAGAGGACTTGTCATCTCAAGGCTTCCCCGTCGAATCTGTGCACAAAATGCACAGCCGCCGAGGCAAGCAGTTCCCACTAGCGCTAGTAATCCTAGCGAGGAGCCCGCAAGGGCAGTCCATTTTCAGAGGCAAGCTCACCGTGTGCGGTTTCTCCAACATCCGCGTCGAGGTACCACACAAGCGTGGTTTTCCAGGTCAGTGCCACCGCTGCCAATTGTATGGTCATGCGGCGGCAAATTGTCATGCTTCCCCTAGGTGCGTCAAGTGCCTAGATCCGCATGGGACTAAGGAGTGCTCTCGCACTCCCGAATCGCCCACCGCTCCGTCCTGCGTCTTGTGCGGCCAGTCAGGCCACACAGCAAACTTTCGCGGCTGCCCCAAGGCACCGCGTGCTGCCAGGGCTACCGTGAAGCCCATCGAGAACTGGAGAGAGCGACCGCAGCCTAGCTCGGACGCCCCTCCAGTCAGTTCAAAGGCCCCTAAGGCCTCGACTTCTATCGTTCCAGGTCAGCGCAGCCGGGTCGCGACTCAATCGCAACCGGCTGCCAAATCGGCTTTCCAGTGCCAGAACGCAAATGGTTCTCAAGACCGCATGGCGTTCTGGATCCAGCTCGCTCCCATCGACGAGATCCTGGCTTTCGGCGCCGCTCTCGACGCCAGCCCAGAGGGTTTCAACGCTGCTCTTCCGGTCCTAACCAAGTTCTCTCCCCTTATTAGGAAACTCCAGCAAGCTCAACGTTTCTAAACGTAGTCCTTCTTTCCAGCATTCCTATCTCAGAGTGAGTCTGATCACTCTAGATAATCTCTTAGTTTTCAGCTTTGTCATTTCTGCTAATCTTAGCTTTGTTTTTCTCACTTTCAGTTCCTTTTGGTGGCAGCCGTCTGGATGCCACTCACTGCGCAGCCTCTCTCTCCAATTGGCTGTCGCACCGATAAATGATCAAGAACCTGGATTAAGGTAGGTCGTAAAGGGGGATGTTTAGTGGGTATGCTCGGCTTCACTGAGTGAGTCTCCACACTGTTTGGGCATTCTATTTTCCGTTAGCCACTGGGGTTAACAGCTTATAGAATGCCCATTCGTCCGTAATAGGATTCATCCTCCTCCCGCTAAAGCTTGCTTTACTGGTTAAAGCTTGTTTTAGGGGGTGCCAAAATTTTCTGTGGCGGAAAAACAAAAAAAAAAAAAAAACGCAAACAGCTTTTCTTTACCCTCCCTAATAAACACCAAACAAACGTACTGCATCATAAATTTTTGTATTTCGCTACGAAGGCTTACAGAAACCTAAATGAACAACGACATCAGCTGTCAAAAACGTGACTGACGTTGCCAGTTGACAGGTGACATCTGTTCAATATTATAATAGCTTGGTGATTCGAACCAACAAGGAATTATCAAGAGGATTCGTTTGAATTTTCTCAATTTCCGCTATGGAGGAAACAGTAAGCAAGAAAATATTGTTTAATTTTTTTTTTTACTTCTAAGTAATTTGAAAATCTTATTTGAATGACTTGACAGTCGCCGGCTGGAGTTATACTAGCGGTAATGGACCAGAGGTAATGGGTTTGTAAATTAATAAATACCAGTTTAGTAGATATATTACAATTCGTCAAGTTATTTAAAAGGAAGACTACGGTGTCTTAATGATAGAAATACTTTAAATAATTCCCTAGATAAATTTTGATTTTGCATTTTTTCTGTAACCGTGCAACTAATTGCAAACTTTTAACCACGTTGATAGCAAGAGACTTGAAATCACAAATGAAGACAGCGCCATCCGAAACTTTAAAAATACACAATTTGTATGCACTACACATCTGACTGTCTAAAAGAGGTTTACACAGTATTAAAGCATGTTCTATTCCTGTCCTCTACAGCTGCTGGTTTGCTCTCTAAATCATTCTGAATGGGGACTTTTATTATCTTAGAGACGTTATTGCTACGGGGATTTTAGGGATAATACTTGGGTTAAGGTTGTATTATATTACCCACGTGGCCTCTTTTTTGATGCCAGAAAGCCTAAAACCTTCCAAGTTTACAGGTTTTTTAAGTTGTCCCGATATGTAAAAGTTTGTTATGTCTCGCTTCGTGATATTTACGTTTCTTACTTATAATTTACAGGATAGTAACAATTTTGTAATTCCTCAAATAAAATAATAATAATAGTATTTACATCATAGTAATGAAAGATATCCAAAGTAAATGTAAAATTAGCCCCTCTATCCTCTTTCAAGTTTTTGTGCCCAACAGGGTCCATGATGTATGTACTACTTATATATACCTTAAATTGTTACCTGAATTTATCATTGTGGAATGGAATAAAGAATTGACTTGAATTAGTTTAAAAATATGCAAGCTGTACAAAAAATGCCACTCTCATTTATTTACGTTTCTGGATTCTTTTGTTTTGGTACTTTTTCAATCCCCAATACCCGAAATAATATTTCCGATTTCAATTCAATTAACGGTAAGTAACGGGTTGTCTCGAAGGACTCTCTTGTAAGGTCACCCAATACTCCTAAATTTTGGAAATGAATTTAGATATAAGTATTTATTTTTGTTAGAAATAAAGTGGAATGATTATTGTAATTTTTACTTTTGGATAGTAAATATATTGAGACCACTTCCGTGCTACGATGTGTAGGTATGTTATATTTTTCAGTCACTGCGGTCACAAACAATTCAGGCACGATAGCACGGTAATACTCGTATATCTATAAATATTGATAGAATAGGTATGGCTTGTTTTTATAAAGTATTTATGTTAACTTATGTAAAGTTTTAGTAATTTATAAAACCTATTTATACGATTCATTAAAATTTAAATCACATGGACCAAAACGTGGAAGTTTCAAAATTCACGCAGTTTTGTCTCATGAGATTTTTGAGGATCATTTATTTTACCAAATTACTTTTAACATTTAACATTAAAGTATCAATTTTTTTTTTAACTTTAGCTATACCTTTTATTGGAGTTATTTGCAAAGGTTTCTATTTTTCAATTCTAAAGAATTTCACAAACAGAAAATATACAAGCAAATATCATATTTTGAAACAAGACTCTTGCAATTTTATAAAACTTCCTCCAAACCCACACAGTCATTCTCCGTAATAGAATAAAGTAACGCCATAAACAAAGCTTATTCAGCAAATTTGGGTTTTATGTCTTGGGGTATAAGTCCATTATAATATGATCATTAATCTTAGTTAATTTGGTTTCGTTATGAGGCTCGTTTTTAAGGAAGTATGTGGGATCTGGGTGGGCTTTAGGTAGGAGTTACTTAATTTACTTATTTACCTCATTAAACCTCTGCTAATATCACATCAGAGTCTGTTGATTGTATATTGAAAAGGTCAACAATATTTCTTTTTTAACTTCGTTTAAACAGCGTAAAGCCAGGGTCGCCAACTTTTGACCTTTTAAAATTCTCTCTTTTTCATGGACATATTTCATACTCTAATGGTGCAACTCCCACATTGCGTATTTGGACGTGTAGTGCGCAGAAAGTTATATTACAAGTTCCATTACAGCAATCTGTACGCACCATAAGATCGTATGCTGTCATCTTCACTATCCGCTGAAATTTATTTTATACGCGATTTATACAGCAAAATCCCTTTTTTTCTGCAATAAAAAATACACTTTATGACCTCTAGTTGTAGTGATTGGTACTACTAACTAACACCCTACAAACAGAGGTTTCGGGTTAAGGGGTTATTTCCAGAGCAGATAAATGTGCAGGCATTAATTCCAGTCCGGTTGCGTGCAAGGGTCAATTTACTTGCACGTATTATTAACGAAATATCTCGCTTATATGTATTTGCTGCTGTGTAGGTACTTGTAAACAGTGCGGTTTGAATCAGCGTAATTTTGTGCTATTAGTAGGTATTCTAGTCAATAATGCACGAAATAACACAATCAATGTTGAATTATGAACTTATGATTGATAAACCTACATATACAGCATGACTGATGGGTCACTTATTTATTAGTATAGATATTTGAAATTCATTACGTTTGATTACACAACGCATGGTTACGCTAGCATTGGCAGCGATCCGCGTGCCGGGTCACGTGGCGCGATTAACTCATTTGTATGTAAAGTAAATAGTAACATAGTAGTATTTATCTATGGGGGAATTCTAGTGAAAAATTAAGTACCTACCTAATTTTACTACATAATTATGATCAGAATCGAACACAGAGTGCTCTCCTTCGGTATCTAAATTTGGTACCAGTCACCCTGTATAATATGGAGATTGTTGATAAAAATTACACAAACACAAGTTTGGCTTTTCTTTAGGGAGTCTAAACCCGGTTATCACGGTTTGTAGGTGTTAATGTCATATTAAGTTTTTAAGAGTCTGACCAATGAAAGCTGTCCACAAAAAAAAGCGAGAATTTTAAAAAGTCAAGATCAGGCAATGCTTGGTTTACCCTGCCCAAATGAAGTTGATACTATTTATTTATCGACTTCGATAAAGATGGACGTTATTTATTCGATGTATGTGCAATAGTAGCGCAATAGCCAGGTGGCGCATCTTGATTTCCAAATTTCCTCCTTTTTTTCTTGGACAGCTTTCAATGGTCAGACTCTACGCATTAACATTTCGTCTGACCGATACTAAATTTTGGAAACGCCTGGATAGTATAAGAGAATGTTTTACTATGTTATGTTATGTTATTTAGGTTTACTATAAGATATCCGGATGCAAGAAGATGGGATTCCCTGGCTGTAAATTGTTATTGTGTATTTTTTTTCTCTTATTTTAAAAGATGATTGCTGTTGAGTTTCTTGCCACTTTTTCTCAACAGATCGACTTTCCGAAGTGGTGGTAGATCCAGTTCAATTTGTAAATTGTTTGACTTATTTCAAATGTATGTAGTCACAAATTATATTAAGTTGAAACTAAGTAATGAAAGTTCATGACTGTATTATACTTCTACTTAATGTACCTATTAATTAAACGTATTAATTAATTTATTTATTTGTGTTTATTTTTTACCTTATTTTGTCAGTCATATTAATCTAACTAACTTATAGAACTAACAATATTACACACACACACACACCGCTCACACACACGCACAACACCGCTCGTATTGATTGATATTGATATTAATAATTTATGTTCTGTTTTTAAATCTTACCTATTGTTATGCATTCAATATTTCCTATATTTGGGTAGTATTTAATCGAGTAACTGTAAATAAAAATTTTAGGTGACAAAAATAATGAATTTGGCTTACTGTTTTAATTAAGTGAGCGACTGAGAGCGAGTGACGAAGAATCAATGAAACAGCGACTTAAAAACACTTTTGACCATGTCGGGATTGTCCAGGGTTGACTATAATAGCTGACCAGGTTTATGGCGCTTCGCCGGCCGCTGCCGCGGCACCGCTCGCTTCGCTCGCTCGGCTCGCGCACGTGTATAACTATATGCAACCTAACATGCTCCTCCTCGCTGCGCTCGTCGTCGCACCTAACCGTACTGATTCCGCCTTCCGGTGCGGGAGCCCTTCTCGTAACTTATCTCTTTCATCGCAATGTATATGTGTTTTAGTCGCTCACTTAGTAATTCAGTCGCAATATTAATATTTAAAACCGTTCATTTTCATATATTTTTCAAGACAGTCCAAATTTGTTTTTTAGTCGCTCGTTTTATTATTTCCAGTCCAAATTTGTTTTTTAGTCGCTCGTTTTATTATTTCCCTATTTTTAATTTTTAATTTAATTTATTTCTGTAGTGTACTTTTATTTGATTACCTACTCTAAAAAGAAAAAATATGTCTAAAAATTGTGAACCTTTTATTGGCAGTAAGTTTTATGTATCTGATTCTTTCTATTGTAATCTAAAGTGCTGTTGGTTCTGTGAGAATTAAATAAATAAATTTAAATACTAACAAAATAAAGAATATTTGAGTTTGAGTTTTGAGTATGAATACCTGATTTTACAAGATGTTACTTGTTTGATATATTTGTATATGGCTAGTATATCACCTGATTATACAATAAAAGTGGAAACCCTAAATATAAAACCTATTAACTGTTCGTAAAAAGAAACCCTGCAGTTTTATGTATTAGTAAAATATATCGATACCATATTTCCTATGGTATCGATATATTTCTTTGCTTCTTTAATAATTATGTACACGGTAAAGTTTAACTTATTTTTAACAAACTTTCCATTATTGGTGTCTACTGTAAGAAAAATACAATAATTTATTTGTGGCATTACTTCTTTTCAATGTTTTCATTTCTTTCATTTGCTTTATTTACATGATTATTTATTTATTGTATTATGGTTATGTCTAAATTGTATTTCTTTAAAAGTTTACGTAAAACATAACAGAAAACTTGATGTTGATGCTATATTGCTTACTCTCTTCTCAGTTAAATGTTTTGATTGGTTATTACATTTTTATTATAACTATATGTGCTGTATTAGTGCAATGCATTCGGCATATACTTACAGCTTCAGTACAATGTATTAAAATAGTTACCATACGTGTATTTTATTTACTACTAGCTGTGACCCGCGACTTCGTCCGCGTGGATACCGGTTGTTGGAGTTGGATAAATACTATTATTATATCCTCCTTGAAGTTTAAACTTACCTTATTCAAAATTTCGAAATCGATTCAGTAGTTAAGCGTTACTGATAGATAAACAGACAGAGTTACTTCAAAAACTGTTAAAACAAAGCTGTGATCCGTAGTTTCACCTAGGTGTTATGTAAAAAGTATAGGTAGATAGGTATATACATAGATGATGCCTGCGACTTCGTCTGTATTGAATTAGTATTTCGAGTAGGTTATTTTCTTCTCCAAGGTCCTAAGTACTATCTTTAATAACAAAAATAAAAATGAAGAATCTTCGCCCAAATAATATGTATAACTCCTAACCACAAACATAGGTAACTATATTAGGTACATTACAAACATAGGTAACTATATTAGGCACCTTGCGTTATAAACAAATCGGGTGCCAAAGTGTCTTAAATTTTACATAATTCATGCAATACCTATCTTCATTAATTATAGCTTATTGTTATTCTAAGTAAAGCTATATTACTGTAAAGTTTCAGAAGAATACATTCGGCAGTTTTTGCGTGAAAGAGTAGCAAAGATCCGTCCATCCAGCCATTATCAGTGTATAATGTGTATCTATCTATAGTTATGATTGGCTACTTTTCACGGTAAAATGGCTGAACCAATTTAATGTAATTTCTTTCGGTAGTTAACACATCTACGTAACTTTTTATTCTACTTCTAAATCTACGGTTTCTAACTTCCAAGAGCTAGAAATGATCACGAAATAAACAAAACCTTGAGTCCCATTATTTTAAGTTTAACTTTCTTACAATATATCTCTGTATGTACAGAAGGCAGCACATCAAGCGTTACAAATCGGTATTTTTTTTACTTGAATCTGAAATCTATGCCCTCAACATTACCTAAGTTAAAATTGTTTGGGGAAATTTGACAGGTAATGTAACGCTTGACCTGCTGCCTTCTGTACCTACCTGTATTAACTCGCGCAAGAAGCTTTATTAATGATTTACTGCATACCAACTATTTTTCAGATTTATTATTTTTAAGCCCCTAGTACTTTTACCAGGAGAATTTCCTTAGAATTCTTATTCCCATGTTTATTTTTAGTGTAGTTTAGTTTTTCTTTCTTCTGGCTATCCGAACGCTTTAACATCTATCTAATCTACTAATGCCACGTTACAATATCAAAAACACTGTTTGTTCGTTGCTTCCACGCTGGACTGGGAGCAACAGAAAATCATAGAATGTACCAGTTGCTTCTCTTCCCGGGCATACCTTAAAAGTCATTTTAGGGATAGAGGTTTTATTGGATAGAGGTTTTATAACGAATAAAGGCGTGAAGTTATATGTATGTATGTTCGTTTATTCTACGATCAGTAGATTTACGTTCATACACGTTGAATATTGAAGCGTATAAAGCGTTTCAATATTCAACGTCTTGTCAAATTACTACTTACTATTCTTATAACTACCTACCATTCGTTTGTAGTAGCTTTTACTCATGTAAAATATTGAAACCCAGCATTCACTGATTTTGACGACAATTTAGTTATAATTTACCCCTAGAATAACCCTACCGCCTCTGAATAATTGACTTATCCGAGTGAGCCCCGCTTGGTGGTAAACTGACTGTCTCGGCTGACTGAAATTTGCCGTCAAATATCACTACTGCCAGCGGTGACGCGTCCCGAAAACATTTTATAAAGAGCCAGTTCTAGAGCCGCAAACGGGTTTATGATAGAACTGGCTTGGCTTCGGTATTCGACCTCATTTATACTTACCATCAGGTGAGAATGAGGTCAAATTCGGACTTATTCACCGATTTGAAAAAAAACTTAGTATTTTTAATATTTTGGAATAGAAAGTTATAAAATTAAACTCGTGGATAGTCTGACTCCCAACCATTACAAAAATTTGGTGGTTCATTCAGAGAAATCTTATTTCCAAGTGAAATAATAAAAGTTGGGTGAATATGGTCATAGGCACCCAGAGTTTGGTAGGTATCTCGAACAATTAACAGCGTGAGTGGCCGGCCATGCCAGCGAATCACTCGCTCGCCTGCCCGAACATACCTACCTATTTTATGTCGGAGTTATTTTAAAAGTATTACGATATCTCTTTGGATCTTGATTGAAATCAAGTGGTGTCAAAGACAATTTTGTTCACAATTAAATATTTATTGTAAACAAAATAAAAAAAAATATAATAAAAAAAAATTACGCGAGCAGGATCGAACCCACGACCTTAGACTCATAGTCAGTCTACGCGCAACTGAGCAATGAGTACTTCTGATCTGTATGCCGAACATCTCCACCATATTCTAGTAAAGTAAGTTTTAGGCATAACTTTTAAAAATCTATTAAATTTTTTTTAGATCCTAGATTTTTTTTATGTCTGCAGAATCTGCTCATCATCCTGGACAACTTTTGTTAAGGCATCATATCTATATTTCTTACGGTTTTGATGATCCCTTAAGGGTTCTGCATCAGGTGTTCCAGTAAGCGACATAAAATATACCCTATATGTTGCCCCGGCTTCACAGCTATACATCAAAAAAAGGTTCATTCAAATCCGTCCAGCGGTTCCAGAGATTAGCGTGTGCAAACAGACAAACTTACAAACAAACAGACAAATTTTTTTTTTCAGATTCTTACTCTTTTTTCATTTCTTTTTAACCCTAGATAATTTTTTTTGTAAAAATATTAAATGTACAGACACGTTTTTTTTACTGTTTTATTATATGTATTGATACTATCTACATAAAATATGTTTAAAACATGACATATTTTTTCTTTATTTTTCACTAATTCAGATATTATGTATACAGGGAGATTGGTAACTAGTGAACAGCATCATATACATAACAAAATTTCTTGCAAATGACCTGTACCAAACTCCCTTACAAAGGTGTTCACTAGTTACCAATCACCCTGTATATATGCCTTAATGTTATTGTTTTTGACATGGTGCTTTCCATTTTTGATTATTTGTGTATTACGATATTCAGAAAAATATAATGCTTATCAATGCAATGGCTCTAAAAATTAAATATCTGCAGTTAGGACCTACTTCAATCACTACATTAATTCAAATTTGAAAACCAGTTCAAAATTCTGGAGAAATCTAAATGAAAAAGTACTGATTGATCCTAGTAAAAATGACTGCCTTCCGAGCTGTTTCAGTGATCCTAATGTAATAAACGATCACTTCTTAAACCACATTGACAGTGATTAAAAATTCAGTTTTAGAAGGGAAAAAAATTGCAACATCCTATTATATAAGCATTTTAAATGCAAAAACTTAAAAACATTATTAAAACATTGCAATGCTTCACGTTAACTGGGATTCACAATTTCTGTAAAGAAATTGGTCTCGGGTGGTCTTAGCTGCAAAGCTATACCATAGAAGGAGCTACGTTAGCAATATAACGTAAAAACAAAAATGTGGTAAGTAATTTCGAGGCGTACCGCCAGGCCCCGGTAGCTCAGTGGAAGAGCACTCGTCCAGCAAACGAGAGGTCCCAGGTTCGAATCCTGGTCGGGTAATTTTTATTTATCACATTTTTCATTTATTTAAGAATAAATGAGCATTTTAAATGCAAAAAGTTAACAACATTATCACCTTGTACTTGTTTTTGTGCCTCTGCTATGTGTTTCGAGGCTGAGACGATGCACATATCGTCTGCATACATAGGTATACACCTGACAGTGGCGCGTCACGTTGGCCACGCTGTTGACGTGCATGAGGTAGCCCACGGGCCCGAACACCGACCCGGTCGGGACTCCCAGTCTCTAATTTCGTACGTTCGAGCATTTCCAATTTAACTTAAAAAAAATATGAGCCATTGGATTTGCTCCATTGAAGAGGAGTTCACGATTTTTTTTCTTAAGTATGACAATGTCATATCGTTTAGAAATAAATTCCATGGATTATCATTGTTTTTTTTTTATTTCAAGAATTGATGTTTCGGTAGATTCTAATTTAAAGTGCTGCTCTTGCGTAAAAGATGAAATAATATTTTTTAGTGCACATTAACTAAAAAATATATTAAATTTTTTCCAAGGTTTTCGGGTCAACTAACTTTCATGGACTATTTTGCATCACATCTTAACAATGGATACTTTAAATGCTAGCCAATTTTGTGATATTTCAAATAAGACCACCTTTGTGTATCGAGGCGACAGGAAAATGTGAAAAAAATGAGTACCGTGCACTCGTAGAAGTACGAGATATTAAATTATAAAATGATTGTCATTCAGAGGGGTGAGGGATGCGACCCCCCTTTGTTTAGTATATTGTCGAACAAAAGAGAATCGTCACTCCCCATACTAAAAATAATAAAATTTGTATAGTGTTTCTTTTTAGTTTATTAGATACATTTAATTGTAGGTAACCACAAAAAAATCATACATTATTATATTTCCTGTTTTATAATAAGTTATTTCACAGTGAAATTAGTAAAATATGGTATCACCAACAACTTCAACAATGAAGATTGAAATTGTTTAAAAAAGTACACTTGACAGGTGACTGTCAGATAGATGGTCGCCATGTTGTTGATATACGATATTATCATTCGCGTTTCCTCCGTGTTCATGAATGCGCTCTTTTCGGTTTTCATAATACTCTTCACAGTCTTATGCAATTTAGGTGTAGCTCAGTAACAATATCAGCTTTCCGATACAATCAGTATTCTAATTGCCCAAAAGAATATAGGTGATTAAGTTTTTCATATTTTTCACAAAACAAACAGAATCAATCAACATCGATGTCAGAGACAGACAGACAGGTGTTTATTTTAATGACAGTGACGGACGGACGGGTTCCATATTGCTTTATTACCAGATTCACGTATATTTTTTAGCAAAATTACATAAAAATCAAAAAAGATATAAGCGACGCTGAATAATATATAATATCAGAGATAGATATGCATTGTTCCATAGTTGATTTTAAAAATAGTTTCATGTTTATACATTCAATAGTATGAAATGACGATTCTTCTTTAACGTACTTTACGTGGGTGAAGTATCGGAAATTCGAAGCCTAACACACTGTATAGATAAACGGTAATCTTCCGGGCGGTAATCTTATCCGTAACCACTAGCGTCTGAGGCAGATAGGTTAACCACATCGACCACTTTGGCGACCACTACTAAAATTAAGTTTGCTATATTTCTACATGGGTAAAAGAAACAAAACACTCTTAGAAGTTTACTCGTCATTATGATCAAAGGGGTGCGTAAGTCAGTGACAATTAATTAGAAGTTAGTTTCACAATCTTGAAATCAGGTCACAAACAAAACTCCTGTCATAACTGTTCAGTTTCCTTTAAATAACCGCTATATCAAGAAACTTCTCAAATAATAAGGCAAATGTATTGTTAGATACTAGTTTTACGAACAAGTGTGGACGTTCAAACTTGCGATATTACTTGCTCCAGCAAATTACTTGAAGATAGTTTAGAACAAATTTTATCTGCACTATGTAAGGGTGGGATTGAGAGTAAAGCAAGATAAAGGAGTTATTGTGTATTGGAACTTAGCGTTTTGAAGTTATGTATTGTTGGGCTTTTATTAACTTGCGCCTAAAAAGGGGTGAATCCAAATAAGGCCCATGTTTTTAAACTTATTGTTTGGCTTTATTAACTTGCGCCTAAAAAGGGGCGAATCCAAATAAGGCCCATGTTTTTAAACTTGCCACATTTAATCATCGTCTAATCAAAAAAACTATTATTTATTATTATATTCAATAATAAAGACATTAAACTACTGTTATTTAGCGTAGGTACTAGAGAAGAACTTGGAATATAAATACATACAGGAATGTTTTTTAGTCACGAGCCAAAAAATTTAATTTTGTTTATACGATATAAATATTTATCTTAATATTGCTCAGAACAAAAAAATCATAATATGGTAGACACCACATACTTTTTTACAAATATTCGCTCTTGGTGAACATAGCTACTACGGCGAGGCATTTCATTGATAATATTTAAAAAAATTGGCCGGTGACTAAAACACTACCCTGTATATAGAAAAACAGCAGAACTTTTGTTGTTTTTATTTAATTCACAGAACTGGTAACAATTTTCACTTAATTCTATACCATATATGTAAACATAAATTCTTGATTATTACCTACTGGATGTGAATCCAACATACTTATATTACATTACACAGATACGAAAGTACTAGTACAAATTATATTTAAACAGTTTTAGCTAAATATATTTTAACCTATTTATATTAACTTTAATTGAAGCCGAAAAACTTGAAAATATGTCAAACTTGTTTCTCATGTTATTCGCGAGACTGAACATCCTCTGCATAGGAGCATGTGTACCTGCGGTAGTCTTAAGCTACGGATACACGACGACACCTGACACTTGACACTCAGTGTATACACCGAGTGTCCGTGTGTGTCATGTGCCGCGACACTCAGTTGCAGCTCTAGGGGCGCTCTAGCTTGGTGTCGCTCTAGCTGCCGTGTAGACGCGACGTGCGCAGTGTCTGAGACCAGTGTCGCGGTTTTCGGTCGTGCGCGAAACTTTTAGCTAGAGCAACATGGCGGCGGCACGCGCGTGCATTTTAAATTTGTAATATGTTCGGAAATATTCACATAAATTACATGCTGTAAAAAGCATATTGATCTATAATAATTGCACAATTTATTAAAGGTACTTAATTGGATAAGAATGAATGCTGTATTGTTTAAAATCACTTCGTAAATAACCATTTTTTAGTAAAGGATAAAAATGGTTATGGTAGGTCATCCCTAAGAGATAGACATATACCATCGCGAATTTTTTTGTTGAACTTTTTAAGGTGGTCAATACTGTAGTACATCATTTTGTTTTATCTCGTAGGGTTCAGCCAGCGTTTGCAATATAAGCGCAAAAGAACGTGCTTATTTACGACATCACATTAGAAACATCTAATATCAGTGTTTCTCTACTATATTATGCATGTATTATACATAATAATCTTCCTTAAGAATCAGTCTATCCATTAAAAAAAACCGCATCAAAATCCGTTGCCTAATTTTAAAGATCTAAGCATACGTAGGGACAGATACCTACGGGTCCAATTGATAACCTCCTTTTTAAAAGTCGGTTAATAATAACGCATTTATTCAGCGGGCGTGCCATTTCACACATTGAATACATTTTTTGCAACTGATGTCATATTTTAAATAAAATGTGCCTTTTCATAAATGCAAACGATATTTTGACCAGGTTCGATTCCCGGTTATGTAAAATTAATAGTAGATATTAATTTCTTAATTTTAACTAAGTCCGTAAATATCGATTCATGGCGATGAAATGTCTGACACTGAATTGCGCATCGCTCCGTGTAGACGGCCAATACACTTCGACCGCGACACTCGATCTCAGAACTAGTGTCGACACTAAAAATTGCTCACCGTGTGGACGCGTCTGACACTTGTGTCGACACAAGTGTCGGTGTCAGTCTCACCGTGTATCGGTACCTTTACTGAAGCTAACTCAAACGTTTTTCTGTTTCGTAATCTGCTTCCAGGCCGTGGGACACATAGCTTAACTTGGGATCGTAATTCGGGTGAATCAATTTGACCTTGAACTATGTTTTTCAAAAAAAAAAACTTATATCTTACGTCGATTTACTAACAGCATAACCCTGTAATAATGATACCTTTTTAGATAAGAACGCAAAACTCTATATTTGTTGTCAGTATATGCAAGATGATATGAGAATTATTTTTTCTTTTCCGCGCAGGATTTGCGTAGTAGAGTTGACCACTGCACCACGAAGGCTGTGCTACTTTCAGAACGCGGATTGATAGAGTTATATATGACCAAAATTATTGCTATATTATATTGATTTTGTCTGTTTTTGCTAGGAAATATCTAAGTGCCTAACAAGGTCTACTTTGCAATCTCAAAATAAGACCTAAACTTGTAATATTTATTTATCTTGTTGCGTCTGTTTTTACTAAATTTAGTCCTGATACTTTCTTCATTCATCAGTTTCTCGTACATGCACGTGTACCACCATAGTCTTCATTCGCACTTATCATCACGTGGCATGAAAGAAAAACACCCTTTATTTACTACATAAAATAAAATAAATAATCTAGACTATTATTACAAACACTGTAAAAATACTTAATTATAAAAAAATACTAAATAATACCAGAATTAATGAAAGTCTGCGTAAAAAAATATTTGTTTTACTTATAACTGGAACATAGATTCTATATTCTAAAGTTGGAAGCTCAATTTTTGTTTTTAATAATATACTACTACTACTTAAGGGTGCCTATTCCGTTCTAGTTAACATACAAACTACTTGGAGTCAAATACTAAAATATAAATATGATACAAATCTTGCCTCGTCATTTATGGAAATTTTTTGAAATCCGATTTAGCCGAAATTAATCGAAGCTGAAAGTTCAAATTTGGAATTTGTCGAATCATATATAAAAAAGTCATAAGAGTTTGAACATGGCCGATCTAGACTTCTATAAAGTATAGAAACCTCATTTTTTTTCATGGCTTGGTTGCAATTTGTCAACATTTGTGAAAAAAAGAAAATTCGATAGACTTGGTTTCTTGGGAATCCAAGCGGGGCACGGCCGTGTTCAATCAAACCCTTATATCTTCTTTATTTATGCTTCAACAAATTCCAAATTTGAACTTTCAGCTTCGTTCAATTTCGTCTAAATCGTGATATAATTTTTTTTTTTGCCGCGCGGTCAAAATGGCAACCATAATGATGCAGATCTGAACCCCCGCAAGTAGGTGCATCTACACGGATTATTGAGTATGATGAAGAGCAGTGTGCAAAGTTAGACACGAATTGCGTTCATATTTTATTTTATTAATTAGAAAATGTTTAATACACAATTTGCATTTTATGTAATAAGTTTAGAATTGCAACGTTTTATATTATTTTCCGTCCCAATTTCAGGAAGAATTTGTCGAGCTCCTCACCAAACATGTCCACCGCGCGGTATGCTGAGGGAAGTATAAATAGTTTTGTCCGGAGCGCAACGTCGGGTTCGTCTTCGTGGTATCAGCATTCTTAAAATTGAGGTTTAGAAGATATCAATTTACTTGCGATATTGCTTCGATATATGCATATTGCCGGAACAGAAACTGTCTTATACATTTTCAAAGTTGAGCTTGCAAATTCTTACGTGTATAGAGATTTAATTAAATGTATGTCGTATACATATAGTTGATTGTAAGGGGTTCCGTATCCAAATGATAAAACACTATTCATAAAACTGACCATCTGTTCGTCTGTCACCAGGCTGTATCTCATAAAATGTGAGTAGACAATTGATGTTTTCACTTAATGTATTTCTGTTGCCACTATTACAATAAATACTAAAAAAAAGAAAAAATAACATTTAAGGGGACACAGCACACAGCAGTTTTCTACCGTAGTCCCTAAATAAAAAACCCTTCGTGTACGAGTTCGACTCGCACTTAGCCGGTTCTATTTAAATATTAAAAGTGCGTACAGGTTGCTGTAATGGAACTAGTAATGTAACCTGCAATAAAAAAGTTCCCATGATTAGGACGCCTTTCGAGCACGAACCGAGCCGCAGAAGAGCGCATTCAGGGAGCGCGCTCGTGGCCTGCTCTAAGCTATCCGTACATTATTTTTTTTTGGATAACATCAGAAAATGCTCGTTGCGGGATGGACGGCTCGCGAGCACGAATTGCGCCTGTGTGAGTGCGACATGCTCCCGTGTGAGTGAGGCTCGTAGCTTGCTCGACGCAATCCGTGAATTGTCGGTTTTTTAGACAATATCAAAGGGACTCGGATTGCAAATTGGATAATTACGAGAGCAACTTGAAAATGTGATTTTTTAAAGATATCGTAACGATTTTGATGTCAAATGAACGCTCTAGGTATAACAGCAATTTATCCATTTGAATCATGTTAATCAATTTACTGATTTAGGAGATAATTTAAGAATTAATTTGTATCGTAAAATTGTAAACAATCGAAACTTTTAAAGTTTTTGTCTTATCAACTGTAAGCCCTCTCTCTTTTTATACAATTTTGGCCACCAACGTCGTGGTCTTCGGAGTTTTTTTGGTGCACTCCTACCCTCACTTCTCCCGGGAATGTATGTTTAGGTTTCAGCTCTCCACGTCTAGTATTTATAGCCGTACATTGTCTATGAGTCACTCAGCCGAGTTTTAATATAGGTATGTGTACCTAATACTGATGAAACACTGATAAAAAATTGAGCACGAATGGGGTCTTCGCACTCTATACTTCGAGTGATCTTTTAATAATTATAAAGTGTCGCGGAGAAAGATAATTATATTCGCAGTTTAATTCTTTGCGATTTGCTTACCTGTTGTAGTGGCGCCCCCAAGCGTCACCCTTGCACGTTATTTAAAAGTGTTTGTATTGACTTCTAGCCAATAAAAAACAAGCAAAAACTATCCCCACTATATGTAGGTTGGCAGTATACTCATCTACTCTGAGCTCTTCATAAAGTGTTTCCGTGCCGAACCCTTCGCACGTCAACTTTACTCTTATACCTACTCGAAGTACCTACCTAGCTTTCAAAATGGGAAAAAAAAGGAAGCGGGAACAATCAGAAGATCGCATTTTGAAGAGAATTAAAAGATTGGAAAAGAAACTGCACAAGCGCAGGAGAATAGATTCCTCGGAAGATGAGTCATCTTGCAGTAAGTATTTTTTCTTTTATCACGTGGACGACAGTTTTTTCTTTTGTGTTGCGAACAACTAAGAATATCAGAGTTGTATCCTTCACGGTTAATATTGGAATAATCATTCCCACTAACACGAATGTGCAACTGCCATTTTCGGGGCTTTTGTCTTTCGATCTAATTTAAAGATGTGAATAGCCAACTATATCAAGGCTATATCCGTCTTATAATAATGGTAGCGCTTATAGCTACATCAGATATTAAGTACCTAATGTCATTACAGGTCCACGCTCACAGACTTCAGAAATGGAACACGCAGTATCACACACGCACGAAGTACGCTCGCCGTCACCGCCGCCAGCTCGGCCATCATTTGAATCGGCCCCAGCAACGCTGCCGATCGAAGCGAACGTGGTATCGCAAGGCGAAATGGACGAATTGCCACCTATGGAGTTACTAGTCGAATCATTGGCGGAACCAAGCACGTCAGTTACGCCAGATGAAACTTTACCAGTTTTAGACAACGAGACACTGCTTCTCCTGGGCGAGGCTCCTCAACCAGAGGTTTTTTATAGTAATCCAATTCATAAAGACATATCATCACGATGGATCGAAATATTAAAGAAAGGTCTTAACAAAGAGACCAAAGATGAGGTGTTTAAAAACTACCCGATTCCAAATAATTGCAAATTATTATTACCTCCAATATTGAACCCAGAGGTTAAAGCCGCTTGAACAGAAAGTTTTATAAAACGTGACTCGTCGTTAGTGACAAGACAAAAACATTTGAGTGTAGAAGCTATATCGGCGTTATCTCAAATTATTGATAAATTGATTTCTAACAAAGAATATCAAAGTGTGAAACCCGAATTTCTCAAACCAATAAGTGACGCATGTCGTATTATGTGTGATATGCACCATTATGAGACTCAAAGCAGAAAGAAGTTTGTTATATCCTCTATTAACTCTGAATTAAAAGAAACTCTAGTGAATGCTGAAACTGTCAATTTTTTGTTCGGGGTAATATGTCTGACAAGCTTAGATCAGCTAAGACTGTACAGCGCTCTGGAGAGGCTTTAAAAGTAACCCGGAAAGTAGTAACTCCAAGAAATTTGTTACAATCTCGCCCTTACAACAGAAATCCGGAAAACTTCAAGACCTTGCATCAGAGGAGGCCGGGTGCCGGGAAATACCAAGTGGGCCTCAGCCAGCAGTCGCCGTACCCTCCCAGCCGTGGACCTGTGCGACCAGCACCGCCACGGAGCCCGAGGCACCATGCACCTCCAGCGCCAGCGACAGCGGCGTCATATCGCAAGTCAGCCCGATATTAGAAAATGAGGTGAGTTACGCAGGTCGATTGTGTAGATTTTATGATAAATGGACGGAAATTACTCATGACAAGATAATATTGTCTTGGATCAAGGGTTATCAGATACCTTTTAGATCAAAACCATCGCAACCACATTTTATTTCACCTGACTATTCAAATAAAGATTTACATGATTTCCATATGTCGATTAAAAAGATGTCTATCATAAAGGCGATTCGAAAATGTCATCCCGATAGGGATCAATTTTTATCACCAATCTTCCTTATACCTAAGTCTAACGGAGATAAAAGATTTACTTTAAATTTGAAAAAACTTAATAGTCACATAGAAACTAATCATTTTAAGATGGAAGATTATCGCACAGCGTCAAAATTAATTTCTAAGAATTGTTTTATGGCATCAATTGACCTAAAAGACGCGTATTTTTTAGTTAACGTACGAGAAGACTATAGGAAATACCTACGATTTCAATTTTGCGGTAATATTTACGAATTTTGTTGTCTACCCTTTGGTTTATGTACGGCGCCTTTTGTGTTCACAAAATTATTAAAACCAGTGATAGAATGTCTTAGAAAAAAGAACATACTTTCCGTAATATACTTGGATGACTATTTATGTTTCGGAAATACTTTTGAGGATTGTGTGAACAATGTACAGATTTCGATACAATTATTTCAATCCTTAGGTTTTATCATCAATAAGGAAAAGAGCTGTCTTGTTCCTACAAACCATTGTAAATACTTAGGGTTTATTTTCAACTCGAACCAGATTTTTTTAGAACTACCGACAGATAAAAAAGAAAAAATAAAACGATGTTTAGAATATTTTATTCATAGAAGTAATTGTAGTTTACATGATTTCGCTAAATTAACTGGGCTTTTGGTTTCGGCTTGTCCAGCTGTGGCTTTTTCATGGTTGTATACTAAGATGTTTGAGGCCCTGAAGTATTCTTATTTGAGTAAAAATCCTTCGTATAATCAAGTAGTGCAAATTAATAACGACGTCAAAGGCGATTTAAATTGTTGGATAAACAATATTGATGGAAGTTTTTGTAAATTTAAGTCGGATATCTATAGTTTGGAGATTTTTAATGACGCATCCCTGACAGGATGGGGGGCATATTGTACAGGTAAAAAGGTTCATGGTTTCTGGACAGAAAAAGAAAGTAGACTTCATATTAATGAATTGGAATTAAAGGCGGCTCTTTTCGGTCTAAAGGTATTTACCTCCGATTTAAATAACTGTGAGTTTTATTACGTATCGATAACACAACGGCTATTTCGTGCATAAACCGAATGGGTAGTGTTCAATATCCTCATTAAAACACAGTAACTAGGGAAATTTGGCAGTGGTGTGAAAACAAAAGATTACATATTTTTGCGTCGTATGTTAATACGAAAGATAATTTAGAAGCAGACTCTTTATCCCGTAGCAAGTTCTCGGATACTGAATGGGAACTCGGAGATTATGCCTTTATCGAAATACAGAGCCGCTTCGGCACTTTTGATATAGACTTGTTTGCGAGCCGTTCTAACACAAAGTGCTCAACTTATGTTGCCTGGCACAATGATCCTAATGCATGGGCGGTCGACGCATACACAATTTCATGGCGCGATATGTATTTTTATGCTTTCCCACCATTTTCCCTTGTTCTAAAAACATTACATAAGATTATATCGGATAAGGCAGAAGGTGTTATTGTGGTGCCTTACTGGCCAACGCAACCATGGTTTCCGCTATTCAATAGGCTACTTAAGGGTTCTTACCTAATTTTTGAACCAAATGCTAATCTATTAAAATGTCCTTTCAGGTCGAATCATCCGCTTTACCGGACGCTTCGCCTAGTTGCCGCGAGGTTGTCAGGCAAATCTACCTGAAGGATGGATTGTCGGAACAATCTGTCGAAATTATGGTAAATTCACTTTCGATCAACACTTATAAAACAATATAATAGTGGTTTAAAGGCATGGTTAGGCTTTTGTAGAAACCATGGTTACGATTACACTCTTAGCTCAATTCCTCATGTTATCGAATTTTTAACTGAAATGTTTCACAAGGGAGCTAAATATGGTACGTTAAACTCCTATAGATCTTGTTTAGGTTTGTTTCTAAAAGATATATGATGATTTTACAATAAAAAGGTTCATGAAGGGTGTATTCAGAATGAGGCCTTTAAAGCCAAAGTATGATATTAGTTGGGATCCGAATTTAGTCTTAAGTTATTTATCAAATCAGTGGCCTAATGAAAATCTTACTTTAGAATCTTTGTCGAAAAAGACTCTCACCTTGTTGGCTTTAGTCACTGCTCATCGGGTACAGACTTTAAGTTTAATAAAATTTAATAATATAAATATACAAAATTCCAACGAGATCATAATTTACATTCCAGATTTAGTTAAAACCTCTAACCCGAACTCATTTCAACCGGTTTTAAAACTTCCATATTACAAAGAAAAATTAAAAATATGGCCAGCAACATGCCTTAAGCAATATATAAATATAACTAGAGAAATACGAGGATGCGAGTCTCAACTATTTATTGCCTTTAAAAAACCTTTTAGAAAAGTAACAACGCAAACGTTAAGTCGTTGGATAAAAGACAGTTTAGGTAAAAGTGGCATAGATATTTCAATGTTTGATGCCCATAGCACCCGCCATGCAGCCACGACTACTGCCAACAAGCTTGGGGTCAATATAGATGTAATTAGGAAGCGAGCTGGTTGGAGCAGCTCATCTTCAACATTCGCTAAATTTTATAATAAGGAAGTAGTCGATTCAGATTTTGCTCGTACCTTATTACAAAATTATCGCTGTTAAACGATATAATCATAATCGGTACTAACTATATGTGCCTTAATTTTAAGGATTCTGTGTATCTTATAAGTTTAGATTTATATATTTTGAGACCTTATTTGAAGGAGTATGTGTAACTTAATTCATAGTTGAATAATAACGTATGATTGTAAAAACTTTGTTATGATCATGTACTAAAATCATTTATCATTAAGTATTCTTTATGATGTTTTCATTTGTGCGTTAAAGATAATAAAATTATAATTCTAGATATCTGCATTTTATATTTAAATTCTCTGAACATCCTACAACATGTAAGCAAATCGCAAAGAATTAAACTGCGAATATAATTTGACATCAAACGAACTTGCAAGTGAAGTTCGATGATAATTATATGAGCAGTTTAATTCTTTGCGATCTATTCAAACCCACCCATATCTTACTTTCCCGACCCAAGTAAGTATTAAATATAAAATGAGAATATAGGTAGGTAGGTCAGGGCTATAAACAAAATGAAGAGCTCAGAGTAGATGAGTATACTGCCAACCTACATATAGTGGGGATAGTTTTTGCTTGTTTTTTATTGGCTGGAAGTCAATACAAACACTTTTAAATAACGTGCAAGGGTGACGCTTGGGGGCGCCACTACAACATGTAAGCAAATCGCAAAGAATTAAACTGCTCATATAATTATCATCGAACTTCACTTGCAAGTTCGTTTGATGTCAAATTATCAAATGCAGAGCATTAAAAAAAATTACGTCACAATTTTTTTTTATCCTTGTCAAAACTTTGGCTGAAGTGAAATGGCTGAAGTGAAATGTCATCTACCTTCATTTTCATACATTTTTTTTAAGTAGGTCCTGAATCGATTTCCATTAAATTAAATTTCCATGGGCCTTATTTTCGTCAATCAAATGAAATAAGAATCAAAATCGATTCATAATTGACCAATTAATTAATCAAGTAACAAACATACACAAGATTTGATAAACTTCTACCTTTGGAAGTCGAGTGAAAATACGGAAAAAATCTTTCTCAGGATACCCGTAGTGAATGCTCAGTTCGTGCGCAATATACGTCCAAATACAGCGAGCGCAGGCATCGAGCGCTGGATGTTACATGACTAGTTCCATTACAGCAATCTGTACGCACCTTAACATACATACATACATTACTTCACACCTGTATCCCTTGTGCGGTAGGCAGAATACCAGAGGTTATTAAACCATCCGATGTCACGTTTGACAAATTTGGAGGTGTTATAATGTTGGAGACAGACAATTGCAGTGACAGATACCCTGTAAAAACCTCCAATAAAACCTCTGTCCCTTCTGACTTTTACAGTATCCCCGGGAAGAGAAGCAGCTGGTACATTCTATGTTTTTCCTTTGCTCCCAGTCCAGCATGGAAGGAAAAGATTAACTTGACTTGTAAATAATGATAAACGTTGCCATACCGTGGTCCCGGTTTCGAACCGTGACCGGAGTGGATGTGTGTGTGACGGTCGCAAACTATTTAGCGATCGTCGAAGGACACGTTTTGTATGGAAAGCAAAGGACGAATTCTTCCATGCCACCTCATGGAAAGTGCACATGAAGACTATGCTGGTACACATTCTTCCACGAGAAATCTATTCACTCGACACTTAAAACTACCAGGACTGAGTGGTCAGGGAAAACAGTCGCAGGTACATCGTTCCACAACCTTGGCAATCCGTACCAAAAAAGAACTATCAAAGCGTTATGTTCGACTTTTTGGTAAATACACTATATAGGGATGTAAGTTTTGTCTGCGTCTGGTAGCCCCGTGGTAAAAAGGAGTGGGTTATATGAGAGTGCTTGGGTTCGTGTACCGCTGTGCTACATTCCAAAACGATCTTTCCTGAACTTAATAAAATACACCCTAGTTCTACCGTGTGATTTTCTAACTTTGGGGCCATGTAGATGGTGTCGGTTTTGGATAGTATTTGTTTTTAAACAAGCTTAAATTCTTATTTATCTTTCATCTAGTTTCTAAAACAAAAGCTCTTACTCAATTAAAAACAATTTTTCAAACCATTAGATTATTCGCAATGTGAAGTAAAAGGGCGTCTAATGAATGAAAAGGGTAAACTAATGTAACGAGCAAATGTCTGTGGATCTAACCAACTCCGAATACCCAAAACCAGACGACCGTGAAACTAATGTCTTGATTGACTGGCACATACATACAAAAAAAAACATAAAATGATAATTAAGTAAGTACCTAATGAAACAAAAGCCTGATATCGGCAACCTATGTTAGTTTTATTTTGTATTTCAGGACATTCTGTATCATACGCTGCAATTTTGGAATACAAATGAATAAAGATTTTGACCGGATTTTAATAATTTGTGTTCATTCTAGATGTCTTTACACGTCTCGGTTTCTTTACACACAAATATATTTTTTTACACAAATATGCCTGTATTTTATGGCAAAATCTTGGATCGAATCTTTACAAATATTTTTACTTTGACCAAGAATTATCTTAATCCAATTCAAAAGAGTGAAGAGATATTTTGGTAAAAAGCCGCTACTTGTGTCTTATTATACGTTATACGTTTAAATCCATACTAGTTTCAGTTCAATTCATACAATAAAGTGCAAAGCATTAAATATTTTCAGTCTCAATCCCAAAGCGACTATTCGGCACCATAACTGGGAACTCTAGACAAACTATGCAACCCGAATTATGTTCGTATAGAAGCAAGCGCGCGAACCTCATTAGTCCCTCAACAAGAAGTTCCAAATTTAAAATAATTGTGTATTTCAAATGTAACACAGAGACGGTCTCCATGGTTCAGTGGTGTAAACGATACTGCGCCAATATCGGTCGCGGGTTCGGCTCCCAAAATATAAGTGTTGGTCAGAGTGTTTATTTATACAGTGTGTCAGAGATTTGGAGGGCACGTTAAGCAGTCGGTCCCGGGTGCTGTATACTGTAGTCGTTAGGGTTTGTCAGAAGCCATATTGGAGCCCTGAAAATTCTGACATTCACCACTCAGCACTGGGCCAGCTTGGTTGATAATGGCCTATACCTCCACGTCACCCAGGGCAGAGACTTATACCCTGCGGTGGGCTTATTACTAAGAGTTAGTTGTCATGTGTCATGTGTGTGTTAGGAATCGGATTTCTGATACTTCACCCACGTATAATACGTCTCATTTTATCGGCAAAATACTATACAAAGGGGGTCGCACCCCTCACACCTCAGAATGACAACCATATTAAAATTTGATATCTCGTATTTCTACGATTTCACTGAGACTCCTTTTTTTTTTGTTTTCACTTTGCCCCCTACTTATAGTTGTCTTATTTGAAAGATTATGATATTTGCTAGCATTTAATTAAAGTAAGTACTAAAGCCCCAGCTAGACTGTTGGAAACAAAACATACAACCAAGGTGACCTTACTAGTTTACAACAGTGAAGACGGCTGTTGACAACCAAATTACGCATGACCTTGGCGGGTTGTAAACGGTGGTTTTTAGAAACACAGACATACACCTACATAGACAACGCAAGTGTCACGATTTGTATTGAAGCCAAGCGTGCCGACTTTTTAAGACCTATTGTGACGTCACAGCTGATATTTATTACCGGGAAATACAAAGAGATTCAGAGACACCGATGCCACCGATGAAATCGATTATTTCAGAACGATATCGATATTGTGGAATCGATTTTCTAATAGACATACATACGCGCGTATTAAATCTAGAGGCGACCAACCTTGACGCTTTGTCGGGGTTCGGACACGCAAAGTATATGCATTTGCATTATCCATGTAGATGTATGTCTGTGTTTAGGACGGTAAGTACGCTTGTTATTGTATATTTTACTATGTAACTATAACTATAAATGAATCGAGAAGCTTTTTAGCCTGCGTTTCAACCTTTCCTTCTTTATATCCTCAATTTCATACAAAACTGCCATCACGAAGACGTTGCCAACGCGAGAGATCAAAGCGCACTGACGATTTGGGGCGTGGCTTAGCGTGGCCTTGGTTTATGTTCTTGTTAGTCTCCTTGTTTGCAACCACTGTTTGTAATAGTGTGGATGACTCGGAATTGGTTGTCAACAACTTAACCTTTCTTAACCTTAGTTGGAAGCATTGGTTTTCAACAGCCTGGATGGAGCTTTAGAAATAATGCAAAATAGTTAATGAAATCCTTTAGTTTACTATTCGTGGTAGAAGTATCGGAAATCTGAACCCTAACACACTGTACCTACTTATGTATTTATATTCTAGGTTCCCCTAGTTCGCTACATGGTATCCCATATCAAAAGCTATTCTTACTTTGGGGCCATGTAGTTCTTTTGATGTGATTGTATGGGGATTTATTTATCTATTTTGAGTTTAGTTTATTTTCAGTTTTTATAAAACCTGGAGAACCTTGGGGGAGGTCTATGTCCAGCAGTGGACGTCTACAGGCTGATGATGATGATGATAAAACTAAAGGACCCAGGCGGCGCTTGGTTGAACCTTAGTGAAGGCCTATGTCTGGCAATGGACGTCTCTCGCTTAGGCGGAATTCCCCCTAATGAGCAGGTTAAATATCACTACTCTAGCACCGGGACCGGAAAACCCCTTTATTTGATTAAGCCTATTGATAGGGTAACCCTATCAAAATCTTACCATATGGAAGTGTAACCCTATTGATATGGTAAGCCTATCGACGTGGTAACACTTTGAATAAAGTTAACTACTTTCGGATGCTCTTACCCTGTGATAGGGTTGCCTATTTCTATCTCTTTTCCGCGCATGCTTTTGAATTCGGAAGTATAATTCGAAGTGCGAGATTGAATAGATGGTGATATTTTTGATAATTTGATATTCTTAGAGATTAAATTTGCCTGCAGGTTTTAAAACCCTATTGAATCGGTAACCTTCAATAGGGTTTTCGATAGGCTTACTGCTTACATGAAGCTAACTCTATTGATATGGTAAGCCTTAAATTAGGATAAGTCTTCGATACGGTTACCAAATTGATAGGGTTTTTTAAAACAAGTCTATGAAAAACCCAATCAAAAACCTCTTTAAGGGTAAGCGGTTCCGGTCCCTGCTCTAGCAGCGGTGACTAGCTTTAGCTATGTTTTATGTAAACCCAGCTCCTTACTTAACACATTCGCTGTCATCGTCTCATCTTCATTTATCACTTGCTGTTTTTTTTCATTTCAAATCCCGCGGGAATATCGAGATAAAAAGTAGCATATACGCTATTTCAGACTGTAAACTATCACTATGCCAAATTTCATCCAAATCCATTAAGCCGTTTAGCCGTGATAGAGTAACAAACATCCATACATGCATACATCCATCCGTCCAAACTTTCATATTTATAATATACAAAATTGTAAGTTAGCTTTTATTCGGTAGATGTCACTGTACGTCGACTAATCGCGCAAGAAGAGTTATAAATGACTTAGCTATACTTATTTTGTAGGCTACTTTTATTCGTCCTTACTTTCACAATTATAATATTAGTGGGATGAAGCGAGATTGGTTGGGGGAAAACGTTCACTTGTAGAAAAACCCTATTTTTATAATTCTTTTACAATAAGATAGCTACATTATTTCACATTAATAAGGGTTATATTATATAAAGACAGACATTCCTTCGGAATCAGGAGCTAGGTGGAAAGAATGGTATGAAACTACAATAATTATAATGTTATTTAAGTACTGTAAGTTATAAGTCTAATGTCAATAAAGAGCAAACATTAAGCACTATACAATCTAGTAATCATAAATTTGGGTCAATAATTATTCACTCAGTGTAGGTATTTACTCAAAACTTAATTTCAATTTAGAACTTTGCGTGTTTAATAAAATTTCATGACTTTGAAATTGGAATCGGCACAGTTATTTCTCTGAAACGATATTTACGAGTCAGTCAAAACAAAAGTTCTTGAAAATAATGGCGTTCACGCTGGGTCGTTTATAGGTTAACATAGAATCGCCTTATTTCATTTTTAAATAATTGACTTTACATTTTTTTAGTCCTAAGAATTAAAAAAGTAATATTGACAGAATCAATATTTTAATAGCCTTAATAGAAAATTAACAATCTCTCAGCTAAATGAGTGATACTGTAAAGTTTGAAATTCTATTTCCAATGAAAGCTCAATATCTTATAAGCGATTTCATTTATTTCCATAAAATATAGCAAAAGAAACTTTCAACCAGAAACCAATATAAGTGCTAGTCACTTATACATATAAGTTTATCATTTTCGGAGCTACGATGCAATAGACAGATAAGATACGTCTAAAATAATATAAATCCTTGCTAGCTTAGGGGTTTCAACAAATAATTTTAATTAATTAACTACAATTTAACACTGAAACTATTTATTTTATATTTTTTTAATATATGTATATTTGTAAACATTCACATATTTGATATCTGCTGATATTCCGAATAGCAATTTCTTCGAGCTAACTTTAATATTGCAGAAGAATAATAATTGCACAGATTACTACCAGTCTTCGTATTAAAGGCATATGTAAAATTTTGTAGCTGCACTCAACAAAGTATCAACCTTCAAAATAGGTTCATATTATTTTATAACTGCAAATTGCTTATGATTTATTAAGTCATTCGCCATAGCATATTTAAACAGCACCGCATAGAACTTAATAAACTGACCAAATAAGTGGATGAGTGCTAAGTAGCCGTTGTTTATTTCAAAATAAACACATTTTACGATAAAATAAAACTATCATTAAAATAAATTTAACAAACGAAATTGCCGAGCCGTTTCCTATCAGATAAGCAAAAACGCCTATATTGGGCCTCATGAATACCAAAATTTTACCCTTGAACCGGTTAAAGCGTATTGTTATAGAATAAGTGGTCTAGCAAACCCCCAGGCTCAAGGCCAGATCGGCAGTTTTGATGAAATAGCTATGTTGAGTTGTTACGGTAAAACGCGATATATGACAAAGGTATTTTATATTTTATGAGATTTTCTAAAGCTTTTTTAGATTATTTGAAGTATTTATTAGTTATGAAACACGAAACACTTTACCTCAAAGTCATAGAGAAGGAAAGAAAGTTCTATATACCAGCTTCGAAACTATTAGTTTATTTATTTTAATCGGTGATTAAGCCAGCGATTGACTTTAATTTCACCTGATGGTAAGAGAAGATGAGGTCGAAGAAGAAAGCACATGGGTTTAGTAAGGCACTGGCTCTTCAAACACATCACCGCTGCAGTGGTGATATTTGGCGACAAGAGTAAGAGTTTATACGAAGAGTAATCACTAGCCAAGCGAATCTTATAGGGGTGGGCCACCCCGACACGCTTATGCAGAGGTGGTAGGGTTACCTATATATACTAAGCCGACCATACGCGACTCATATTAAGAAAGTTTATGTATCGTCTTATATATATTTTAAAGTAAATAGATTGCTCCGTTTTATCTTCATTGTTCCATGCTGGACTGGGAGCGAAAGAATAACATGCCAGCTGCTTCTCTTCCTAGGCATACCGTAAATGTCAGTAAAGGGACAGAGGTTTTGTTGGCATTTTAGCGGGCGATAGGCTGACCCCCTCCCACTGCAATAGTCTCTCTCCATCATTACAATACCATCATTTGTCAAACGTGACATCAGATGGTCTATAGCCTCTGGTGTTCTGCCTACCTCATTAGGGATACAGGCGTGAAGTTATGTGAATCTATGTTTTATCTTCACTAATATAATAGAGCTGAAGAGTTGTTTTCTATGCTCTAGCATCTGAAACAACTAATCAGCTTTATTTTATCAAAGTATCCTCAAAGGACCTAAAGTAACTTGGATAAAACCTGCTAGTTTAATAATAAAACAAGTTTTTGGGCGTATTGTGATATTTTTATGGCATTATAAAATAAACATACACAATCTCCAACATCAGCAGAGTCTTTTTTCAATTTGGTTTGATTTGTTATACTCAGTGTCATTCTACGTATGTTTGTGATTGGAAAAATTGTAACAAACTGTGAAAATTTTGGCCTAAAATGGTCTTTTTTGCAGAAAAAATGATTCTTTTATATCTTTATTTGATTGTTATTTCAAAACAATATTTATAATGAGTTTCTGAAAAAAAAATGTACTGTTTCAACAAAAAAAAACATGTTTTCTACAATTATGGAAAAAATATCTTAGCATCTAACTATTAATATTTGATCGAAAACGTTTCCCCTAATGTATATCTTCACCTTATGTATATCTAGTAATATCTTCCCCTTAAGATTGTTAGTAGGTGTAATCATATCTGCACAACCTGTAAATTTGTCCTTGCTTCAAATTCTTCAAAAGTTTGCTTACGCCAAAAATGAAATGCCATTGTCTCGCCCGTAACGATTTGTCATAAGATTAGAAAGATTTCTATTGTACAACTGGCCTTCTTTGCAAGCAATTTTCGAAACAATTCATCACAAACAATTGTTTACATTTTTCCTCAATTCAAAATATTTTATCTCCAAAATCGTAAGCTGATTGTTTTCTCCAAAGTTTTGAGTCTAAATTAATTAAAGGAATGAGTTAAATAAATCAAAAGTCAAAGTTGTAAACAGATCTGAGTTCTGAGAGGACAAAAATGTTAAATGAGTTTATATCGTGACAGTCAAATATACAAAAAAAAAATTTGTACAGTAGCCAAATTATATCAGCAAAGCAAAAAAAATTTCATGGAGAATATGGTCCAATGAATTGCGAGGATTTCGTTCCCTTGGAGTTCTACGCGTCGGGCAAACTTAAGTAACTTATAACTCACATCGTCTTACCTTTTTCCAGAAATCAATGTTTATTACCCTTATCGAAAAGGTCACATTTTAATAGCCGAAATCCACCGTTTTTACTGAGGCTTACTGCGCTCTTACTGGTTTTCAAATTAAGGTGAAAAGCGGTTTTTCATTACGCAAGTAATAATGGATAGTTATGCTTAGTAGGATTACAGTTATGTGAGGTTTGCAAGGATAAATCCTACGTAAAGCTTGTTAGAGAATTCTTCCAGTATCTTAAATACTAGAACAGATAAAAGCGTAATTTTGTGGTATTAAAAAAATGTGTAATTTGTAAATTTCATCCCATTCATTATTTTAATTTAATTTAATATGTATTGTTGTTGTGTTTATGATGTTTTTTTTAAACTTATTATATGTTTTCTACAATTTCTATAAATTAAGTTTTATTCGTTATACTATAATAAATTGTCTGAAATAAACTATTTAAAGCATTGAGTGTATAGATGAAAAGATCAGTATCACTATAATCGACAAAAACCCCAAGGTGTTCCCCCACCGCGCCTAGTGGCAGAATAATGGGCAAGCCAAAGCTTTCAACCGCGAAACCGCCGGCGCCATCCGCTTGCGCGGAACCTTCAACATGCAGCGTGCCGAGAACACCAAGCACGCCGCACCTCAGCGAATTCCCCAGAGCAGGGGCGGCAGAAACCGTATCCACCGCCCAGCGACTTCACCATGGCCAGAAAGGGTTAAGGACCGGTGAAATAGAGTCGCTTTAGATCACCAGAATCTAAACTCACCCCCAGCCGGTGGGTGTCCCTTTCGCTTCTCCTTGGCAGACGGATTGACCCCCACAGCCATCCATCCCACGGATGAGGCACCTCGGGCACGCGGGGATTGGGGTAATTTTTTAAAGAGGTCTTCGTTAGGCCCACGATCCTGCTTTTGCCCAGAATTACGGGTTGGCCGACAATTTGGAAGTCGAAGCATTCCAAGCCCGCCGTCTCCCGAGCAACTGGTGGCTAAAACCACCGCTCCCCACCTCCATGCCCCCATTACTCTGTAAGGACTAGGAACGACCATAAGTTAGCGTTTCCTAAATTAAGGCTGGCTAAAAGCAGCAAATCATTTATTGGAATGTCAATACATATATATAACAAAATTCCGAAGTCAATTCAATCCCTGCCATTCAATAAATTTAAATCAATCATTAAAAACACTCTATCTCGAAAAGCTTATTATAAAACTAAAGATTACTTAGATGATAAAAAGGCATGGGATTAAGCACAACAGGATATTTCTAAAAGTTTCTAATTACTTAATAATTTTGTTTACGTCTTGGCTGTGCAGTATATGTATGACATGCTGGTGACTGTCCCACTCACTTATTTTCTTGTCAAGACATCAGCAAGAACGTCATGCTCCCTCAGGCGGCATGGCTAGTGGTAGCGTCGGGTATCGGGTCACCCTCTTCCCTAAAATATGGTTGAGGAGGGTGATGGCTGGTGCTTGCGTTAACTCGTGAACGCGTGCTGCTAGCGGTGCCAGGTCGTTTTGCTAATGATACTATGACTATTTTATTCCATTCGTGTTCAAATACTCTGGTCCCAGTTTGTCATGTTCGTATTGTGCATCCATAGCTAATTGCATCTGCTATGTAAGCAATTTGGTTGTGGCATGACATTGGCTCTCACAATTAGCTGTCTTGTGTTTGTTTTTTTTTTCATGTCACGGTCAATTTGTACTGTACCTATTTGTATTAATTTGATAATTCTGACTGAAAAAGAGTGCCAAGAGTTTTTTTCCGCCGGCTTTTTTTGTCTCTTGGTCTACTGTAATATCTTATTTAACAACTATCAACAACTAGTTAAAGCCGAAGTATGTGATGACTGACTTCATCAGGTGTTTTGTGAAATTCCTAAGATGAATAAAACTTTTTTTTTTTGAATTGGTTCCCCAAATGAGTACCGAGAGGGCCCCACATATCTGGGTACCCTATCGTGGTGGAAAGGGTACCCAGACAGAGGGACGTACCCAATGGGAGACCAGCAACTCCGCATGGAAGCGCTCCTACGCCTAGCGTTTGGCCGTCTAAGCGGTTCGTTTGAGCGGTCCAACCGCTTAATGTGGTTTCTTCGCGATTTGCTGCCATAGCGGTCAGCTGCAAAGTGGGCTGCAGTGGTTGAAACTTAGTAGCGACTAAGTGTATACAATCACAGGTGGTTGCATATTAAACTGGAAAGCGGTTAGCTGCCCCTTCGGTTAACCACTAGTGCGTAGGAGCGGTTACTTTGTGGAAATCTATCACAATTACAAAACACGTGTCAGTGGTGACTTGTTATGCGGTATACAGGTTGCGTATTGGGAGCGAAATGAAACCGATGAATGCTGGATAAATACTGACTTTATTCATAAATAATATGCCATTATATAACGTGAAAGTTTACATACTTCACCTCCCCATTTAAAAAATAAAAAATAACATACAATAACATGTTTATTTTTTTTTTTAAATTACATAATGCTTTCCTTACATGCATAACTCGAGTTATATATTCATTCATTCACACAATAACAAAGAAAATTATAAGTAACTACAAAAAGAGAAAAAAAAACATAGTTGTTTCAAAATAAAGAACTTTATACAAAATCATTTATAGAGTTTAGTGCGATTTTTGTGCACAATATCTTCTTTTCCATTTTTAATTATTTTTACATTACAATCTAAATCCTCTACTACTAAATAAGGTCCTAAATATATAGGATCCATTTTATTATCAGAGGGGTTTCTTAACCATACATAGTCATTTTTATTATAAGACACTGGTTTTACATTTAAATCATATTTGCTTTTACGTTTTAATTTACTGTTAATTAAATTATCTCGAGCTTCCTTTTGCGCTAATTGCAATCTATATTTGAATTCTAAAGGATAATTATCGTGAGCATATAAAGGATCTACGATAAAACTATTAAAATTACTAGGTAACATGCATCGCTTACCGAAAACCAACTCATGTGGGGTATATTGTGTTTCACAATGTACTGTGTTGTTGTATGCAAAACACCAGTAGGGCAACCAGCTGCTCCAATGATCTGTTTTATTTTCGCTATAAATTCTTAGATACGCACCCAAAGTTTTATGTGAATTTTCTAAAGCTCCAATGCTTTCATGATGGTATGCTGTTGAACAGATTTGGTCAATTTTTAAGATTTTGCATAACTCTTTAATTGTACTTGAAAGAAATTCTGTACCTCGGTCAGTTGCAATTACTTTTGGTATGCCAAATCTTAAAATGAAATTGTTTACTAAAGCTGAAGCTACACTTACCGAATCTTTGGCTTGTAGCGGATATGCCTCTGTAAATTTAGTTAATTCGCACTGTAAAGTAAGTATATAACTAAAATTATTTGAATCTTTAGAGATTGGGCCAACTATATCCAAAAATATTTTTTCGAAAGCTGAATTTGCAGTAGTTGTTATCATCTTTTTTCGCTAGATGGCGCTACACGTGTAAACATTAGCTGCTTATATTTTAAATTTTTAAAAATCATAATTAAAGTAATGTGCCTATAAAATACTGAAAACGTGTATAAAACTGTGTGAAAAAGGAGTACAAGTGAAGGCAAATCATACTCTTGCTTCAAACTACTAAAACAATAATATACTTCGGACTCATCAGATCTTTAGTGTGCATCATATTAATTTAACAGTGACAAATATTATTTTGTGATCTAATGAAGATACTTGATTAAATTAGTGCTCTCTGATAAAATACAGTGATTGTGAAAGATAAGTGCATCGAAATTATAAGTGCGGGGTACAATTTTCAAAACACCCACTTCTAAGAAACAATTGTTAATAACGACTAAATTTGTGTATAAACTAAACGCCAATTTCACCGAAAGATACAACGTTACTGTGGACGAATGGTTGCAGTGTCTATAGTCACAGTCGCAGGGTTGCGGATTCAAATCCTGGATTCCACTTCAGATTTCCTCGTTTTAATTTTTTTTTTTTTTTCTTTAACTTTTATCTCTTTTTTGCTTTAATATTTATATTTTAAAGTAAAAACTCAAGAAACTGACCAAAGCCATAACCTAAAAAAAAAAAAAAAAGAAAAATAGGATGGAGCCATGTGAAGAATCGTTCGTTTCGAAGTTGGACGATGGTGTTAATTTTAGAAAACGGAACATTGGTAAAAGTTATGACGATTCATTTTTAAATAACACCTACTTAGATAAAACTTACCACAGCCTGCCAAACACTTTGACTCAAGAATTTGAAGAATTGAAAGAAACTGTAGAAAAGTTAAAATCAGATCTTAAAATAGCTACAAGAGAAATAGACAATTTAAATTTGGATAATATGAATCTTAAAACTAAATTGACAGAGTATGAAAAAAAAATTAAACTTTATAAATCAGTTGGCATAGATGAATTTCAACACTGTTTTACATCTTCCCCGTTAAAGTTTTTTTCTCCTCAACTGCGTAAATCGCTTTCCTCAACTACGAAATTGTCAAAATCACAAAACCTAGCCGGTGTAGACAAATCTCTACAATTTAACCATTCAATTAGTGGTAGAACGGACACTACACCCTCTAATCGTGATTTACGGGTTAAAACTAAACCCGTTGAGGGTTTGGCGACACTAATTGGACTTCAAAAGGACATTACATTGCCATCGACAGCGACAACGGAACGAATGACAGTTGGTACTGACAGTTTTCCTACGATGGGTGACAATATAGGTCGACCAAGCAAGGCAACAAAGCAGCGCGTGCTGATTCTTGGTGACCAAACTGCATATGGAATGAGGGCTATTTTGCAGAAATTATTAGGAGACAAATTTGATGTGACGTCTTTTATTAAACCATATGCACAAATTGACAATATTTTAAATACAAGTAACACCTTATGTAAAAATTACACTAAATCTGACTTCATCTTAATATTTGCTGGTACTAATGATAATAATTTATTAAAGCTGCAATCTTTTTACTATTTTATGTTAGAAAAAAATAAGCAAACAAATATTTTGGTAGGGGAAATTTGTAAAAATAAAACATTTAATGAATCTAATTTAAACAATGTAATAAAAAAAATTTGCTCTTATTTTAATCATGTAAAATTTATATCCTTGAATAGCAACTATTATTATAAAAAACTAAACATATGTAGACTGATTTTAAGGGATATTTTAAGTGTTAATTATAAAAATCTGTACATTGACTTTGTATCAAAATTAAGGGGTGGTAAAACCAAAATTGTATCTAAAGAAACTCAGACTATTAGAAAAAAGTCCACTCACACTCAAACAGATTCAGTATTAATAGAAAACATAAAAAATAACAGTAATGAATGTTCTGTAAATTCTAATAGTGAAGTTGAAACGTTTTTTCGTGAATGATGATATTAAAAGTGTTAATAATATTTCTACTAAAGATCATCGAGTTGTAAGTGACTTATGTATTTACCATCAGAATCTTTGTGGTATCAATAATAAAAGGGATGAGTTGGATATTTACTTTGAAAGTTTGAATGTTAATGTAGATTATGTTTGTGTGAGTGAACATTTCCTCAATGAAACATCAGCCCCATTATTAAATTTAACGAATCATTTAGTTGCAACTTACAACACTAGGGTTAACAAAAAAAAAGGTGGTACTATGATTCTAGTGCAAAGGGATCGCAAGTTCGATGTATTGCCTATTGCTAAAAAATTGTATAAAATGAATAGCTTTGAAATATGCTGCATAAAAGATGAGAAAACTAATATTAATATATGCTGTTGCTATCGAACACCAGATGACAAAAATTTTAAAGATTTCTTGAGTAGACTTATGGAACTTCTGGAACACTTTTTCAATAAGAACTGTTTTATTTGTGGAGATTTCAATGTAGATTTGTTGACTGACAATATGAAACGACAGGAACTGGAAAGTCTCTTAAGATGTTATAACTTTAGACCTTTGGTCAACGAGGCAACCTTTAGACGAAATAATTCAAGCTCATGCCTTGATAATATATTGACAAACATTATGCCAAAAGAAAGTATTAGCGATTGTAAGGTAGATCATAATGGATTAGCTGATGGTCATGCGGGACTATTATGTAGTATAAATGTACAAGGTTATAACAATAATGAACGGGATAGGCCAAAAAGGTATATTTTTCAAAGAGCATTTAGCAATAAAAACAAACAGTTATTTAGAGAAAAACTCATATGTCAGGATTGGTGTAACATGGGCATAAATAAGTTTTTAAGTACATTTAATTCTTTGTTTCAAAATACTTTTAAAAAGAGGAAAAAATGCATAAATTTAAGATCTAGTGTAGGTATATCATGGATAACTAGAGGGATTAAGACATCTAGTAAAATGAAAAGGTTTCTCTGCGATGGTAAAGCAAATTACAGTAGCGAATCGGTGAAATGTTATAGAAACAAATATATAAATCTTTATAAGAAAATAATAAAAAAAGCCAAGAAATTAGCCATACAAACTAAGATTTTTAATTCAAAAAATATCTCCAGGGATGTCTGGAAGATAATAAATAAGCAAAGAAACAAAGGGAAGAACGTTTTGCATGACATGAAAATTAAAACTAATAACATCACCGTTAATGATCCACTTAAGATTGTTCAAATATTTGCGACACACTTTAATCTAGGTGCTGATGTTACTAATAAGGATGCAAAAAAAGTTAACTCATATATAGAAAAGTCTACGAGTAGGACGAAATATGAAATGGAGCTTAATCTCACTACTTCAAACGAAATTGTAAAAATTGTTAGGTCAATGAAGTCTAAGAAATCTGCTGGCTATGATGACATACCTTTATCCATTATAAAAGATAACATTGATTTATTAGCAAAGCCCTTAAGTCACTTCTGCAATATTTGTTTGCAAAAAGGCATTTTTCCTGAACAATTGAAGATCGCCAAAATCGTACCAATTCATAAGAAGGGTTCCAAATTCGACCATAACATGTTTCGACCAATTTCTGTATTACCTGCATTCTCAAAACTCCTTGAGAATGTTATGAAGTCAAGACTCATTACTCATCTAAATAGAAATACAATACTTAACTTGAGGCAGTTCGGGTATCAAAAAAATGTGGGAACAGCGGACGCTATTGACACATTATTGCAGGATGTTATTGATGGTATCAACAATAAGAAAAAAGTAGCCGCAATCTTCCTAGACCTAAGCTCGGCCTTCGATACTGTAAGTCATGACCTACTTTTAGATAAATTGAACTACTATGGGATAAGGGGTAAATCGTTTAAATTATTTAAATCATATCTAACTAGTAGGAAAATGTTTGTTGAAATTAAATTTCAGGATGTAAATATGTGTGAAAATGTAGTGAAGTCCAAATTTGAAAATGTAAATATTGGTGTGCCACAAGGGAGTATATTAGGTCCGGTTTTATTCAACATCTTTATCAATGATATGATTGATTTTGTCAGTTGGTATCTTCATGATAAAATTAAAATCGTAGTGTTTGCAGATGATACTAACGCTGTAGTAACGGCGGAAAATATGAAAGACCTTGAATTAGGAATTAATGAAGCTCTCGCACTGTTTACGGATTGGTTTACTGCAAATGGCTTAAAAATTAACGGTTCCAAAACTAACGTTTTGCTTTTTCGAAACAATGCAAAAAAATACGAACAACTAAATATTTCGGTAAATGGACAAACAGTTGCTTTAGCCGACACTGTAAAATTTTTGGGTTTGCACATTGACAGCTTCCTAAATTGGAAAAAGGAACTCAAAGATGTCGATCGTAGGATAAGTTCAGCATGTCACGTGCTCAGATCCTTAAGGGATTCAGTTGACGTTAATCATCTCAAATTGGTTTACTTTGCTCTTGTAGAATCGAAGCTACGGTACAGCATACTTTTCTGGGGAAGAAGCTATGATTATAATATAAAGAAAGCTTTCGTACTCCAGAAAAGGGCAATTAGAATTATGGTACGCATCCATCAACAAGAGTCTTGTCGCGAACATTTTGTGAGACTAGGTATTCTTACTGCACCATGTTTGTATATTCATGTTTTACTTTCTCACTTAACTAAACATATTTATGAGTATGAAACGGAAGACCAAAGAAAAAACCGGGAAAGAACCCGGAGGCAAGATATAATGTTGGATATCGTTCCTCATCTGGCCGTTGTAAAACATGGCGTGCGTTTCCAGTCATTGCGAATATTTAATAAATTACCAATGGATTTAAAAAATATTTTTTACACTAAAGAGTTCAAAAGCAAACTAAGGCAATTTTTATTGGAAAAGTGTTATTATTCTGTAGATCAATACTTGAATGAAAAATAGAATGTTACAATTTTTTGACATAATAATATTATATTCTAATTTTGTATTGACTATTATTATATGAATACAGTTGTTAATTTTATACTTTGTTATGTGCTTAGGTTAGGTTTTTGACAAATTTTATGTTTTAGATTTTTTTATTTTTTTATTATTTGACATAATTAATATACACTAATTTTGTTTGGACTATTTTATGAATACTTTTGTTAATTTAATATAATTTTAATATGTTAGGTTAGGATTTGACAAATGTTATGTTTAAATTAGTAAATTTAGTTAATTTCAATTTTAATACATCTATATATAATTTTATAATAACTATAATTTATAAATTTTCCACACAATTGTAATGATTGTTATGAAATAAATGAAAATGAAAAATTAAGGGTTGCTTTGTACCGACTGAATATTTTTGCCTATTACACTGGTCGCACTTGGAAACATAATCAATAATATCCTTTTCCATACTTGGCCAAAAATAGTACCTTTTAATATTGTTCGTCATTCGCTTGATGCCCGCGTGGCCACTCGTAGGCAACAAATGAAAGTCGTTCAATATTACTTTTCTATCATCAATATTATTTATTCTTTGCGCTTTATTGAAAATACACACTCTTAATTCTTTCCATTTCTCATAATTATTTATTGTATTAATTAACCCAGCTATAAAATCTTTATTTTTCTCATTTCTTATTATACACACTTCATTTATCTTATATTTTTTGCATATAATTAACAATTCTCTCATCAATTCGACTCGCGAAATCGACGATCGAGACATTGTATTTAAATAAATGGCTGACTTTCTGGGCACATAAACGTAATAATTATACTTGTATACTACTTCCTGTTTTAATAAGTTTCTTATTTTCTTATCATCACATATAATCAGTTCAGTATAGTGTTTTGGCTTTTTAATAATTTCCACAACCCTCGGTTGATCAGGCCTTGAGTTCGTGTCAATATTATCGACCAAAACGCTATCACTGTTATCCTCACTACTCATCGCTTTTCTTGTTTGCGCACGCGTCATTACATTCATTTGGTTATTAATAGTTTTTAAATCATTCACTGAAATGTTTATTCGTGATAAAGCGTCCGCTGCCGAATTAGATGTTCCCTTTATATATTCTATATAAAAATCGTATTCTTCTAATAATAATCGAAATTTAAGTAATCTACTTGAAGGGTCACGCATACTGAATAAATAAACTAGTGGTCTATGGTCGGTCTGTATCTTAAATCGTTTCCCGTATAAATAAGGACGAAAATATTTTACACTCCACACTATAGCCAAGAGTTCCTTTTCAATAGTTGGATAATTAATTTCCGCCTTATTTAAACTTCGACTTGCATAAGCTACAGGTCGACCATCCTGATTACATAAAACAGATCCTAAAGCTTTACCTGACGCGTCTGTTTGTAGTAAAAATTCGTTACTCTCTGAAAAATCGGGGTATTGCAAAACAGGTGGTTTCATTAATGACGATTTTAAATTTTGGAATGAGTTATCACATTCCTTTGTCCAAGAAAAAGTTACGTTTTTACGACATATTTTGTTCAATGGAAGCACTATTTCTGCAAAATTTGGAATAAATTTACGATAATAATTAGCAAATGCAACAAACCGCTTTGTTTCGTCAGCTGTTTCTGGTTTTGGATAATTTTCTATAGCTTTTATTTTATTAGAGTCTGGTAAAATACCTTTTTCAGAAACAACGTGCCCTAGATAAAGCATTTTTTTTTGTAAAAATTGACATTTGGCAGGATTTAACTTTAAATTAACTTTGCGTAACCTGGTAAAAACATCTATTAAATTTTGATTATGTATACTTAAATTTCTTCCAAAGACTGCCAAATCATCTTGATATATTAAGCATTTATCGTAGTTCAGTCCTGACATTGCTATAGTCATCATACGACTGAACCCATTTGGACTAGATTTTAAGCCCATCGGCATTCTTGTCATTTGGTACTGATTTTTACCTGTAGTAAAAGCTGTAAGTGGTCTACTTTCTTGTTTTAAATTAATTTGGAAAAAACCTTGATAGAGATCTAAATGTGTAAAGTACATTGCTCCTGACAAAGAATCTAATATGTCACTAATATTCGGCAGTGGAAACTTATCATCTTGAATCTGGTTGTTGAGTTTACGATAATCTATAACTACTCTAAATTTTTTCTCACCAGTAGAATCTATCTTTTTTGGAACTAATAATAAAGGACTAGACCAAGGACTCCTAGATTCTTCTATAATATTATCATTCAACATGTTTTGAATTTGTCTATCTATTTCAATTTTTTGTGAATTTGGCAATCGGTATTGTTTAGTATAAACAGGGACAGTGTGAGGTTTTAACTCTATTGATTGCTCATAAACTGTGGTTGTTAACAATTTATCACCGGGCAAATGGAAAATATCTGGAAATTTAGCACAAATATTCTCTATTGATTTCTGTTCCTCAATATTTAGTCCTTTCAAATTAAGTAATGAAAATAATTGTTTAACTCTTTCACTATTCATAGCAGGTTTTTCGAAACTACATATAAAATAATCATTTAATTTATGAGTGTTAAATTTAAAATAACTTAATTTTACCTCCGTATCTCTCGTGTTTAAAATTCTAATAGGAATTTTACCATTTTTTGGCCTAGCTAAAGTGCTAGCCATATAAATTCCTTTACTAAGCTCCTGCGGGGCTATCAAGCAATCTTCACTACAATCTGCTGTAACATAGTGTATCGATTCGCATCTGGGTGGTATAACCAAATAAGAATTCAAAGCTGCTTCCAAATACGTGAGGTTTACAATTACACTTTTGTTGTTTTTTGTACTTAATGTAACTGTATTCAACTCAAAATCCAATAAGGCACCATGGTTTTTGAAAAAATCCTGACCTAAAATACCGTTAGTCAAACATGGTAATTTTTTAAAGACGTGAAATTTATGAGTAAAAATGTAGTCATTAAAATTTAATTTAAGATACACATGACCTAATGAAACTATTTCTCCACCGATACCTACGACACTCACTTCATTCTTATGGAATGGAATTTGTAAACGTTCAACACACTCGTATTTGATTGCAGAAATTGATGCCCCTGTATCAACTAGCCAATCGTATCTATATTTTTCGACGAAACTATAAATTTTACATAAGCTGTTACACGATGTTATATAATTATTCACGAAAAAAATGATTCAAGGACTCAATTTGGGAATTATCTGTTTCAACGTTCTCCGCTGTTCTCATGACGTTTATTCTGCCGCGGGTGGACTGACCACGGCCACGAACAACATACTTACCACGATTATTACGAAAGTTATTTCCGTGAAAATAGTTATTTTGTCTATTTAGTACCTGTTGAGACTGCTGGTAGTAGGGGCGCATGTGCTGCCCTCGAGATCTGCTGGAAAAATTGCGAAATCCGCGCGGCCTCACATGGTATCCACGCTGGGGTTTATTCCTAGATAAATAAATGCTAGAATTTTTATAGTACATACCCATGACTCCTTCAGACGTGGAAGGAGAAGTGATTTCTTCGTCTTGCGCAGCTTGTATGGCATCTGGTAAAGAAGCGTAATTACGCGCGGCGATGATTGTGCTCAATCGACTATTTCGCAAACCATCACTGAATCTTTTAATAGCCAATTTTTCATTAAGCGGCCTTAACATACTGTATTTTTCTGAATCTCCGTCTGCCTGCGAAATAGTCAAATCAGCAAAAAGTTCTGAAATGTCTTTTCCGAAATCACTTATAGACCTATTATTCTGCCTACATTGCATTAGTCTCGATTGTAAAGCCGTATAGCTTTTTTGTGGTAATAATAGTTTTTTCATATCCTTTATAAGCTCCTCGATGCTGTCATAATTTTGTGAAAGTTTTAATTTTGCTTGCTGAGATAACCTACTTTTTAAAACAAATTGTATCAACTTAATTTTACATTCCTTTTTTGATAAGACAGAGCTATAATATTCTATATTTTCAATTAATTGATTTGTGTTTTCAATATTATTTGTCATTACCGGTAAAATGCTCAAAGCAATTTTCAAGTCAAAAAGTTCGCTAGCCATATTTTCTGTGAAACTTTGTTTTTCTAATGTACACAACTTTATTATTTCTGTGTAAAGGCTATCAAAGTCTTTACAAATTCGATTAATCAAGGAAATTTCACTCGTATCAATTTTCCCTAATCCTAATTTAATTTTATAAGACTCAATAAAACTATTGTACTTATCTAACACTTTATACGCCTTAGTTCTTTTTATATCCAAAATATTACCTATCCTTCTACTCGGACCAATTTTTATTAAATAAGTTCTTATCGATTTAATGGAGTCTATGAAGCTAACTTTTTGTAACATGCAAGAAATGTTTAATGCTAGGATGACATCATTTGAAAAGGAGTGTCAAAAGAATCCAGGAGTGCCGTCAGGTCTACCAGAGGAGTACACAGCATTCAAGTCTTTTGTCATTTCAACACTCAGCCTCTTGCAGAAACAAATTGACTTTTTGGTACGGGATTGCGACCGTCTCGAAATGCAGAGCCGTAGAAAGATGTTGATGATTCACGGTATTCCAGAACATGAAAGTGAAGAACCCATTACAGCTGCAGTAAATGTGTTTCAACAGAAGATGAAGCTTGAGCCTGTCTCCAATTCAGTGATTAGTCGTTGCCATCGCTTGGGCAGGATTCGAGAGGGTAAGCCGAGACCACTGCTGGTTAAATTCCGCGACCTTCAACTTCGAGACAAGGTATGGTCGAGCAAGTCCTTACTTAAAAATACTGGGGTAACATTGTCCGAGTTTCTCACGCGACTTCGCCACGATACTTTTGTTGCGGCAAGACAGCGCTTCGGCATCACCAAATGCTGGACTCGTGGCGGTTGTATTAATGTAATTGGACCCGATGAGAACAGACATCAAATTGTCACTAAAGCTGATTTGGATGCCATCTCGGATGCGGGGCTACAGTCACCAATAAATAGTCCGGCGACGCGCACCACTAGACATACTGCTAAACCTAATGCTGCAGGGAAAAAACGCGTAGCACGGAAAATATAAGATAAAACTTTCTTCTTGCCAAGATGTGATTCAAGAACCATTGGATAGGTTAGTGACTTGCGTAAATTTTTGTTTCATAACTTGTTTGTTATTATATTATTACCGCTTGTCAATTGATTGGCGACTTGGCGTGATTGATGGGCTTGTTGACGGTTGACAGTAGACTTAAGGCCGATTCATAGCTTTGTAGCGCCTTTAAGCGCTTCACGCAAGCAAGTTGTAATTTATTAATTCTTCTTTTTTTGTTTTTGACTCTGTTGATTAACAAAACATTATTTTAATTTACTTGTAAGTACGTTGCAATTTATTATTTCTTTTTTATTTTTTTTATTTGTTTGTTTTTGACTCTGTTAATTAAAAAAACATTCATTTATTTTAATTTACTTTAATTTGTTTGCTGGTCTCTTCCAACACTGCTGGTGGGATTTTAGTGGAATAAGCATACTTTTATTTGTATTTTATTTAAGTATTTTTTTATTAAATTGACTTATATATTTATATTTTATAGTTATATGTTTACGTGCATATTATAATGGATAATTCTGCAACTGCTAGTGACCTATTTGACTCGTGTTCCTCTAGCGAATTGAACAGCTCAGATAGCTTTCACAGCGCTTCTGTCCCATTATCTACCAACTTAGATTCACAGTTCTCAGATTCACTAAAAAATTTCAACATTGTTCACATTAATGCTCAGAGTATTCCCGCACACTACTCCGATATGCTGACGTCATTTGACTGCAAGAGTTTACAAGCGATTTTAGTATCTGAAACATGGTTCAAACCCTGCTTACCTTCAACGTCATATGCCCTACCAGGCTTTATCCTACTTCGCAACGATCGCACTGATCGAACTGGTGGTGGGGTTGCCATCTATCTGCGTTCGCACATCCCCTATAGGTTATTGAGCAAATCTATTCATCCTTCAGCTGACACTGCAGAACACCTTCTGATTGAAGTGACACTCTCCCGATCAAAAGTCCTACTTGGAGTTGTGTATAGTCCGAAATCTACTATCAATTATTTTTTATCATTAGAAACTTTGCTTGAAGAACAGGTTCCTTTGTTTGATCATACCATCATTATGGGTGATTTCAATACCTGTCTATTGAAAAACGATGTCCGTGCGAACAAACTTAATTCCCTTGTATCTGCTTGTAACCTCAATATTCTGCCATCTAGTGCAACTCATTTTTTCCCAAATTCTGCACCTTCCCTTTTAGACCTAATTGTTGTCTCCTCCCTAGATCATGTCGTCCATTATGGACAGATTGAGGCTGCCGCTTTTTCGTACCATAATCTATTATTCTTGTCTTACAAGATCAAAACACCTAAAGCAAAGCCCAAAATCCTTCAACTACGAAGTTTTGGTAGTATTGACTATGATAAATTGGTACAAGACGCACAATCACTTGACTGGTCCAAGGTTGTGAGTGCTGACACGACGGATAGCCAGGTTGAAATTTTTAATAATTACCTTTATCAGCTTTATGATAAACACGCACCAGTTCATCCCGTGAAGATCAAACATCTCCCTGCTCCATGGCTTAATGAACAAATCAAAACTGCGATGGCTAAGCGAGATCTTGCTCGCAAAAAGTACAAAAATGATCCCAGCGCAGAGAATGGATATAACTACCGTCTTCTCCGGAATCGCTGCAATACAATGTGTAGGGACGCACAACGACGCTATATCCATAAATCAGTTTCAGATGGAAGTCCCGCAAAGGTTTGGAACTTCCTCAGAAAATTGGGAGTCGGTAAAAGCAAAAACAATAGCATCCCTGACAACTTTGATCTGAATCTGCTGAATTCACACTTCTCATCCGCTTCTGGCATGGACGCCAATGTTAAATCAACCACGTTGAACAACATTTTCTCCTTACCGTCCCCAAACTATGATTCTTTTTCTTTTACACAATTTACAGAACGTGATGTTAAGTGGGCAATTAATTCCATTTCGTCAGATGCAATTGGATCCGATGGCGTAAGCCAAAAAATGGTAGTTATTTTATTAGATTTTCTCCTTCCTATTATAACTCAAATCCTTAACAAGTCTATCAGTACTAGCCACTTCCCGTCCCAATGGAAAAACGCTCACCTGATTCCCCTGCCTAAAAAATCTACCCCTATCACATTTCAAGACATCAGACCTATATCCATACTTCCTTTTCTATCCAAAGTCCTTGAACGACTAGTACACAAACAGTTAAGTCTATTCCTATCCAAAAACAACCTACTCAATCCTTTCCAATCCGGATTCCAATCTGGCCATAGTACCAGCACAGCACTTGTCAAAGTCTCCGATGACATTCGTTTGGGCCTTCAAAACAAGGAACTAACGGTTCTTGCTTTGCTAGACTTCAGCAACGCCTTCAACACGGTTGATTTTGACATCTTGCTACAGATGCTCTGCTCTCTTAACATATCTCCGTCTGTGATTGATTGGTTTCAAACTTACTTGAGCGGACGTCAACAACGTATACGTATTGATGATGTTTACTCATCATGGACTACTGTAGATGCTGGTGTCCCTCAAGGTGGCGTGTTGTCTCCTCTTCTTTTTTCTGTTTTTATTAATAACATTTCAAAAAATCTTACTTCTTCCTACCACATGTATGCAGACGATCTACAAATCTATCTCAAAACCAGTTTGGACGACTTGCCAAAAACTATTAAGACCGTAAATGACGACCTTACTAAAATATCATCCTGGAGTTACCAACATGGCTTAACTGTTAATCCAAATAAAACACAGGCAATCATAATTGGTAGCACACATATGTATAATAAAATTGATTTCACACTTTGCCCAAGAATTAATTTTAATGGTATTAACATTGACTGGAGTAAAAGTGTAAAAAACCTTGGGATATTGTTCGACAACAATTTATCCTGGAAGCCACAAATTGATGAAGTGAGCAGGAAGATGTTTGCAGCCACTGGATCGTTAAAACGTCTGCGCAATGTCCTACCAATACCTACCAAAATTTCAATTGCCCAGTCCTTATTCCTTCCTATTTTAGACTATGCTGACGTCTGCTACCTGGATATAACTGAAGCCCAATTAAACTAACTTGAGCGGCTACAAAATCTATGCATTAGATTTATATTTGGCTTACGCAAATATGATCATATATCAGAATACCGCAATAAACTCAAGTGGCTTCCAATTCGCTTTCGCCGGAATACTCGTATCCTCTGTCTTCTTTATCGCGCGCTGTTCAATCCTGCTTCACCGAGGTATTTGTCTGAAAAGTTTGAATACATTCACTCCGCCCATAAGCTAAATTTGAGATCTCGTAATAATTTGAAACTATTGACGCCGATCCATTCGACAGATTTCTATGGCAAATCATTTACCATCCATGCAATACGTTTATGGAACGAATTACCATTGAAAATTAAATCTGCACAAACTTTACCTACTTTTAAAAAACTCGTGAAGATTCACTACTTGTCAAAAGTTGAAGAATTGCCTTAATTATTTTTTATTCTTTCATGTATTAATATTATTTAATTTGTATTATATAAAAACATATATCTTTTTTTATGTATTGTTAATATTATGTATATGTATGTGTATGTAAGTTTATAGATATATATGTGTGTAGGTACATTTTTAAATAAGAACTTAATCATACTTTATATTTATTACATATATTGTACGAAATGACACCCTTTGACGCATATAATATCCTCTACCCTAAGGTTTGTCTGGAAGAGATCGCTTTTTTAGCGATAAGACCACCTCTTGTATCAACCCTAAATTTGTTCTCTGTTGATTATCTGTATATTTATAGTTGTACAATAAAGAGTTATTATTATTATTATTATTATTAAGTTCATGTAAAATTAATGATAGGTCCTCAGCCATAAACTACAGTATATAGTAAACACATAATGAATATCATAGAGATTAAATAGAAATAATAACATTATTTTATTTTAATTATAAAATATACGTTAAAAAAAAACTATGAAAACAAACTATCTATCGCAAATATGTAAAAAAAAATAGAGATATAGAGAAAAAAAAAACAAATATTACTAAAAGGGTTCACCCCTTACCCTTATTGATAACACATAATATACGATCACACTCGCATTATCACGCTCGCGCACAACACTTCACATTTGGACACATTTTCACTTCACACGGGTAGTGCTGGTGGAGCAGCAGCAGGGGCGCCTTCACGTAGATGTCGACGTAATATACTCATCGACCTGCGTAACTCATGCGATTCGATGCCGCGCCGGATCCACTTTCCATGACATTTTTTATAATATCGCATTAACCAAATTATAGCTGCAGTAATTAGCACCACGCAAATAATAATTAAGACCACAGTGGTTATACTGGTGTGGTGCAGCAATTGGGTCGTAGCTTCATTCCCCGCTCCGGTTTGGGCAATAATGATTTGCTCCTCTTTAGATTGTTGTTTCCCCATTTTCAAACTTTATGACTGCACTGGAACAACTTTCGATGTCTTCGCCGTGAAAGATACAACTTGGAAAATCCATTCCGATTAGTTAGTTACGTTTCTTTTTTTTATAGTTCGTAAATTATAGTTTATAACTTTGATCTTAAAACTCTCAACTTAGTGTCACTGTTTATGAATCCCGTGCCATATTTGGGTGATGGTATGCGCGTCGCGGTGACGGCTCCTGATACTGGCGCGACGGCGGTGGCAGGGTCGCCATATACAGGTTGCGTATTGGGAGCGAAATGAAACCGATGAATGCTGGATAAATACTGACTTTATTCATAAATAATATGCCATTATATAACGTGAAAGTTTACATACTTCAGTTGGAGTGTTCCGAGTTTGTGTTTGTTTACATTTCATGCATCACTAGCATTCTGGAGTAACAGCAAGAGAAAGAAAACTGGTTTTCAGTAGCTATTTTGGTACTGTACTTTTATAACTTTACGAGTAACGCAAGTTTTCTTACACATAGTATTACTATAATTAAGTTCCAAAAAATATTTAAGATTGACCCATCGACAGATTTAAGGATGGCACTGTACTTTTATAGTTTTATGCGTAGTGTAGACTCATGTAGTGTAGACTCATGTGGTGGTAGATTCATAAAGCAAGTGTTGTGTGGGTTACTTTAAGATATCTGCAAGATAGAATCCCCTGACTCTATTTGTATATTTTTCAAAGAAAATTGCTGTTGAGTTTCTTGCCTTTTCTCTTCAGCAGATCGACTTTCCGATCTTATCCAACTTTTGTGCATGATAGCTGGTTCAGCCTTCGTGGGTTCCAGGTCGTGCAGCTTGCTGGATGTTAATCAAGATACTGTCAGCTCGTTTCGTGTCAATCCAGAACGCTACGCTCGAAGACTGAGAAACAGATGGAGATGATGATGTATAACTTTTTCAATCTATCAATCCGACGCTTGACACCTCAGTCGCTCGTGACCACGGGGTCTGCAGACACCGAAACGTCGAGTTAAAATTTAAAATGTATATATACGCGATAAATCCGGTTAAAAAGTGTTTTATTTAATAGTATGAATCGCGAAAACTTAAGACAATTTTATAACACAAGTATTTGTTTACAAATAGTACTGCTTGGTAGGCATCTCTGAGCGGCTTGTGCGCACGAAACTTGCATTATTGGCGAAAATAGGTGTACCGTTCTGTACAGGTTTCCTCTATGTATTTGAAAAAAAGCATTTTAGTAACGACTGAGGAGACAAGCTTTTAACATTAAAAATATGTGTATAGTGAAGCAGCAAAATAAATTAGGCGATTTGACTTAACATTTGAAAAAACGGCGGCCATTTGCATAAAATAGGGCACTCCTGATTCGGTTCTTTAAAATAGCTCTAAAATTGCTGTTATTTGGTATTCAAAAGCCTCCTCTGAAAAGAAGAGCTAAGCGATTATTGACCACTAAATCTGACAATGCATTCTTAATTTAAAAATTTTATTCGGATTTGATGTATGGTATAGAACACAAGCATTTTTTTCAATAAATTGAGTAGGATATCAAAATTTCAAATTTTTGAAAAAATATGTATGATTTCGAAGAATGTTAACATGGATGATATTATAACTCAGCCAGAGTTTTGACGTGAAGTCGGTTTTTTTAATGCTCTGCATTCGTTGATTATATTATAACGAAAGTTGCTAAAAAGTTCTGAGATTTGACAGTAGCAAACAAATAGTGTTATAATTATTTTAATCAAATCGGATAGAACTTCAAACAATCTTTACCTTGATATCAAGAATAAATAAATAAAGAAACAAAAATCAATACATGACCTACAAAAAGGGGAGATGAGGCCCATAGTACATAAAAAAGCAGGCAGTAGCAAAATGCAGTGACTAAAGCTTAGCTTTCAGTCACGCGAACACATTCAAGTTGAGGCTTATTGCCGATGTAGAGCTAGGAATGTTTAGAAATACTCGTTTATATTTATGTTATATTCTCTGTTTAATAAATAAAAAAGATTTAAATACTATATAATTCAATTGTTACTAAACTACAGGTCTAGCTGTTAAGTCGCCAGGGAGAAGCGACTTCTTTTAGACGACCTTTGATATATAACAAATAAAATGGGAAGAATGGCCTGGTGACGTTAATATCATATTTACAAAAAATATACAAATAACAAATGCTTATTTATAATATATATTACATTAAGCTTTCAATTATGTTCTAAAACTACCTTACCGTCCTTATTCTGTGACTCCTTAGGGTAACGAATTACTTCTGTCTGCCAACCCCAAAAAAAAATACTTTTACGTATAGTTACACCCGGGCGGGACAGACTCTCTGAATTCAGAGTCTTAAGTATGGAAATCATATTATAGGATATCAGATAGGAAATGTATTTGTTTTAATATATTCTTATATACATAATTAAACAACACGGTGGCTAAAGCTATAAGTCCCGTAGACTGCGGAAATTAACTAAATGCGATTTTCTTGTAAGTGTAAAATTATGTTTCACAATTAGTGTCACAATCCCATTACAGCAAGTAAAACTGAAGACAAAATCAACAAACAAAATTATACAAACAAACGATACACAAACGACAGAAACACATAGAAATTTATTTTTAAGAATTCTATTATCTTTATCGTATTGTATTGCGTAACTTTGTGTTTTGTCATTTACAGTTGAATAAGATCAAGACGCTGCCGAAACTTAAAAAAACTAAACGCTGCTAATAACTGGTTAAAGGGAGTTTTATTTAAGTTTAAATTGAATTTAACGGATCATTTAAGTGTAATTTAAATTTACTTTTGTATAAAACAACACTTAAAACTACACACACTGTGGATATGCCACATAACATTCCATTAGCAACATTGAATTGTTCTTAAAACAAATATTCTATGTGCTACATCATCGTCTTTTATTCGTCTATCACCCATCATGACTATTACATTTCTAAACGGCCACTTCTAAATACTCTATGCCTATAAAAGCGATTCCTTGGTCGCTATAACGACCAACAACCCCACTGTTTACGAGTCGAACCCATTCTTAGAACAGTAACGCACCACCTTTCAACCGAACCACCACCCAATACCGTATAACAGACTTCCTTTGTGCGATCCGAAAAAAAGTGACTGGCAGCTTATAAAAACAAAATTCGAAATATAAATTTGAAAATGGTTCGGTTATTAATATTTTTTTTGTTAGTGACATTTGCGTTTGCCGCCCGAGAACCGCGTCAAATTAATTTAGCGAACCAAGGAACAATATCGGGAATGTTTATAACAAGATTTAGAACAAAACGTATAGCGGCTTACTTGGGTATTCCTTACGCGCAACCTCCAGTGGATTTTCGAAGGTTTTTGGCCCCGGAATATACGACTTTACCGCAATGGCAGGAAGTAAGAAATGCGACTACTTTTGCGCCAGATTGCGTGCAACAGAGTGACCCTAAGAAAGAAGATGTACAGAATCCATTGAATAAACATGAGGAGTTGTTTACAAAGCTGCTTGATGCACAATTAGAAGAGCCAAGAAAAAGGGAGTTTTCTGAAGATTGTCTCTACCTCAACGTTTATGTTCCAGACGGTATGTCTTTTTTCAATCAAAGTTTATTTATGTTGCATTTGTAAAACACGAATTTAGTTTTGGTTTTAAATAGAAATAAATAGTAACCGTTACTGTAATTTCTACCAAATATTAACTAAATGACAATAACTAGGTGTAAGATTTTTTTAAAGTATTTTTTAGTTTTTTTAAAATGAATTATCAATATTTTAAATACAATACCAGATAGAAAAATCACTCGATAAGTGATTAATAAATTCAAAAAGAAACCTCTTGTAATTCCACAAAACAGATTTAATTTTGGTTAATATTCGTCGTGGAATTTCCAATTATCCCCGAGCAAGGATAAAAGGAATTATCCTTTACCTCTTTTTACCATACAAAGGCTGTAATTTCAATTACTTTATTTTATGCCAAAGAAAATCCCATTAAACCTTTTAACGAGGCTTGTTCGGCTACTGTTAGTAATAAATTTGCCCAAAAAATAAAATGCTACGAACATTAAATCTGTAAACATTAAACAAAGCCGTTGAAGACGATGCACTGAGTTCCAAAAAAGATTTTATCATGTTGTATTACACTCTGAATATGAAAGTTTGTGGGTTAGTTTAAATGTTTGGTACTCAATCAAACAAGAGGTAGTTTATGAGATTTTTCGAACTAAATTTCACGGAAATTCTGGATAGACTCGTTTAAAATGATTGATGTTGAACAAAATGATTGTTATGTTTAGGTACATTTAATCAACATTCTTTAGTTATTACTATGATATGAGAGTTTTATTTTTTAAATGAAATTAACAAACAAAGTAGTAAATTATTTAAATTAGCTCATCGGTGGACATGTATTTCACGCAGCGTCATCCAGGCCTAAAGTTTGCGTTATAATAATAGACAAAACATGAAAATTCGTTAAATTCATAGAAATTTTGAAACATATCAGGCACTATGCCTGATACACAATATACACAACGTATTCATGAACGTATAAGACTGCGCTGTGCAGGGATCGATCTCAAAACGTCTGATTCAGATACTGTTTTACCCTATCGACGCAGCATGCCAATAGCGTCAATCATTAATCATTCTTATTCATGATTCAGAGAAACTTGCTGTTTTAAACCGACTTCCAAAAGCAGGAGGTTCTCAATTCGAGTGTATGTCTTTTTTGTATTTATGTTTCTCGATTTTGAATATTCTTTTATATTATAGAGGGTACTTTAGAGGTGGTCCCATATAAATTTCAGCGAAATCAAATAAGTACTTAAGTACTTCATGAAAAATTTTAAATGTTTGAGAAAATATGTATAAATACGAAGAATATTTACATTGACGACCTTATACTTCAGCCAAAGCTTTTTCGTTGATTATATCTATTCTTTTACAATCAATGGGGCTAGCATGCGACCATCTACAACGATAAATCGGGCCTTTACCTATATGGATATTTTCTTAGAATATGGCACTTAGAGTACGTATTTTGTAAGAATATGGCATATTTGGTTATGTGGACTTAATCATGGCATCCAATTGAGTAATTCCGTCTATGTATTTAACATGTGCTTTGGTGTTAGCTAACATGCAGTGCGAGCACAGAACTTTCTCGACTCGTATGTTTACGAATGTTCGTATAGTATGGAGACGGTTTGTAAGCAATAATTTAAATCTATCCAATGCCGCACAGGCAGCTCAAATAAATGTGTGCCTTGTTAATTTTGAATGTTCGTAAATAACTGTAAAATAAAAATTTGCAATGTTACTAAAAACTTGCAACCGACTCCATACTATACTAACATACGAGTTGATAAAGTTCTGTGCTTGCACCGATGATGATAGGATAAAATAATATTTATCTTGTTGATTCGAGTCTTAATCGATGGTCGTATGCTAGCCCTGCTCTGGTCAAGGTAGACGCGATGGATGATGGCGAACCAAGTGGAGAACCTTGTGGGAGGTCTTTGTCCAGCTGTGGGTGTCTCCCGGATGATGGTGTTGATAATAAACAAATAAATAAATAATGTTTATTGATTTTCCAAAAGCATAAATTACAAATAATTCACTTAAATACACAAGGAAAGATAGAAATTTATGCCTGAACTAGGATAATCCTGTCTTTCAGGTGTGTGCTTAAATAACATTTAAAAATCGATTAAATTAAAAATAACTCAAACTAAATACGGATCTTAAATAAATAGAGTGTAGAATCCATTTAACTATTCATAAGAAATAAAAATAAAAAAAGGGTACCTAATTGTGACAATTTTAAACTTAAGCGATTTACATAACTATAACATTTATTAAACCTAATTACATACACATTATGCAAATATTATAAAAATTTACTTAGGTATAATAGTCAGTAGCATCTCGGTTTCATCATACCTACGTCAATTCCTGGAGAACTGTTTGTATAGCCTTTTTACAAATTCTTATGTTTAAGGGATACATTTTATATACTTTAGCATTTATTCTATTATACAATGGAGTAATGGCCCTAGGAATTTAAAAAATCGTGTAATCAGAGTGTATTTTACCCACGAGCGGTCAGTGCATACAATCGAAAATGATGGTGATGGTGATGCGCAAATTTCGGAATCTATCAGGTGAGATTAATTATTTTTGCCTTTGGTAGCCCAACCAATTTAAAACATTTTTAGAAATCAAAATTACGCCGGTGATACCGCGCGCGTCTACTGGTTAGTTACTGGATAAAAACGATTTCCGATTAATTAATGCTTTACCTATTTCTAGTTTATTTATTGGAATGTTTTATGTTGAACCCACGACACAAACGAGTGGTGTTATCGTTTTTAAATTATCTTTTTTTGTATGTGGATTCCCAAACGGAAAAAAAGATTGAATAAATATATTAGTAGAACTCTTGTCTGTAAAGATGGTTTTTAGCGGTATTTCATGGAAACAGGTATCGTCTACAGAGCAAGTTAATAATCAGATTTTTCGGGATCCAAAGATACGGAAGTAAAATTGCAGGTGACTGATTTAAAAAATACATACCTACATATATTTATTATAGTACGCTTTACGACAGTGTGGTACACTCTTTTGCACTCGACTCCGGTACCAGGTACTTAGTTCGATTTTCAGTCGGATGAGTTTAGTAAACGGACATTTCTATTCAAATTCGGGGCTGCATGTATACTGAGATCTGCTGTTGGATCTTAACCTTCATATTGGTTGCCATGACTTTCCAAAAAACAAGGTTTGCACACAATTGAACACTGCTTAATGTCACTGATTTTAGTTAGTACAGTCGAATTTAAAAATGGACAAACACATTTATTTAAGATTTCTGTCAGTTTAATGAGTACCTAATCATAACGGTTTAAAATTCAAATTGGTAAATCATTTTGTTATAGCGACCTCTCTGTGAACTTTATTTTGAATTTAGCGTGCCTCCGTTTTTGACTTAGACTACATATAGATTTATTGACAGGTCTTTATGGAGAAATCTATGCTTGAGAGATCACAGCTATAGTAAACTTTTAAAACAAGGGCCGTAAACTGAAGGTGTTTGAATGTAGGAACCCAGTATAAATATATTATGCTTACGCAACTCATTATTAACATACATTGAAACTGTTTTGCTGTCAGGATAAGTAATATTATTTATTTTTTTACATTTACTTGTCCCGAGTTTAATTTTCTCAGCTCATTTCAACGACGTGTGCTCACTTAGAAAACTGCTGATTAAAGACATTAAGATCTTGAGAGCGTCTCAGCACAAGCATTACTTCTGTGTTGAGTGTAGTTGCCGGTCGTGATCCTCATTTTAATTAGAATTTGTCTCAAAGGTTACATGTAGCAGTGAGATTAAACAAAACTGGGGCATAGTTGCTCTATGTCGCTGGAACTGTTTTTTATAACATGACAATAAAAATAAATGCTGTATAATTTTGAGGGTATGATGATGATGTGTTCATATAATTATGTACAAACATATTAGACGCCACTTTCACTGCATTGTTTTCTATAAAAGTTTTACAAAATATTTTTAGCAGAAAATAAAAACCAGGCCAAGTATAGAACATAGTACGATTGAAGAACTGGTTTTCTCAATACACTGTCAAAACTTATATCTTGAACAATGACATTCGGCAGATAATTTAATGTTATAGTGAAATATACAGGGTCTGTCGTAATGAATGGATAACCCGATATCTGGAGTTGGTCCGGATGTAAGACTAAAAAAGTCGTATCTTTTTGTCAGAATCCATATAAAAATGGCGGAGACTTTCATACTTTTTCATAAATTTCCTGAATTATTTCATTCATTTAGCTGCCATTTCATCAAATTTAAGGTATTTTTGTGTCATTTTTACTAAATTTAAAAAGAATTGTTTCCAAATTTTCATACAATTTTAGGTGTTCTTAACGTTAAAATTGACAAAATTGTCGTCAGGCAATCTTTTTTCCAACTTTTTTCAGAGTGTGAACTTTGATCCTCTACTGTGACAAAAAAAGTATGGCGCTGTGTCTACCCATAATCTTAATTTTTTTTAGTATGTGTAGATTCTAAAAAAGTGTACAAAAATGTGTAGTTTAAAAGCAACATTAAGTTACAGGAGCGAGACCACTGATTGAGGTCAGAATTTTAATTTTTCAAGTAATGTTTAATTTAATAATTTGGCTACAAACAAGGTGTAGTTTCTAAGAAATAAGGAACTAAAAAGTATAACTATACTAAATAGAAAACAAAAAGTCATTTTATTCATGTTAGAAAAATAAAAATCCGTAAACTCTTTCACCACTAAGTAAGTAGGTAATAATAATAATAAATATTCTTTATTGCCACAGAACTTAAAAAATAAACATTTTAACAAAATTAGCGATGACAATGTGGGGCGGCCTTATCGCTTTAAGCTATTTCTACCAGGCAACCCGGTACTTCTAATACAGAGCTGCTATAACAAACTGAAACTTGGCGATGGGCCTTATTATGCTCAAAATAAAAAATGACTATTTTACTTAACCATAGTAAGCTAAATATTACGTAAAGAGCTCATAGTTAATACAATTTTATCCTTTCACAAAAATATCCTCATTCATTGTAAGACATATATACTCTATCACGTACCATACTTAATAGTAGGTACTTCAAATACAGAGCTAAAACAATACAATCTTCAACCGTCAGCCTTCCCCATACAAACCCCGTGTGTTTCGTCGCTTCTTTTCTCTAGTGAAACTCTACGTTAAAGTGCATAGGTGCAAAAGTTAAAGTGCATGCGTAAATAAGGTAGGTCTGACATGTAAGCCTCATATAGCCTCCATATAGCCTCTAAGACATATAGCCTCCTTTATTTCAAAAGAAATAAAAACAAAACAATAAACTAGATAGTGTACAAAACATATTTATTATTGATTTTCATTTATTAAATTTTTAAGTTCCATTCTGCATCAAAATAATTTAATTTTTTTTTACAGCATTCTCAAAAAATCATCAATTTTTTAAGCTACTATAAGACCCGCAAAACAAATACCGATATAGATGTAATAACAGATATTCAAATGTTTTAATTTCAAACTTATCATCTGTCTCATGTTTGGTATCTTCATAACAAGACATTATTCTAAATTATAACAATTAACAAATGCAGAGCATTAAAAAAACCGCCTTCACGTCAAAACTTTGGCTGAATTGAGAATGTCATCAACGTAAACATTCTCCGAAATCATACTTATTTTTTTTAAAGTTTGAAAATTTCAATGAAGTACACAACCGATTTCGATGAAATTTAAATGGGACCAACTATGAGTTTCAAAATAAGTTTATAATTGTTCGAAATATCGTGTAACAAAGACACAAAAAAAACATACAAACGAATTGAGAACCTCCTCCTTTTTTGGAAGTCGGTTGAAAAAACTTCTATTTCACTTCACTTTAAATATTAAACGAAAAGCTTATTGTTCATAGGTCATAACATAGTTATAACATAATTTTTGACAAAAATCTCTAATTCAATGACATATAAACTCTATCACCATTGATATAGCTCCATTGATATTGTTATAGCTCTGTGTGTATAGTGCTCTATAGAGCACTATAGCACTTCAAATACAGAGCTATAACAATAGAAACTTAAAGCGTCATCCTTCCCTACACAACCCCGTGTGAGTCGTGGCTTCCATTCTCTAGTTAAATTCTAAGTTGAAGTGCATAGTTACTGACATGCGTTTATGCTGTTAACTATGAACGTGTATGTCAGAAGTTGAACTTTGTAACCGCGGCAGATAGAAATGTCTTTTACGAAAATTGTTTAAGTAGTTATAAAATTGGTTTTTGATATGATATTAGGATGTAGAGGATGTCTGACTACTATAGTTTTAAAACAGTTTCCGATTTGATTCGTGAAATATATATACCTAGGTACCCATCTTTTTTTTTTTTATAAATATTTCTGTCACTCACACAACATTATACTAGATAACTGATATACTTAAGAAATATATAAACATAAATAAATAAATATAAACATTCATATTGAATAAATACATATTTTTTATTAGAATAAACATAACTAAACATATAAACATCCATGACTTAACGACTAATATCTGTTTTCATCACACAAATATCCGCCGCCGCCGGGATTCGAACCCTGGACCTCTGGTATAGAAGGCAATGTATGCTACCGCTACACCAGCCGGTCGTCAAATCTATTCCTTGACTTTTGGTTAATTTTACTCAGTAAGTAATTAATATTGATTTTTTTATTTTACTTTTTCTCTTCATGTATTGATCTTAAACTATCACGTCCTCGAATTTCGAAAGTGACACATTAGTCACCCTGTGTATACACATTAAACAACGAATATTTTTCAAATTTTTTATGCGTTCTGAAAGCCATGAAAGACCTTATTAATTATAAAGCTACCATAACGTATCTATCCTCTTGGTCTTTAGCCCTAATATATCACCACAAGGTACTACAGGTTAGTGGGTTATGATGGAGTTAATCACTTTCACATCAAGTCATATGGGCGATCAAAATCTGCACAGGTGACTTTAACTGTGAACCTATAAAAATACACGCAATAAAATTTTATAGAAAACTGAAAAGGTTTCTTTGAGTAAGCATAAATTCTTTCTATAAACTGTATGATACAAGGCTATAATTTAATAAATCACTCTAGCAGTAAAAGAGAAAACCCTTTTTCACGAGTAATCAAACGAATATTTCGTTTCTTTGACATACAAACTAACCCTTAAAAAGTGAATTACTTTTGTAGCATTTTTGTGTCTATAAAAATAAAAATAATTTATCTAGATGTTATTTCATTTATTTAGTACTAGCTGTTGCGCGCGGTTTTACCCGCGCAATTTCGATTCCCGCGGGATTTTCGGGATAAAAAGTAGCCTATACGGATTCGGAAGAATCCCTCTAAGTAATGGTAAAATAAATTTTGAAATCGGTCCAGTAGTTTTTGAGCCTATTCAATACAAACATACAAAATACAAAGGTTTCCTCTTTATAATATTAGTGTAGATTATGATATTTATTTTATAGAGTGTAAATTAGATTAATCAAATAATACACATAAAGTGGCATACAAAATAGATAATGCAATATTAAGCTTCAGGAAAAAAAAGTACCCGAGCCACCTAAGCTTGTTTGCCAATATTTATCACAAACATCAATCGTACCAAGATTTTCAAGTACTTTAATCTTTGCCTTTCAAACATCAACTTTTTCCCTTTAAGGAATATTTTTCCACGTTTTAGTTATAAAGAGTAGGTACCAAAATCAGCAATATCAAGTTGAAACGTGGTTATACAACTTACGCCAGTAACAGTGTAGATTCATCTGGAAAAAGCAGATGATGTCTTTCAGGTTTAAATAAAAGACAAAATGAAGAAACGCGACTCAATCAAATCTAATTTCACTAATGACAAGTCGGTACCTATTAAAATCATTGCCAGAACCTAAGTTTCTTATTCCAACTCATTTAAGAAAAGCAAAGTGAGAATTCATAACTGTGATTTCAATTCTAACGCTGAATTTCAGTCATTATTCTAAATTTTCTAAAGGACTAAGTTTATAGATGAAAAGTGCTTTTAATTTTCACTTAAGTACCTATTGGGAAATGGAGTTTATTTGAGTTTTAAGAGGAGTTATGTTAAAGTTCAACTTGGAACTAGTTAAAGTTTACTTAGCTTCATTAAAATTCTACAATTCAATTTGCCAAAACGTACTTATTCTTACCCGTTCTATTTTATGGTAAGTAAAAAGTTCGTATTTATTTCGATGCATTTGCTGCGAGAAATTGTATTTGGCTATGAAAAGATCCACCAATAAATGCCTGGATAGGTGGATAAGCGATTTTCCAAAAAGGCGACTAATCGGAACATCCCTCGCTTGGTTACTTCTTTCGGGTCCAATCATTTATAAAATCTGCTGCTAGTTTATTTATTTATACTTTATTGCACACAATTACAAAAAGAAAACATATACATATAAAATATATACATAAATAAATACCTAAGTTTTAATACAAATCTTAATCCTACAAGCTAATAATAATACACATATAAGAATACTTCTTCTAATGTCGCTCAAGTTTATTTAAAAGTTCTTCTGTTAGGTCAAGGTAGTTGGTATCGGCATAATTGAGAACGGAGAGGAATAGAGAATGTGCTAAACAAATTTTCGTTGATACAGGCGTTTAAGGGCGTTTTTGATGGCAAACATCTTCCAGCTCACTGCCTCAACTTGAGGTTTCCAAGACAAAGTTTTATCAAAAAATATACCTAAGTTTGTGACCTTGTCACTATAGCTAATACCCACACCATTAAATATTAATTTATCAACCATATTTATGTCTATTCGACTAATCATATAAGAACTGCCAATAATGATATTTTGCGATTTTGTTGAATTCACATTCAGACCATGTGATTTGCTCCACTGAGATATTTGTGGTATAAATCTGTAAATCGTCTGCATACATGTGGTAGGAAGAAGATATGTTGAAAGAAATTGAGTTCATGAAAATTGAAAATAGAAGAGGAGACAACACGCCATGTTAAGAGAGCCCATTATTTGTAACAAAATATCAAAGTCCACATTCTTAAAGGCGTTACTGAAATCTAACAAAGTCAGTATGGTAAGGTGAAAATTTTCTTTAGCCTTACGTATGTCATCAGATATTTTTACTAATGATGTTACGATGCTGTGTCCAGTTCGAAAGCCTAACTGTTAAGGGCTCAAAATATTACGTTTATTAACAAAGGAAAAGATTTGGTTACGTATGAGACGCTCCAGGACTTTGGACAAAAAAGGTAAAACAGACATAGGATGGAAATCGGAAAAGAACTGTGCGTCTTTCCATTAGGTGGGAAAGGAATTCGTGATAATAGATTTATTTATTTATTTATTCTTCTTTGTACACAAAGATAAGGAATATTTATACAGAACAATTTTTAACATACATAGCACAATTAGCAGCCTTATCATCGCTTATAATATTTAAAGATATTTATGATAATAAGAACTAGGAAGTCGAGTAGGATAATTATCATCTTTCGACTGACACCGTCATAGCCCACCGAATTTGAAGTGATCGATGTACTCTTCACATCACATTCAGTAAATGGACTGAAGGAAAAAGGTTCGTAAGAAGGAGCAGGCAAAGAAGTAATACGATGTAATGTGCTACATTTAGCATGGCCATCAATGTAACAAGAAGCAGAAAAGTGACTATTCAGGTAACAATACCTATGATCTATACATATAATAAAATGGTAGGAAAGTCAAAACTGTACATTGAATATTTTTTTAAAAGAATACTTGGGGTATGATCTACAATCGAAACAGAAACAAAAAATATAGTTTTTAGAATTTTTGTCTGTTTGTCTGTTTGTCTGTTTGTCTTTCCGGGATAAACTCAAAAAGTACTGCATGGATTTACTTCAAATTTGGCATGAAGATAGTTAAGAAGTCGGGTCAACATATAGGCTACATATTATCACGCTAGCAGTGTTATAATCGTAGGTGCGTTTGGTGCTGCATAGCGTTCACGCAGACGACGTCGCGGGCAGCAGCTAGTTATAAATAAATGAATTGAATTGAACTGAAGATTTAATATCGATATAATTTGGGAGGTTATGGTTTGAATTTTTGCCGACTCCTGAAGTTTTTAAAACCTTCCAGACTTTAGCTGGGTTTTGGTTTGTTACAGAGTTATGGAAGTGTCTTTGTGAGTCCCTGCACACAGTATTACAGCGATTTCGTAGTTTCCGATATCTATCACAGTTAGTTTCAGTAGGCTCTTTCTTAAAACGTAGACGTGTACGATTGTGCTTCGTCATGAGTGACTTTATATCACCGGTGAGCCATGGCGCAGGAAGAAGCTTCATTTTGACTGGTTGTACTGGGACATGGCACTCATAAAGCTCCGTCAACAAATGGTTAAACAATTCCACCTGGGAATCAACAGTTTCAGCATTTAACACAACGTGCCAATCCAGTTTTTCAGCATCATCAAGTAAAGTATTTTCATTTATAACACCAAAATTTCTTTCCAGAAGAGTTCTCAGCTAAGATTTAGGGGGATGGATCTTATGAGATAAGAAAAGGAGATCGTGAAAAGAAAATGCATCAGCGTCAAGTTTTCCATATTTTTGAACATGGTTAAGACAGAGGAGACAATCTTTAAATCCAGAAGGGATGGTTCAGAATAAGGGGAATGTTGAGTGGCTAACGTAGATAAAAAATTGAGATTGCATGAATTGATAACCGACCGAAGCTTACGCGCATGATTGTTACTTTTTAGCAGGCAGGTATTAAAATCGTCCATGATTATCGTGTGTTCATATAATGGTACTAATAGTTCCAGTTTATTTTCCAGACGAGTGTGTTGAAGAACTCACAACTTTGTATGGAAAATGTGAACGTAGGTAAATTGCTACTCCACCACCTGAGCGCCTAAGACGATCATTGCGTAATAAATTAAAACCAGGCCGAGAGTACGAAGTTGATGAGAGACAGGTTTTCAGCCAGGATTCAGAGATAAGAATGGCATAAATTCCCTTATAGTCGAATGATGCCAGTATGGTGTAGGATATTAAAGTTATTCAGCTTATATCACAGCTTTGGCAATAATATAAATATAAAAATATAAAATCCCCAGTGATCACACCAACTACATGGACCCAAAGTAAGCATAGCTTGTGTTATGGGATACCATGTAGCGAACTAGAGGGAACCTAGAATATAAGTACATAAATAGATAAACACCCAGACACGAAACATTTTTTTTCTTCCATGGAACAATGCGGAAATCGAACCCACAACCACTGGCGTCTAAGTCAGACAAGTTTACCCCATGGCCAAAATGGTCGTCGAATATGTTTTGGTATTCAGTACCAATTCTATAAGAGCCAATTCTATCCTAAATCCGTGCACTCATCGTCTCTTACAATTAGGTGAGATTTTAGTCGGTTAAAAACTGTTTAAAAATATAAGAAAAAATGCAGGTTACACCGGGGTAATATTTATTATTCCCATTTATTTATCATGAAAACTCAATATCAATAACAGTATCAAAAGTAACGTGCATTGGTGCAAGTGTTTTTCAACGAGTCAATCATAGAGAAAGATAAATATACCAAAAGGAATAGAGAGCCTAATCAACGCCTTAACTTGTCACCCCAATTGACGCACCGCCATTTTGTTAAGCGCCCCTGCTGCCATCTGAATGTCGGTCCAATAATTAATACTGTAACGTGGCTCCTAATATTGTAAACACCACATTATCTCGCCCAGATAAAGTTACATTACTGGGATTCGAACCCAGAACCTCAGCTCAGCTTGCCGGGCATAAATCACCCGAAAACACCACAAGATAACAAGGAGATCACAAAATACTACATCAACATATGCACATGCAAGGAGGAGCAGCCATTTTGTGACTGTCAGCAGACCTTTTGTTTGATTGGTGTATTACAACTATAGACATCTATCGTGGTAAAATTACAACATGACCGGTCCATTTTGTTGCATGTGATAAAAAATAGCTGTCAAATTGAACTACTTTAAGAGTGACACCCCTAGAGTCAATTCTATATGAAACCCTCACCTTTAAAATCTAATAACTGGATCCAATTCAGTAAACCAACATCCTATTCTTTCTAAAGAGATTTTTTTGTTCCTTTCTTCACTAAATGTGAACAAAAACTCAGAACTTTCCGGTGATCTTATAAAAACGTGTTCCTAATAACGTGTCGTGATTGTCATTCGGCTTTCTATGTCTATACGCGTAAGACCCCTCATTAACCTAGTTTGATGAAACTCGGCCGCCGATCAGATAAGAGTGTTCATTTTCTAGCCACCCTCCACACTTACCAAAATTCCACGCAATTTCAAAGTTTTCGTACGGTTTACCTTAAAAAAAGACACGATATATCATACTTTGACTCATACTTTAGACGTTGGGAAAGTTGTTGTTTTTGCGGATATACCTACTTAATAGGTAACTTTTGTTATCAAAACAGTTTTTGTTTTGATAGGTAAAGAATGTTTTTTTTTTAACAAGGTAAACGAAGCAATAAATCTTCATCTTTGATGTGTTCATTAAGACGAGTTTATTTTTAAAAGTATTAGCTGAATTGTTTAAATGTTCATTTTCTTTTTTAACAGAGCCTAAATAAACCATAATTTTTTAACAAAAAACTTTTATTTTTATGCATGTTATGATATGTTCAGTTTGTACACTATATTTTGATGCTCTCAAAGTCTTTTCGTTAACCTTCATGAAATTTGGCAAGAAGCTTAATTACTGTTCAACTTAAAGAAAAAATCTGAAATTGATGTAGGTATGTAAGCATATTCTATGACGACCACTTTGGCGATAGGGTAACACTGTCTGCCTCAGACGCCAGTGGTCACGGGTTCGATTCCCGCAAGGAATAAGAAAAAAAGTTTCGGGTCTGGGCGTTTATCTATATAGGTATGTATTTTATTTATATTCTAGGTTTCCCCCTAGTACGCTACATGGTGTCCCATATCAGAAGCTCTGCTTAGTTTGGGGTCGTGAAAATGGTGTGATTGTCTGGGAATTTTATTTATTATTTATTTATCTTATGAAGAAGCAATGCTGGCGTGAACCCGTGACCTCCAATTTCGACCTCAATGTTACTTTATACAAAATTCGTGAACTGAAAGTCAATCACACCAACTAAAAGGCGCCAAACTAAGCAAAACTTGTGATATGAGATATCATGTAGCTTTAATTAGATGTGCCAGAGGCCAGACATTTTCAGCCTTCTTAGTAAGCAGGGATGTTGTGAAAATCTTATCCTTTCATTGTTTTCCTTAATAGTTACTGCAATTTTCATGGCTTTACGAATCATTTTTAAACTTGTAATTTAAAACAAAAACATCCTTCTTTGCTTGTTTATATCAGAAACATTAAATAACATTTGACAAGGAGAAAGTTATCTCTGTACAAACACATAAGTTGTTAGTTACTCAGTAAATAAAAACAAACAGAGGCGGGTACATATTTTCTTTACGAATCTTTATTATATTTTCTTTTAGTAAATAGCACCTTTATACTTTCTTTAACAATAGTTAAGATATTTTACTAGCTGTGTAGTGCAGTTTTACACGCGCAATTTCTAATGACGCGGTTATATCGCCTTTGTGAAATTTGAAATAAATAAAAAAAGAAAATCAAACTACTTTACGAAAATAATTGAAATCGGCTCAGTTATTTTCATGTACTTACAGCAAAAAAATTACATTCCACCCAATTATATGAAAATCCTTTTTAATTCTAACATAGCCATTGCGAAAATAACCACTTTCATTTGACCTCTCTTCACGTGGTATTGGTATACATATTGCCGTCCACATATGAGGTTAAGTATAAAGACCGTTTTGCGTTCCAAATGGCAAGAACCAATATACATAATTACAGCGCAATCTTAGCTTTGCATTTTACATTATTATGGGCATTCAGCCATTGTTCACATTCTTAACCTACTTTAAGAGGGTTAAGCTTTAAATGTTTTTTCGCATTATGGATTAACATTATCACGCTTTGATTTGGTAGGCCATGCTGGCACTGCTTTAAATTTGATGCTTTTAATTCTATGCCACATCTTTATTTATTGCCATATTGGTTTTCAACAGATAGTCCTTAATAAATATATGGATGGTGAGTGTAAACAATGATAATACTGATGAACTTCTATTGCAAAAACTGTTGCGGCCAATTCAACCCTCACTAGTCGTATACTCACTTGCTGGTGAGTTACAACGAAAGAAGCAAATGGTGATATATACTGAGCTGTTGTCATTTTGGATAAATTTTATTTCTTAAGTCCTTTTTTATTGTAACATATTTTTAATAACGAATACATACTAACAGCGTCATCTTAGATTTGCATTTTACATTATAATGGGCATTTAGCCATAGTTCACATTCTTAACCTACTATAAAATGTTATGGATTTTGCGCATGTTATGGATTAACAATATCACGCTCTTAGTGAATCTATAGATGATGAGTGTAGACGATGATAAACAATGATCATACTGATGAACTTCTATTGCAAAAACTGTTGCGGCCAGTTCAACCCGCACTGATTGTATACTCACTTGCTGGTGAGTTACAATGAAATAAGCAAATGGTGATGTATGCTGAACATATGCTGAGCTGTTGTAATTTTTGTCAAATTTTATTTAATCATTTAATGTTTAGTTCTTTTTGTTTGTTACAATTTTTTACTGACGAATAAACAATTAATTTATTTTTTCTTAAATATAAAATTAAGCGTAAAAATCCTAACTTTTAACAAACCTGTTGATTAGCATCATCAATTTGTTGAATATATTTGGTGGCTGCAACTTGCAATGAAGATAAAAGCATTGGTGAATAAGCAAATTTGCTAGCTCAAGGTTCTTAATATTTTATCTAAAGTTTGATCTAAGGAAATTGTCGGGAAGACACAAAGTTTAGTTTTATGAAAATCTTGGCCAACAGTAGCTGTGGCACCGCTGAATATACTCTTATAGTGAAAGCAGCAATTCATGACCAAGCTGCTATATCTAAGCATTTTCTAGCAAATAATTAAGTAATTAATTCTATTTTGCATTCACAGTTAGTTTGCCTCCAGCTGTTAGGTTGGCTGCCATGAGCCTTGGGTTACCATATTAAACTTTTATCACAAAATACCGTTTGTATTGCTTATAATGTATGCACCTACATTTTTGAACGTCTAGTACACAATATTATTTCATATTCGTTGTTCGTCTTGATGTTAATTAAATAATTAATAATGAGCACCCACAGATTCGTTTTAAAGACACCTGCATTTTCTATTTGCCAGCATTTAATGGCTACCTATAGGATGCGTGAAAGATCTCGTCCAGGAACACAACAATTCTGCCTTCAACACGATTATATCTCAACATTGTAAGGTATCTGTATCTCCAGGCTTCAATTTCATGCCTGTCCATTAGTAACTTTCTTTTTTACCCACATCTTTTACATCGAAATTCTACTGGTTAAATAATTTTCCATTATGTAGTACGACCTCGATGTAAATTTAAATTGACTCTTAAAATAATATGCTAAGAGTTTCCTTTATGTCGGTATATCCTTTATCGAGTGTCGAGTATTTTATTTCGCCCTGCATATAGATCAAAATCGTCTTATAAGATGTTCTTATCTGGCTTGCGTCTTTTTCTTGGTGTGGTTTTTTTTTGTGATGTGGAAGTCGCTACTACGATTTCTTTACTGAAAGCTTTTTCAGGTATGCCTAAACAAGAAATAAAGCCAAATATTTTCAATTCTATAGCAATGTGGAATTTGCCTGGAATCCGGAAAAATGTATATTTTCTTACGAAAATTTCTTAATGCAAGTATAGGCCCTTCGTTGTCTTTTTCTTTTTCACAAAAAGTTCGCACTGTTAATACAATGTTTCTTTTACTACTTTGAATCTTTTTCGGCATGATACAAACAAATTAAATTTATCACAAAAATAATAGAAAAACGCGGGCAATTCACATAAACTGATATGAAAACTTTCAGGGAAACTGCACAGTCGTGCCAACAAAGAGATAACATACTTCAGAGGTAAACCAACTGTGAACGGTCTGTAGTTACTGCAACTGTCAGCAGATCAACGACAACAACATACTTAATGGCGACCGAAAACAAAGCACTTCAGCACGGTTTAGAGATCAAATAAGACTAATTAAATATTTTTTAACAACACCATGAGTCCTAATGTGCCAAAATGAATAATCTTAGAAGAGTGACATAGGGTTGACTTTAGCGTAAAAAAGACAAACATAACAGCCCATTTCCTAAACTTTAAATAAGTGTACCTTTACTTTGTAACGGGCAATAAAATACTATGGAAAACGAGTTACGTTATTCACTTAAGAGAATTTTGCATTGAAATGAAATATGTTTGTTTTAAATTTGGTACTTTTGGAAAATTCATGGACTAAAAAAGTATTTTAAAGCAAAATAAATTTACAAAACCATTCCGGTGTTTAATATTTTTTTCACCCTATTGTGATTTTTCAAGGGCAATACCTTTTTTTCTGAAATTTTATTTCTAGCAAATACCGATGTTACTCATCAGCAATAATTTATGAAAAAATAAGGAATTATAAAAAAAGTTGCGCAATTCTAAAGGTAAGCTTTTAGAAAAAAAAAAACAAAAAAGTACAATATGCCTATCTCCAAAACTATTAAATTTAACCCATAGAAAGGCTTTAAACAAGTAACCCTGTATAAATATATATTAATTATTATGAAACATTGTACTTTACTGAAATAAAGTTCCAACAAAATAATTTGTATGTAATGATAGCCAAATTCCTACTAATAAGCAATTCGGTCATTGGTGTACAATGTTAAATATTTGATAATTACGTACTGTATTTAAAACAAAGTGGGAATCAGCATGTGTTACCTGATGGCCACCTTGGTAGCTTTACATCAATCGATACGAATTTTCTTGAACTCGATTCTAAAAATAAAGTGATAGTTATTTATGTCACTCAATAGTACAATCGAGCAATTGATTAATTTCAGCTCACATGTTGAATGGGTGATCGAATTGTAAAAGTTAAAAGCAAACTTTGATTACCAGACTAAAGAAGAAATAGAAAATTGAGGTTACCTTTTAAGGGTGGTGTCTGTCACTTGTGACCACCGGATCTATAGAGATACAGAAATACTTAAGTACTTAAATACTTCACGCCTGTTTCCTTTCACAGAAATATCAAGTTAGAATAAATAGTATAATTAAACTTCGGTTTAAATTGTTGTGCCGCAAGTTACATTGACACCCCGAATAGTACCTAAAGAAAAAGGAGAGAGGTTATGAATATTTGATGAAAAATGTAAAATAATTAAAAAGAACAACTTGCGTACATTTCGAATAGTTTTCCATTGTTTGCCTCACGGTTTTGTTAATATTGTTTTTTTAAAGAAGACTTTTAAGTTTACCGTCAAAAGACATAAATAAACAAAATATAACAGGTAACTATTGTTCCAAAGGCAAAGACATCTTCTGCCTAATTATTGGCTCAAAATGGATGTTTTCAAAACTATGTAAAAGGTTTTTCAGTTTATAGTTCAGTTCTGATCAAAACTCTTTTCAACATTATAATAATCTTTTGAGAAATTAACAAACATTCCTTTCGACATAATTAAAATTGTTAACAACTCATATTCTTAAATAAAATACTTTTTAACCGGAACTTTTGGTGTCTACGACCTGTCGACAGCCTTTGCGCCGTGCCTTTTGTTCGTGGCCACTGTAATTTCTTATACGCGCAATAAATCCGACAATTAATTAAATTGAAAGCTTACATCTAAAATTATAGGTCAATATCATATATCCATTCTAGCGTACGATTGTAAACTAATTCATATTGATGAGTTTTGATAGATAACGCAAATGCAATCGATCAAGCATAGCTTCGAACTACATCATCCATATAGATGTCAACGAAGCGTTTTATGGTCAGTGAAATTCTAATACGAATCTCTCAGGATTTACGGGGTGTAAGATGAGTAGTACTGAAACAGAAATATTAATCCAATACTTAAAAAACTTTATTAAATTTACTTAAATATAAAATTAATTTTGGGTAGTGGAATAAGGTTCGCGACCAAGATTATTAAATTTATTATTTCCTCAGCACAATCTAGCATCGAGATAAAAACTACACTCTTCCTTATATTATAAGTCAGTTTGAATTAATATATATAAACTAATCTTTCATACCACCAGTTGGAAAGCCTAACTCTAGGCTATTAATCAAGTCAAGGCTTTTTACCCAAAGAAGACCCAAGAAGTTTAAACATCGCCCTTCCATATCATCTTTCAGGATTGAAAAACATCCATCTGCTCTAGACCGCGGAATTTCAGACATATTATCTTGTTTTAATCCAAGACAAAGTCAACGTACAAAATTTTGACTATCCAGATTTTAATTATCCAAATCCGTAAAAAAGCGTGAAACGTAAACCATCGTGAGGACTTAAATTAGACTTTTTGTGATATTTTCATAACGGCCTCTCCGTATGCTGAAATAACCTTGTAAACCGATATCTACGTAAAAAGGCAAAGTCCTTAGGTTCGAACAAGTTTTTTGTGAAAAGAGTCCACCAAGTACGTACTTGTAAAGTTCTCATCAAACATTTCAGAAAGTGACGATGGAGAAAACTCAACAGCATTTTAAGGGCGTTTCCAAATTGAGGCAGCGATTGATACTTCAATATTTTAATAAAACCATTCTGGCGAGACATTTTAGGAAACGATTCTTTGTAGCTGCATTTTTTGGTGAGCACTTTTCGTGCTTATTTGAAATGAATCTATTTTAGAATGAGAGAGTATTGAAAACTTTTTATTGTATTTTGATTTAAAAATTCTGGCATATAATAATTTAAAGCTTTCTTGAGCTCTGATCATGACTTAGGCTCAGATTCGCTGAAAATCTATGGAGGACAAAAAATCTATATAAGTACGACTAGAGTTCAAATCATAAGCATTCATAATATGCTCCTTAGCAATAAAAGGCGACGATAAGCAAAACGCTGATTTTCAACCGCTGCTGCATGCGAGGCTGAAACAAACTCATTTTTGTGAAAAAAAAAAATAGGAATAGGTACCTACCTACACAGAAAAGTTGGAGCGCATACGGCGCCATACAAAGGAGACGCTTGAAGGATTTTATTAAATTTACTTATTTATTAAAAAAAAAAAACATTCTAAATTATTGAACTTTATCTTAGGATGTTTTACATTTATTTATTTTTCAAAGTACTATAAAATTTCTTAAAATAAAAATGGTAGCAAGATTTCTGTCCGAACGCCTTATAAAAAGAACGCCTTATACGACTTACAAAAATATTAATACTTTAATAAAGTCTACGTTTGATGTGTACATAATGGCACATACAGTTCAATCAAAGAAATCTATTGAGATAATTCCCACAGGCTATGAAGGTTGGTATTATGCACAGATAATATCACCACGGAAAAAACAAATTTGGACTGTCTTGAAAAAAATATGAAAATGAACGGTTTTAAATATTAATAGTGCGACTGAATTACTAAGTGGGCGACTAAAACACAGACTATTTAATCATAAAAAAACAAGTAGGTTGGTTAGGTGCAAAATATTTAAAAACATAATGTCTACATTCATACATTTATGCTCGAGCCGAGCGAACGAAGCGAGCGGTGCCGCGGCAGCGACCGGCGAAGCGCCATAAACCCTAGAGCTTTTTTAAATAACCCCGACGTGGTTTGTGGCACAGATTGTGGATGAAATAGTAATTTAGAAGGCAACTTAGATTTTTGGAGAAAAGAAAAGAAGTCTGTTTAATTAGCACCCTTTAATAATGTTATTAAGTCGCTGTTTCATTGATTCTTCGTCACTCGCAGTCAGTCGCTCACTTAATCAAAACAGTAAGCCAAATTCATTATTTTTGTTACCCTTTAAATTTTTATTTACAGTTACTCGATTAAATACTACCCAATATTAATGTTGACCTAATTAATTACTAGCCGAAAAATAATAATCAGAGGTAGGTTTGTTGCACCATATAAGAGAAACACGCCACTGAATTTATCGTCTAAATGGCAAAGCCTCATTGCTATATTACGGTTAATATATTTTTTCCCATTTTTCCAGCCTCTTAAGCCTATGCCATTCATTAGTGGAGGCCTATTTCTTACCTCCATGTTGGAGTCATTTGAATAGACGTCATTAATTTATGCCATTAGGAAATCCATTATTGAATAACTTTAATGAACCTAACGGTGTAAATAAGGTCTAAGGGCATTATAGAAATAATGGTTTGTCTTGAGAAATTAAACTAAGCACTTGTTTTATATTATAAGGATAGGACGTTTGTCTTCCAAGTACAGTGTCAAATGTCGAGTGAATAGGTTTCTCGTGGTACACGTCCACCCACGAGAAACCTATTCACTCGACATTTAAAAGTACTAGGACTGTAGGTACTTGGTTTTTGTAAAATTTAAAAAAAATATTAAACAAAGAACTAAATTTAATCTTTGTTTCCAGCCAAAGATATGTAACACTAATATTGCCTCTCTCCCGCGCCCGACAAGCAATCTTTTGCAATAGCAACGAAAATCTAACGGCGACTCAGAAAGTTAATTAAATAAATTTTTATTATTTTGGATTAATTAAAAATAAAAATACCCCTGTTCGATTTTCAAATTTTCCTCCTAATTTTTTTGAGAGCCAATTCATATTTTCTTGTTTCATTAAAAAATGGATCTGCATCGAGAACATTTTCGCGCTATGATTATATAGCGAGTACAAACGCGGTCGTTTTATTTTGTAAGGATGAACATAGAAGTAGTCGTCCTACGACGGTTATCAACGAAGAAAGTGTGCCGGCAGTAAAAAAAATTCAGCATACTCTGCAAATTGGTGCAGGAGGTATTCATAAGATTTTTCACGAGTACCTTTGCGAAAGGAGGAGAGTTTCCTGCTGGGTGCCGCCAAACCTCACCGAAACTCGGAAGCAGGGCCGTGTGGATTGGTGCCGTGATATAATACAATCATTTAATGCAGGTTCGTCAGGCGCGTCTAAAACAAGTGACGAATTCTGGATTTATCAATAAGATATGTGGAAGAGGTATCTGCTGAGGACTGAAAAAAATGTATTGAAAATTGGTTCATACGCATGAAACTTTGTATACAGGCTCGTGGAGAGTTCTTTGAAAATATTTTTTTCAAATAATTTAGTTTTTGAGGTTCTCAAAACTTTCTGAATGCCCCACGAATTTATCCTTTATTGTACACATAAATCAATATTATAACAAAAACAAACTTATTCTTTATCCTTCTAATTTTGACCTTCATCTCCCTTGAAGTTAAGTGTAGATAAGATCGAATATCACAGCCCAAGGATTAAAGAATTACGGGTCATAGTGTAGAGAATTGCACGATAAATACTTTTTGTGCTGACCTTAATTGGCTTTTGAGCAATAGATTGGAAGATATTAGCATACAACTGATTTTCGCAACCTTTTGACCTCTGTAACATTTTAGCCTAAAATTCAGCCCACTAGAAATTTTTGCGCAGATTGATGTTTAAAACGCCTAAAATGACTGGGCTATAAAAAAACAAAAGGCTAGCGAATAATGAAATAAAACAGCTCTAAAAAGTTTCAACAATAAAATAGGCCAGTGAATAATTTAATTACATGTTAAAAATCAACCTTGTTCGAACCACTTTTTATTTAATAGGTTATCGAGCAAAATAGGCTATGAAGAAAATGTGTCATTAATGCAAGAATGCCGTGCTTACGGCTAGCACGCCATTTTGACCGTACCATAATCTTATTCTTGACCTAAATAATACTTATTGACCAAGTTATGATTATACATAATGTACTTAGAAATGTTGGAATTGTCGTGAATTCGGTCTAACTCTGTTAATTATAATTTCCATGGTTTTCTATAGTGTAGGTAAGTAAGTATTCAAAACTAACCTTTTGAGTACTTCAACTACATTTTATACCATTTCACGATTTTTAACCACTAATTTTTTAACAAGATTTTATGTAGCATATTAAAATCTTTAAGATCGATATCGATTAAAACGTGAATAATTATTGAATAAATCTGATTGTGTAACCAATGTTTGGATACTTTAAATTCCCACTTTAAGCATAAGGCGCCAAGTTCTGGCGCACGGGAGCCCTTTTTCCACCATACTTTTCCATCTGCTTGTGAAAATCTAATAAATATCTGTAATACAAGATAAAATACTGAAATTTCACTTTATTTGCTCATTTAACGTTCTTTTCAACCGACTTCCAAAAAAGGAGGAGGTTCTCAATTCGTCTGTATGTTTTTTTGTGTCTTTGTTACACGATATATCGGACCATTATTAAGCATTGATTTTGAAAATTGTTATTTCATATGATAGAGGATACCTCATAGTTTGTCCCATTTAAATTTCATCGGAATCGGTTGAGGACTTCATTGAAAATTTCATACTTTTGAAAAAATACGTATGATTTCGGAGAATGTTTACGTTGATGACATTCTCAACTCAGCCAAAATTTTGACGTGAAGTCGGTTTTTTAATGCTCTGCGTTCGTTGATTATTAAATATTTCTAAGTTCATATAAAAACTGATATCAAGGTTTACATGGAGAGGTTTCATGGCTTATGTACCTACTTAGCTAGTATTTCGTTATCAGTACCCAACATAGAATAAAATTTCACCTAAAAATTAATATACAATTCAATCAGCGAAAACTTCTAAAACTGAACTCGCATCTGACTCATATTACTTTTTCATTTCGTTGCCAAGTATTATGTAGTACTAACTTAATTATTATGGGCAACCCTACTAATTAATACGTATGGACGGAGCTCATATCGCGCACAACAGCACGTACGTCGCGTTAGTCTTCAACTCGTACGAATTGTACTCGCACTTTTCTAGTTTGGTGATGTCAATTGAAATCTTATGTCGATCAATTCAAAATAAAAGTAAAGTTGTGAAAGTCATTAATTTTCTTAATTTTATGTATTAATTGAAGCTTATTAAGATATGCTTTTCTTTTTATTTAATAATTGAAAAACTAGTTGTTTAATTACTAAAATATTTTATGCTGTATATTATTTTATATTGTGAATTATTATTTTATCATAATATAACCAAACACAGGCAAAGTTATAAAACAAATGCCAGCCCTGATCTTTAAAGTCATGTTCTTATCATTGTTTTTTTTTTCTTATACGAAAACGGCACTTGTGGGTATTAGCACCTTTCAATAACATTAAATCTAAGATAAATATTGCAGAGTTCTTTTTTTTCAAAGCAATTTCGCTTATTTTGTGCGAGCTGAGTTTGTCCAAATTGAACACTAACCTTGTGTGTGAGTGGCATCACAGGCAGATATAGTGTCGAATACATGTTGGTTTCTATTCATTTTATCCCTCCACTAGACGTGAACTATCGTATATTTTATATTATACATATAACCCGAATACTAAAAGGCTCGAAGCAGGGTTACCTACGAGAAGATTTTGGTAGGCGCTTATTTTTGTTTATTTCTATCAGGGACTGCATATCGGTATAAATTTTTTCAATAGTACTAGTAAAATTTCAGTACCCTTATTAGTGTACTGCTTCATCAAACACAATAACTGTACAAGTTATCAAAATCTAAATTTATTAAATCAGTACCCAAATAATGTATACCGGATTCATTTCTGTAGATGTTTTTAGTACAGAAATATTTTAACCGATTTAATTTCGGTACCGAAATGTATAGGTCAGCATATGTACCTACGCTTCATAGGCTTCAACTAAACTATCGAACATTCTACAGTTATTTAAAAATAAAATTTTAATATCAATATTAATATTAATACCGGAAAATATCAGTTAACTGAAAAAAAATCAGTTATGCTACAATAATAAAAAAGGTACACGAATTATTTCAGTATGAAATCCTGTACTGTTATTTTTAAATACATTTATTTAACGGTAAGACGTCATTCAGAAAAAAAATGTACAAAAATTCATACCGGTATGCAGTCCTTGATTTCTATCGTCTTGAGTTGTTCTCTTTATAAGATTTATTAAGAAAAGATCGAGTGATTTTCGATTATACATAAACTAATTTAACAGTGATATAATCCGGTTAAAAAGGTACATTCTAGATATTGTTTGTTTCTGATAATATTCTGAATTTAAGAAAAATATCAGCTGTTCCTGTTAAAAATGTTTGATAATGTATTTTTGATTATTATTGAAATTTATTTTTCATTGTTTATGAAACTTGTGTATTTAAAAAAATCTAAACTTATGAAGCATTCGAATCTTTCTGCCTAAAATTCTTCATCATCATCATCATAATCATCACAACTCTTTGTAATGAGCCCACTGCAGGGCATGAGTCTCTCCCCTGGGCGACTAGGAGGTATAGGACATAATCCACCAAGCTGGCCCAGTGCTGGGTGGTGGATGTCAGAATTTTCAGGGCGCCAAAGTGGCTTCTGACAAACCCTAACGACTACTGAATACAAGTATACAGCACCTGGGACCGACAGCTTAACGTGCCCTCCGAAGCACGGAAGTCGTCGTGAGAAATGAATGGTCGGCGGTCACCCATCCAAGTACCGACTGCGCCGAACGTTGCTTAACCTGTGATATCGTATGATACACACGGTAACTCCGGCGCCACAACGACTTCCCTCGACTAAAATTCTTCACTTATTAGTTTTAAGGTTGCTATTTTATGAGCGGCATATGGTAAGTAAGCATTGCTGGCGAATTGGTAACAAATGATGAAATAATAAATACGAGTATTTCCCGAAGCACGAACTCGATACGTGCATTAAGTCATTCGCAAATGAGCCCCTATTTAATTAGGGTGAAACGCGAGTGGAATAGCTAATAATTTTCCATTTTTATTATTTTCGAAATCAATTTAATTTTGAAATCACGACTGACAAGATCAGAACTCGAAAAGTTATAATGAAAAAGTATTTTTCTAATATTTTTAACGAGAAAGTTTGAGATCGTGTGTGGGTGTTTTCTACTCAATAATTTCTTCGCGGTTTTATAAATAATAATATTTAATGGCTATATGATCCCGTGAGAAAATTTCAGAATATCACAGAGGCAATGATGCGGGCGATTATATAAATCCTATTTTTCTGAACCTACTATAAATCTAAAAACAACGTAAAAAGTTTTGGTATAAGCGAAAACATCCACTCAAGTACATTGTATTTTCTCAAGAAGGGAAACGGGTAAACACTTACTTCAGCACCATCTTTGTTAGGAAAGGGTTGTTTTGCTTTGGAGCCTGAAATCTTGACGCTATTTTGCAAGCGGGGCGTTACGTTATAATATTTAATCTTGTTTTGAACGCACAAAAAGGATGTTATAAGTTGTGTTTATGTATCTGTGTTGATTTTTGTTAGCTTTGTCTGATAAAAATATCTGATATAAAACAGGCGTTCTAATAGGAATTAGCGTCAGAATCTTCGCCAATATTTCAAGATTGACAAAAAATAAAAACTTTATTCTTTAATGACCACAAAAAAAAATATTTAAATACAATTGTAGACACTTCCGGCAATATTATAAGACTAGCTGTAACCCGCGACTTCGTCCGCGTAGATACCGGTTGTTGGAGTTGGATAAATACTATTGTTATATCCTCCTTGAAGTTTAAACTTACCTTATTCAAAATTTCGTCAAAATCGATTCAGTAGTTAAACGTTACTGATAGATAAACAGACAGAGTTACTTCAAAAACTGTTACAACAAAGCTGTGATCCGCAGTTTCACCTAGGTGTTTTGTAAAAAGGATAGGTAGGTAGGTATATTATATAGATGATGCCTGCGACTTCGTCTGTATTGAATTAGTATTTCGAGTAGGTTATTTTCTTCTCCAAGGTCCTAAGTACTATCTTTAATAACAAAAATAAAAATGAAGAATCTTCGCCCAAATAATATGTATAGCTCCTAACCACAAACATAGGTAACTATATTAGGCACATTGCGTTATAAACAAATCGGGTGCCAAAGTGTCTTAAATTTTACATAATTCATGCAATACCTATCTTCATTAATTATAGCTTATTGTTATTCTAAGTAAAGCTATATTACCGTAAAGTTTCAGAAGAATACATTCGGCAGTTTTTGCGTGAAAGAGTAGCAAAGATCCATCCATCCAGCCATTATCAGTGTATAATGTGTATCTATCTATAGTTATGATTGGCTACTTTTCACGGTAAGCCAATTTAATGTAATTTCTTTTGGTAGTTAACACATCTACGTTACTTTTTATTCTACTTCTAAATCTACGGTTTCTAACTTCCAAGAGCTAGAAATGATCACGAAATAAATAAAACCTTGAGTCCCATTATTTTAAGTTTAACTTTTTACAATATATCTCTGTATGTACAGAAGGCAGCACATCAAGCGTTACAAATCGGTAATTTTTTTTTTACTTGAGTCTAAAATCTATGTCCTCGACATTATCTTAGTTAAAATTGTTTGAGGAAATTTGACAGATAATGTAACGCTTGACCTGCTGCCTTCTGTACCCACCTGTATTAAATCGCGCAAGAAGCTTTAATAATGATTTAGCCCTATCAACATAGCAAAATTTTCTACTGCATACCAACTATTTTTCAGATTTATAATTTTTAAGCCCCTAGTACTTTTACCAGGAGAATTTCCTTAGAATTCTTATCCTCATGTTTAATTTTAGTGTAGTTCAGTTTTTTTTTCTTCTGGCTATCCGAACGCTTTTACATCTATCTAATCTACTAATGCCACGTTACAATATCAAAAACACTGTTCGTTCGTTGCTTACACGCTGGACTGGGAGCAACAGAAAATCATAGAATGTACCAGTTGCTTCTCTTCCCGGGCATACCTTAAAAGTCATTTTAGGGATAGAGATTTTATTGGATAGAGGTTTTATAACGGTTAAAGGCGTGAAGTTATATGTATGTATGTTCGTTTATTCTACGAACAGTAGATTTAGCTATCATACACGTTGAATATTGAAGCGTATGAAGCGTTTCAATATTCAACGTCTTGTCATATTAGTACTTACTATTCTTATAACTACCTATCATTCGTTTGTAGTAGCTTTTACTCATGTAAAATATTAAAACCCAGCATTCATTGCTTTTGACGACAATTTAGTTATAATTTACCCCTAGAATAACCCTACCGCCTCTGAATAATTGACTAATCCGAGTGAGCCCCGCTTGGTGGTAAACTGACTGTCTCTACTGTAAACTACTGCCAGCGTGACGCGTCCCGAAAACATTTTATAAAGAGCCAGTTTTAGAGCCGCAAACGGGTTTATGATAGAACTGGCTTGGCTTCGGTATTCGACCTCATTTATACTTACCATCAGGTGAGAATGAGGTCAAATTCGGACTTATTCACCGATTTGAAAAAAAACTTAGTATTTTTAATATTTTGGAATAGAAAGTTATAAAATTAAACTCGTGGGTAGTCTGACTCCCAACCGTTACAAAAATTTGGTGGTTCATTCAGAGAAATCTTATTTCCAAGAGAAATAATAAAAGTTGGTTGAATATGGTCATAGGCACCCAGAGTTAGAGTTAGAGTGGTAGGTATCTCGAACAATTAACAGCGTGAGTGGCCGGCCATGCCAGCGAATCACTCGCTCGCCCGCCCGCGTCTTATCGAACATACCTACCTATTTTATTACGGAGTTATTTTAAAAGTATTACGATATCTCTTTGGATCTTGATTGAAATCAAGTGGTGTCAAAGACAATTTTGTTCACAATTAAATATTTATTCTAAAAAAAATAAAAATAAATATAATAAAAAAAAAATACGCGAGCAGGATCGAACCCACGACCTTAGACTCATGGTCGGTCTACGCGCAACTGAGCAATGAGTACTTCTGATCCGTATGCCGAACATCTCCACCATATTCTAGTAAAGTAAATTTTAGGCATAACTTTTAAAAATCTATTACAATTTTTTTAGATCCTAGATTTTTTTTGTGTCTGCAGAATCTGCTCATCATCCTGGACAACTTTTGTTAAGGCATCATATCTATATTTCTTACGGTTTTGATGATCCCTTAAGAGTTCTGCATCAGGTGTTCCAGTAACCGAAATAAAATATACCCTATATGTTGCCCCGGCTTCACAGCTATACATCAAAAAAAGGTTCATTCAAATCCGTCCAGCGGTTCCAGAGATTAGCGTGTGCAAACAGACAAACTTACAAACAAACAGACAATTTTTTTTTTTCAGATTCTTACTCTTTTTTCATTTCTTTATAACCCTAGATAATTTTTTTTGTAAAAATATTAAATGTACAGACACGTTTTTTTTACTGTTTTATTATATGTATTGATAATAGATATAAGAGCTAGGTCCTTCATAAGCCCGTTTGCTTCGAGTTCATCTTCACTTAACAGCAGGTGAGATTGTTCCCGAACTAATAAGTTACGTAATCGTTTTATTAATTTTAGTAATCGATTATACAGGGTGACTGGTCACAAATTTTAGATACCGTAAAACTACACAACTAAGGTCCAGATTTAACACATTTTTTGTTTACTTTCTTGTTATTTTAGAATTAATATACAAATATATATAGAGTAGATATGTAATCACATGTATTTTGAATTATATATAGATTTTTTTTATCAAGTAAATATTGGACTATATTTGTGTGGCATATTGACAACTGTGGTCCAGGTATAAATCGTATGGCAATAGTTGCTTATTACGATCAATTTTACCATAGTTGAGAGCTTTATTTTATAGAATACTGAGTACTCTATGACAAAAACACAAATTTGCTACTTTCAATTTAAGTCCAATTAGGTATTATATGCACTGTAACCAATACTAATAAACAAAAGTTTTCAACACTCACAAAGCCCGCGTATACAAGTTCTTCTTGCGAACATCGAATTGCATCAATCTATGGTGCCACCTGTCAAATGCACGTAAAACTAATCTCTTCCTGCCTGAAGCAAATGAACTAAGCACAAAACAATAAAGTAGGTGACGTTTCCTACGTAACAAAAGGGTTTTTGTTCGTTGAGATCGGTGGACCATAGTTGAGACTCTGGACCATAGTTGTGATTCTGATTCTGATCATAATATGTAATAAAAGTAGGTATTTAATTTTTCACCAGAAATCCCTATGAATAAATAAAGAGACCTTACTACACCTTTCCCAACGCGCTGCCTCAGTCAACACGCACATAGCAGTACGCAACACGCAAACCACCACCCGATAAGTATCTATTGCATTAGGTACGCTTATGTAACCATGCGTTGCGTAATCTTTCGGTTAAGTTTACTCAGTAAATAATAAGTATTTTTTTTTCTCTTCATGTATGACCCTATCACGTCTCGAAAATTTCGAAAATGACCCACCAGTCACCCTGTATACATACTACTCGCGTAGTCGGAGATTTTTATATTTATTTTTCTCTTATCACTTTTATAAAATAAGAAAAATAAACCTAGGATCGGTGAACCCAGGCTCAGTAATAGGTCTGGCCCTTGGTGACCTTTAGAAATGCCTGAATAATTGAAGTGTCTAATATTATCGTCCCTCACATCCTCACACTAAACTCGGGCCATAAACTGCCGTTATAGTAATCTTTGTCGTTAAATTGTCTTTATCAAAAAAGGGCATACCCTTTGAGATGGATATAGTGGCGTAAAACATCCATTTCATAGAGTATATTAAGATCTGGAGCATATCTAGCGATACGAACTGTATTATGTCCCTAAAAATTTGTTTTAGATGGTGCGTTCCAACAAGAACTAAGTACATAGTTTCTAAAAAAAAATTAAAAAGACGTAAACATTTATTTTTCTTTTCTTATTTCGTTGGAGTTCTTTTCAGAATCTAAGTAATTTAGAAGGATATTTAAAATTATTTTGAGAAAAATACAATACCTACTGTAAATATACCACAAATTAAATTCTAAGATGGTTTAGTTAACCGACATAATATTAGAAAGTCATCTCATTATTTTTAAGTCTGAGAAGTTTCCTTTCCGGTACTTGCGTTCCTCTTTTGGTTAAGTTTACTGAGGTAAATAATTAATATTTATTTTTTATTATATTTTTTCTCTTCATGTATGATCTCAAACTATCACGTCCTGGAATTTCAAAAGTGACTCACCAGTCACCCCGTATATGTCGTTCTCACTACTTTTTGATTACTCTTCGTAAAAAAGGTGTACACAATAATGTATTTCATCAGCAAATAAGTACATTTGAACATTAGGGACAAGAGCCTCCTTTTAAGCTCGAAGAGCCTGTGCCAGGAGACCCCGACCTTCCATAGCATAATTCATACATTACAGTTAGAAATAAGTAGTAAACTTTACAATACTATGTTAAGTTAAATATTCCTATTTATTTTTTAATACTGTAGCACATTTTTTTTTCAATAGTAGAACTATGAAAAAAATATATTAAAACAGTTGTTCTGCAGTTGTCCTGGAAAAGGAGTAGGTTATTTTGAAATTTAAAATCAGATTTATGTTTTTCCTTTATGCTCTATTCCGGATTCAAAGCCTTTGTGCTTCTATCAATCAAAAATATGACATCCTTCAAATAAACAAAGAATTTCCGGGACATTGTTTATATTTTTAAATCTGGAGACGTATTTGATATTTTTATATGAGAGCCATTCTTGAGGAAAAATTTAGATTTTGTGTAGAAATTCTCACGGGAATAAAAGATCCACGGGTAAAATCGACTGAAGCAATCATTTATTACGTTTTATTATATTCTGTGATGTGAATACGGATAAAATATTTTTTATTTTATAAACGCCAGTGCGTATCCTCTGAGTGCTCAAAAGTGAGATTCAAATATGAGATCATATAGAGATTTAATGATTTTATTATGTATTTTTACTTTTGTTTTTTTTTTTTATATCATTATCAACACCCACTATCGTTTAATTCTTTGTTACAAAAAAGTTTCATTGTAATTAGCAAAGCATTTTTTGAAAATATTGTAGCAACGAAAAAAAGATAAATAAATAGTAAAAATGTTTCTGTAAGTAACAAATAGTCAAATAGACTTGAGACAATATTTGCAGTAAAACCTTAATTTAATAGTTTGTTTATTTTTTGTCCCATTTATATCATAAAAAAGAAGTTAGTCGTATACTAAATGCCAATGAAACATAACATAAAATATTTTTTGTAATGCTTCTCAGCAGATATTTGTGGAAATTACCAAATTTGTAATCTAACAATTTTTATACAATACAAGACAAGATTTTCAATTTTAAAAACAAACCATCCTCATATAATTTTATCCGTCTGGGTGCTACGGAGACAGACACAGATACATTAGCAAACAGATAAACTTCTTTTGCATCTTTATTTATAAGATATCCAACAGCAGTACAAAAAAAAAATCTAAAGTAACAAAATATTTTACCCTATAACAGGATATCCCAGTGCAGTTTGAGTAAAGTCAAAAAAAAACAAACAAGCAAAAGATTTCGATGACTAACTAAAAACTTTTATACAATTGATGCGGATAAGATTCGCAAGTAATTAAACAAAATGGATTGATCACAAACACCAATTAAAATATCAATTTTAAAATATGTTTAATCCGCAGTAAATATACAGGGTGGAATTTTTGAATGCTTAGATTTTAGTCGATTCAATTTCAGGGTGAAGCAAGCAAATTTTTCAAAAATCTTTGAATGCAGTTTTATTTATTTTCCAAAATAAAGGAATGTTTCTTTGGTAAAATTTAACTATCTCTATTATTTAGAGTACTTCCCTTCAGGGGGCATTCAAAAATTCCACGCTGCATAGTGTAATGAATAAAAGAAAATAAAGTTATACTTAAATAAACTATTTGAAAATAGTACTATACTTACTTACTATATACGGAGTAGATACACTATAAAATAAAAAACTAAATTAAAAATATAATTTTAAAATTTATTACTGAGCCAGATGAGAAAGTAGTTTCTCTTTGAGTTGGACACTTTGCAATACTTGGAATTAAAACATTCTTGTTTAAAACAGTCATGATATTACATCGTTTACTATTGTTTTCTAACTCATTTAGACAAATAAAAACTTGGTGATTTTCCATGTCATGAAATTCGGTGAATGAAAATTTGTGCCTTTTAGTCATTATCTATTGCCGACCCAAGGCCAAGTTGGAAAAGTTAATTGTTTCTGAAGTTTTAGTAAAATGTAATGTTAATATTTACGACTAGCGGCCGCCCGTGGTTTTACCCTTTCATTTTTAATATATTAGAATAGATTACGTTCATGTAGAATATTCACACTCTTTTGTTTTATTCGTATATCTAGCGCTACCTGTTTTTACCGCCAATCCGTCGCCAGCAATCGAATCCCCAGTACAAATCAGTTGTGCGTCAGTACCACCTACGCCGCCGTATAAATACCAACACTTCTGACGTATATAGTCTTTGTAAGGTTGACTAAGAAAAGTCCAGCCGACCCTGGATAAGTAGGTATGTTACAGTAAATCTGCTCGTTTGATCTCAACTTTACTTAATAAATGACGATGAACTTAAAGATAAAGCGCGGGCTTATGAAGAAATTGATTCTTTATTACCTGAGCAATGATATGTGGCAGGTGGCAAAGGGTGTCTGTTAGCGGAGTCCCGAAACGTTGCAATTATCCAGGGACCGATATCCTTAATATTGATATCAAACCTTACGCTGTGGTAATAAGTTATCCATTTCAAAATAAACGCTTTGATCTTAGGGAGGCTTTTGTCTAGCAGTGGGTCAACCAACTCATGAACATAATGAACTCAAAGGTTTTCATGAGTAAAAAAACACTTTCTTCTTCTTAAGATAGTTTATAAACTAAATATACAGTATGTTAGGGATCGGATTTCCAATACTTCACCCACGAATATTGCGTTAAATTTTATAGACTAAATACTATACAAAAGGGGTCTAACCCCTCCACCCTCTAAATGAAAGCCATTTTAAAATGTAATATCTTGGATTTAAAGGACTATTTTGAATTACTTCTTTGCAAAAAATACTTTAAATACTAGCAAATATGATAATCTTTCAAATAAGTGGTCTTTTGTGTATCGGGGAGACATGAATGTTATATACAAGGTGGTCCTGTTAATTTAGGGTATTAATGGGGCCATGTAATAGAATCAAATAACATATGAATAATTTTTCAATATATTTCTTTGTTTTAATTTTCCATACAAATTAATTCCGTTAATTCAAGATTATCTTATGTAAACCACCTTTAAGCGAAGTATGACGACAAGGCATTTTTATCCCTTTTTATCGCTATGCACAGGTTCAGTTCGCAAAGTTTTGCGTTGTACACACATTGTACCTTCAACGTTTAAAATGTTTTTGTTGCTGATTGTGACAGTATGGCTTCAGTGACACGAGTCTATTGAATGAATGTTAAACACCTTGTATAGTATTTTGTCGATCAAATTTAATTTGAAGTATCGGAATTCCGATCGCTAACACACTGTATAAGTAGTAGACATTTTTATAAAATATGTGGATTTGTAAAAAGTAACTGTGTTAACGGATTTTTGAATGATCTCTGAAAGAATTTCCTGTTTTGTGAAAAGGACGCCGTAATTAATTTTTTTGTTTTTACTTCGTATAAGAATTTTTCAAAAAATGCTAAAGAGTAGGTGATTGCACAAAAATATTTAACTTAAGTATATCAAAGTAAAGTCTTAAATATACAACGTTTATAAGTCATAAATTTTTTATAAAATAAGATCTCAAACATTGCGTGCAAGCAAGCCAACGGGCAGGTTTATTTGCTTTGATATTTATTAAACTTAATTCTACTGTAAAGCAAAAATGCATGCTCATTTCGAGCATGCTCGTGAATCGACAGGCTTGCGATTTTCGAGCATGCTACCAGCGGCACGGGTGGAAGGAGGTGTGCTTTAAGCGCGTCTTAACATGTTTGCTTATTGAGCATGCTAGTATCGATCAGTTGTTCATACTTAAATCTAGCATGCTTATGGCAAAACTAGCAAATGTAAACTGCTCTTAAGCATGCTTGAATTGATCATACTAAATAGCAAGCTTTTAAGCATGCTTTTACCGAGCATGTGTCACAGTAGCATAATTGTTAAAGTAAGAACCTACTCCTATTACTTCAAATTCGCAAATAGTATTGGCCTCATACTATTTTATTTTCGCCTTTAAAATTTTCATTTCTGAATTTTTGTTCAATTTTATAAGAGTTAAACATGTATTAAGTTATAGTTACTATTAAGTAATCATCACCACCTTTGCACAAGATCCAAAGACACCGGAATGTGGAGTTAAAATGTAAAATATAATTAGGCATGTGATAAATCTGTTAAAAATTTGTTTTATTTTGAATCTTGAACTACGGTACAGGTATCAACAATAATCAACTCCGCCGCATCTTTGAAATAAATGCTTACAGCAGCGCTGCGGTCCGTTCACACGTAACTGCAAATATCCCTTTTTATACAGGGTCACTTTCGAAATTCGAGGACGTGATAGTTTGAGATCATACACGAAGAGAAATAATAAAATAAAAAATAAATATTAATTATTTACTGATTAAACTTAACCGAAAGTTAAAGAATTCATTACGCTACTCATGGTTACATAAGCGTAATGCAATAGATACTTTGCGGGTAGTTTTGTGCGTGTGGTGTCACTTTGTTTATTTATAGGGAATTCTGGTGAAAAATAAAGTACCTACTTTTATTACATAATTATGATTAGAATGGAGTACAGAGTGCTCTCCTTCAATTTCTTAAATTTGTCACCCTGTATAATAGGCTTCTCCTTAAAGCCGCTAAGTTGGCTCCATAACACAAGCTTAAATAAAAGCTTAGGCCACATAGTTGGTAGTTGGATGTTTTATTATTTGTTTTTATTCTTTTCAGATATAAAAGTGGAGGGATATCCAGTCATGGTTTGGTTTCATGGCGGTAACTTCGTGAGAGGCAGCCCTAACTACGTCAATCCATTTCAATTGGTGCTTAAACAAAAAGTAAGTTGGTACTTATAGCTTAACGCTTTACTAAGCGTTGATCATGACTAAATCATAAATATGCTGCCAATAATTCATAGAGAACTACATATTAACAAAACTATAATAAGGTTAGTAGAGTTCAAGTCTGAGTAAGATTTTATAATACAAGTATTAGGCTGCGTTTCCAATGACGCGGAGCTGGGCGGAGAAGAGCTTAGCGGCGCATGAATAGACCAATCACTTTGCTCGAAATCTCCACTCTGCTTCAATGGAAATAGAGTGGAGTATAGCAGAGTTGAACGGATATTCATAACAATACAGCGAGGAGATAACGTGGTGCGGAGGATAGCGGGGCGGTGCGGTTTGGAGAGCAGCTAGGGTTTGTAGTGGTCGAATGTGCGTTAAAATACGTAAACACAATAAATAATAATATCATCAATTATCACTGTGTGCATTAGACGCGCAATCCTAAAAGTATACTCCGCTCCACTCCACTCCGGTCGGCTCTGCTGCGCTCCGCTTCAGTGGCTTTCCACCATTTTTCAACGCTCTTCTCCGCTCCTTGCCGCCCAGCGTTTCCACCCTCGTCAGTGGTAACGAAGCCTTATACTGATTTGCTTGTCAAAAAAGCTATTGAACTGAGTTTACGGCAATAAGCAGGACTTTCGAGAGCTTGCCTAACTACTTTTCACTTAAAATACACCTAATATTATATTATAAATAGATTGAAATGGAAGTCAATAAGTGATGCTACATAATAGTAGGTATTTGTGTTATTGAGTTGCAGCTACTTATTGAATATTATTAAAATAGTATGCACATTATATTAAAGACATCAATTATAGAAATAAACACTAACTCCTCAGCACCTTGAAATAAGACCGACTTTCAATTCAATCTATTCATAACATTATTAGCCTCTATTACCTACTAATTCTATACCTAATCAGATAATACTATAAATATCCAATAATATCATGGAAATTTCCTTTAGTTGCAGACAGGCAGCCAATTAGATACACACACTAATAGATTATATTTCTCCTACAAACGCTCTAGCTCTATAGTTAATTAAGAATACTAACTACTTGAACAATAAACTGATTGAAACTAGCTCTGTATACCTGTAATTATTAATATCCTTTTAGTAATTGCTTGGCAATATATGACAATTCTTATCTTATAGTTAACGATAGATGGTCAAATTATTAACTTTACGAACAAGTGGCATTCCGCACATTGATTCTGCATCTTGATCCGCGTGAAACCGATCCTATGGCAATAAAGTGTGTAAATTTTATGTTTAAAATTTTTGGTTTCTTACCAAAAGCATAATTTTTACAAAAAAATCAAAACTTGGCTAAGGTCTAGTGCAGTCTATTTATTAGGTACGACAACTAATTATTGTTATCTTAAAACTATTATAAATTTATCCTTACACAAAGATTTTTACTAACAATAATTTAATAACAGTTGTTCACAACTTTCACCTAATTTTACAT